>JACEVL010001026.1:1980000-2232500 GCA_020284085.1 Aporrectodea caliginosa
TTTTTAAAGGTTCTGAAACGAACGCCGACAGTCACGTCTTCTTGACATGTCTTTTTGACATGATTGTCTTCTTGACATGTGTCTTTTTGACATGATTGTCTTCTTGACATGATTGTCTTCTTGACATGTGTCTTTTTGACATGATTGTCTTCTTGACATGATTGTCTTCTTGACATGTGTCTTTTTGACACGATTGTCTTCTTGTCATGATTGTCTTCTTGACATGATTGTCTTCATGACATGTGTCTTTTTGACACGATTGTCTTCTTGTTATGATTGTCTTCTTGACATGATTGTCTTCTTGACATGTGTCTTTTTGACACGATTGTCTTCTTGTCATGATTGTCTTCTTGACATGATTGTCTTCTTGACATGATTGTCTTCTTGTCATGATTGTCTTCTTGACATGATTGTCTTCTTGACATGTGTCTTTTTGACACGATTGTCTTCTGGACATGCTTGTCTTCTTGAAATGATTGTCTTCTTGACATGATTGTCTTCTTGACATGTGTCTTCTTGGCATGATTGTCTTCTAAACATGTGTCTTCTTGACATGATTGTCTGCTTGACATGTGTCTTCTTGGCATGATTGTCTTCTTGGCATGATTGTCTGCTTGACATGTGTCTTCTTGGCATGATTGTCTTCTAAACATGTGTCTTCTTGACATGATTGTCTGCTTGACATGTGTCTTCTTGGCATGATTGTCTTCTTGGCATGATTGTCTTCTTGACATGATTGTCTGCTTGACATGTGTCTTCTTGACATGATTGTCTTCTTGACATGTGTCTTTTTGACATGATTGTCTTCTTGACATGATTGTCTTCTTGACATGATTGTCTGCTTGACATGTGTCTTTTTGACATGATTGTCTTCTTGGCATGATTGTCTTCTTGACATGATTGTCTGCTTGACATGTGTCTTCTTGGCATGATTGTCTTCTTGGCATGATTGTCTTCTTGACATGATTGTCTGCTTGACATGTGTCTTCTTGACATGATTGTCTTCTAAACATGTGTCTTCTTGACATGATTGTCTGCTTGACATGTGTCTTCTTGGCATGATTGTCTTCTTGGCATGATTGTCTTCTTGACATGATTGTCTGCTTGACATGTGTCTTCTTGACATGATTGTCTTCTTGACATGTGTCTTTTTGACATGATTGTCTTCTTGACATGATTGTCTTCTTGACATGATTGTCTGCTTGACATGTGTCTTTTGGACATGATTGTCTTCTTGGCATGATTGTCTTCTTGACATGATTGTCTGCTTGACATGTGTCTTCTTGGCATGATTGTCTTCTTGGCATGATTGTCTTCTTGACATGATTGTCTGCTTGACATGTGTCTTCTTGACATGATTGTCTTCTTGACATGTGTCTTTTTGACATGATTGTCTTCTTGACATGATTGTCTTCTTGACATGATTGTCTGCTTGACATGTGTCTTTTTGACATGATTGTCTTCTTGGCATGATTGTCTTCTTGACATGATTGTCTGCTTGACATGTGTCTTCTTGGCATGATTGTCTTCTTGGCATGATTGTCTTCTTGACATGATTGTCTGCTTGACATGTGTCTTCTTGACATGATTGTCTTCTAAACATGTGTCTTCTTGACATGATTGTCTGCTTGACATGTGTCTTCTTGGCATGATTGTCTTCTTGGCATGATTGTCTTCTTGACATGATTGCATGACATGTGTCTTCTTGACATGATTGTCGCTTGACATGTGTCTTCTTGACATGATTGTCTTCTTGACATGATTGTCTTCTTGACATGATTGTAGCTTGACATGATTGTCTTCTTGACATGATTGTCTTCTTGGCATGATTGTCTTCTTGACATGACATGTGTCTTCTTGGCATGATTGTCTTCTTGGCATGATTGTCTTCTTGACATGATTGCTTGGCAGTTTCGGCGAGCCAAAGGAATCGCACTTAAATTAGGTCTATTAGGAGGCTGCGGAGAATCTCGGGAAAACCGGATTAGGGACACAGCTATTGATTGTCTCAACGTTTGGAAAAGGTAGAAAAAACATCACCTTATGAACCTTATGAACCCAAAGCATATCAGACGTTCTAAGCAAACACGGATTAGGGTAAAAGAAACAAATCGAAATTTAGATTTTATCTGTCTGTGTGTGGTTAATATTATTATTATCATCATGATCGTGATCATGACCATGACCATGACCATGACCATGACCATGACCATGACCATGACCATGACCATGACCATGACTATGACCACGACCACGACCATGACCATGATGATTGTCATGATCATGATCATCATGATCATCATCATCATGATTGTCTCATCATCATCATCATTTATTATTATTGCATGTATTATGCATTTATTTAGCGCCACAATTGGTCAAACCCACGTTTACCCAGACACCAACACAACTGACAACAACGATGTCCCTTCATGACAGCTCATTTACACACGCACAAACATCAGAGCAAAACTCTTGAGGAAAGGATTTGGTCAGTTTGTGCAGTGATGGGAAGTATTTAAAATACTAGTATTTAAAATAGTATTTTAAATACAATCTAAGTATTTTGTACTTGTATTTAAAATACTTTTGTGATCAAGTATTTATACTTTTACTTAAAATACTTTTTGGTAGTATTTTGTACTTTAAATTATAATGCTAAAATACTTTTTAAAAATACTTTTATATCTCATTAATAACAATTAACAAAGCATTCAAACATTGACCTTGACCACTCAAACATCACCTCCCCAGTCGCAGACAATGGGTCTAACATCATTCAAGCATTTTCAGCATGTCAGAAGGCAGAACATGAGCCAGAAGTGCAAAGTCACCGTATACTGCCTCCATTAGACATTAACACAATTTTGTCCTCTTCAGATAATGCCATTGACATATTCTTGCCAAAAATATGTGCTGTGCAATTCATACATTGAATCTGATAGTGACATATGATTTCCAGAAGATTTAGACTGGTGACATTGGTACCTACAAGCATCTGAAAAGAAGTGCCCTTGCAAAATGCTCAAAACTTGAACAATGTCAGCAGAAGCACAGTCTTCGAATACCGTTGAAAAAATAAATCATAACTGCTGATAGTTAAGGCCAATTCCTATGTGCCATAATGCTGCACTGGATAAATATTTTTGCTGGTGTTCAAAGTTCTATATTAAGAGTTTGAGTCTCAATTTATATGACTTTCTTATCTGTGATAAACTTCGGCATAAAGTATTTGTACTTAGACCCAGACAAGTATTTTATACTTGTATTTTAAATACTTTTGTGATCAAGTATTTATACTTGTATTTTAAATACTTTTGTGATCAAGTATTTATATTCATACTCAAAATACTTTTAAGAAGTATTTTCCCCATCACTGAGTTTGTTGTGTGCTATTTGCTGTTTAATGACGCTGTGTCACAAAGATGACAAGCGTCGCCCTCCTCCTCCTTTATCCAAGCTTGAGACTGGCACTACCAGTCAGGAGAGTGACGGAATCCTGGGTCAGTTTTCGTTCATGCTTTCAAACTTCTTGTGCAGTCTGCAGTCTGCAGGCACAGAATTAGAGAGCACAGAGGACATTCAAACACAATTCAGAAGCATTCAACAACCGACTGTGCTATATCAGAATTTGTGTTATACTGAAATGTATTAAAATGATTTTCCAGTGTGGTGTATAGGGACCCTGGGCAAGTCCTTCACTCGCAGTTGTTCATGCGCTTCGGCGTGAAACTCCGATTCAGTGTCCGCGCTGTAGTCGGGAGCGCCCATGAGTAGAAATCTTGAAGGGGTGCTGTAACAAGTGCTCATACATACATGTACATACATACAAAAGTTTATGTAGCTCATCTATATTTACCCGTAAGTTCTTGGACACGCTGGTGACGCTTTCCTGCCAGCGCATCTTTCCATCTTTGACCTGTTTATTCTCCGCTTTACCAGTCGCAGAGGGAAGCACATTACTTTGCGGTAACGCTCCACCGCTTTTCGCACATCTCACGTCCCCATTCTGCTGTAACTGAGCCTCGATCATCAGTCGGTTGCTCCTCCCCAAAGAGCCAAGAATGCCGTCCATTGGGGGAGTGTAGTGGTCAGTTATGACGGTAAAAACGCTCCCGTTTGCGAGAAAACTGGTGGTGTTCCTACAGTGCACGCCGCTAACGTGGTGCAAAGTTTCAGGCAAGTCTTGCGAACCGATGCACAGCAAGTTCTGCCTGACTAGACTCCGCTGCTGGCGACACCTGGCTTCCGATTCCAAGTCCCGCAAGTTCTGGGCATTACCAGCTTCTACGTCTTGATCTATCCGACGGGCTGACTTACACATGGTTTCGTTTGGACTGCTAGTGTTGGAACGCTTCGGGGAAGGTGTTCTGGCGTCGGTGCCAATACGGATAACAGTGCTATTCATGACACACGCAGAAGGAGTTTCACGTTGGCTTTTCTTCACCGGTAATTCTTTGTGTTTCTGAAAAGCTGCTCTCACGTTTGCCTTGTTCTGCAGGTTTCTCGTACTTCCGTTTGGCACCGGGTCTAAGTCTATGCTTTCCATGGAGCTGTTGAAATTGGTATTCGATTTCAACGCCGCCATGATTGGCGGTCGGGAAACCCTTGTGGGTTGCTGCTCAGTGTCTGGTTGGACGTCACACCGAACCACAGCAACATTTTCCGGGTGGATATCTTCCTCCTCAGATGGAGAAGCAACAGAGCCTTCTTCGATTTTTTCCAACGCTTCCGGTTGTTTCAAGCACACGGAGGACGTGGTTGATTGCAGCTGAACGTCATCCGGGCGTGAATTTCGATTGACGGAGTTCTGCCCGTTGCAAATTGCACTTTTCTCGAGACAGCACGACTTCGATATGACGCCAGCACGACGCTTGGCATATGTATCACCCGAATAGAAGCACTTGAGGAATGACTGAAGGGGGAACATTCCCTGGCAGAGTAGACTATATCCGTGCCCCATTTCTTTAGCTTCTTTTAAACACATCTGCAAGATGCTCTTGACAAACTTTTCTCATACACCTCGTTTCTTATCCCTATTAAATACATTTGCACACAAATTAGACTTATTATTTTCATCAGACTGGCGGTTATTTTGACCAAGAAGAAGCTTCTGTCATCTGTGCACACTCGACTGCGCATCAAAGACTCGCTTTTTTCTTTGATGTAAACCTTTCATGTTCCTAATAGACTTTCTTAAACCAAGCAACTTCGAATTAGATCCACCACGAGAAAATGGGGTTACCTCCTCAAAGAGCCAAGATTGCCGTCCATTGGGGAAGTGCAGTGGTCAGTAATGACCATAAAGGGAGAGGGGTTTAGGTGAATGGTAACACTCCGGCATGAATAGCAGAAGATCAGCATGGACGTGGGATCGATTCACGCTACCCTCCCAAAGGTCGACTCAGCCTTTCATTCGCCAGGTGGCGTTGGTAAAATGAGCAGTAGGACAGATAGGCGCCTTGTATGGCTGCCATACAGTTAAATTCGACTCCTGTAATAACTTGTGATCAGCCATTCATACTATGACTTGTAGTCATACTGCGTTCATGTCAGTTTGAATTAATAAACGAAGATTAGTATTATTTAGAGAAAACGTCTTCACCTAAAATGGCGCAGTTCAACCCTAATGCACAGTCTACCCAAAAGCACAGTTCAACCCTGAACGCAATTTACTCGCAAAACGCTACTATTCCTCCCAACATCTCGCATCTCAACAAATCCCGCACGCAATAAAACGCAGAATCAGACTGCAATCGGAACGACACGACTAAGATCCTCCACACGACGCAAGAAAACTCGCACGAAACACCTATACTCTCTCTCTCTCTCAACTCCGTCTCAATGAAATATGCAGCAAGGAGCGACCGCCGATGCTACCCGCGCCCGAAGCACACTTAGCCGCGTTGACCGTCTTTCCATCGGGCGAGCATAACGCTCTGTCGTCGTCTATAGCGGTCGAGTCGGTCATCGACTAAGCCAACTGCGCTGCAGAGCAGACAAGCAGCGACTGGCGTTAGCATGGCTCGCTGCAATACACGGCGTACATGTACAAGACCGTAATAGCTTTTCGTTCAAATAATCTCGGGTCGTTAAACCGAAAAACCACCACTGCGCCCAGGTGGACGCGGCGTTACGAGAAAAGCCACCGTTGTAATTCTGGAACCGGTTCGTGACTCAACAGTAGCGTTTATGACTGAGAAATATTTGTGGAAAAATATGCTAAGAGATGGAAAATGCTTCCCAAAGGAAACTGAAACTTCTGTTGGTCGACGTGATGAAAACGGTTTTACAGAACGAGGAAAATATGAAACGGAGTCGATGTCAAAATGAGAAATGTTTTAGCTTTCGAACATGAACATGGAGAAAGTGGAAGACGATTGATTTTCGCGTTTGCTTGGTAACGCGACGTGTGAGGATTTCAACCTGACCTGAGATGGTGACTGTGTATGGACCTTCAACATATCCTTCATACACAACTGCTCAGCGCCATAGATTGCTGCTTGATCATTAGATAGTGCTTCCCAGTAGTAGTAGCAGCAGCAGCAGCAGCAGCAGCAGCAGCAGCAGCAGCAGTAGTAGTAGTAGCAGATGATAACAAGTTTAACAGGAGTCGAATTTAACTGTTTGGCAGCCTGCAAGGTGCCCATCTCTCCTACTGCTCATTTTACACTCGTCCCCTAGGGATTTGAAGGCTGAGTCAACCTTATGAGGCTAGCAGGTATCGAACCCACGTCCTTCTGATCTTCGTGCCAGCGTGTTACCGTTCACCCATCTCCTCGCCTCACATGTACGTGGCAATTCCCATTTTGGCTGTAAAGGTTTAACTCATCTGTACACAGTAAATTTTTAAATAGGTCTATATGTTCAAGACGCATGGACGCTTTTACCGGCGTATAAACTCAGAATTCTGAGAAAAACAGCGTTGGATAACGGTTCAAATATAATGGCAACGATTAAGCCTCGCGTCTTCCCTCAAAGAAACAACATATTTTGAGCCAACGCACAGACATTTCGCGTCAAATATCTCCCAGACGAACACTAGGCAAACATTGTCCTGTCTTCCGAGAGACATAACCTTGTCCACCGACCATTAACAACCGCAACGATGTTAGCTTCCGATGTCTCGGCCAAAATAATTCATCATCGTCGGCCATAAAACCGCATCAAGCGCTAAACAAAACAGCCTCCGTATAAATGGACTAGCAACAGAAACGCTCCTCGCTTAAACAAGTCGACCGTCTCCTTTCTCTGGCAAGGATACAGCGCATGATTCAGAGGCCATTTCAAGGCCCATCGGATGAGGATAACGCCCTAATCGGGTCTTAGAATACCTACCTACAATGCAGTCTTATATATGATCGCGATTACGAGGTCATGCGGCCAACCCAGTCGGCATAGGCCTAAAGGCGTCCTGATCGGTCAATAAAATATGCGTTATCAAGCCGACTCGGCCTCCGAAAATCCTGATGCAAATGAAACGTCAGTGGCACTTAATCCTAAAAGCAATCATGTTCTCCATTGTGCCAGTCATTACGCCCTTCAAATTCACTTGCAAGGCGGATGACGACCTATACTGGGTCATCATTATCTGTCGTCTCTTGAGGGCTTTTCCATCCTCTCCGAAGGACATCTTCTTCTCCATTATCACAAACTTCTGTCCGTGACAATATTATTGTCAACATTACCGCTATAGGTTATGACTACCTCAACCACCACCACAGAACGAGTATGCGCATATTACGAATATTAAGATTTGCAGAAATTTACGAATATTTACGAATATTACAACTGGCCAACGAATATTAAATTTTTAAATTTATTTTCATTCTTAATTTGTCAAAATCCGGGATTAATTGTACAAAATTCAGTGCCATTTTCACACCTTTTCACGCACAAAGTTTCTCAAAGTTCAAACAATTAAAGGTAATTGCGAAGACTGCCTGCCTGAGCTGCCTCCTATAATTATTCTATATTATAAACAGTATTGCCCTCGGATAAAACGGAAACAGTGACGTCATCAACGAATATTTACGAATATTTGCGAATATTAAAAATGCCATAATATTCACGAATATTTACGAATATTAAAGCCTCAAGTCACGAATTCTCGTTCTATGACCACCACCACCACTAATTCCTCCACCACCATCAATTCCACCACCAATTCCATCAGCAATTCCACCAACACCACTAATTCCATCACGACCACGACAACCACTACCACCACCATTACCACAATTCACCACCACCATGTTCAAATATATAACCTGAATTAAATTTGCCACGGAAAGTAGAATTTGACTACCTTTCATTCATTTATTCAGAGAACTTACAGTATATAGCGACCTCCAAGATAATCTATTCAGAGACGCTCCCAGCCCAACTTCGGCGATAAAGAACAGTTTTCAGACACTCTATGATACTCTCCAATTCAATGCGATTTGTTAACTCGATTTTGCTTAGAAGCGTTCATTTAACTCCTTAGGTCTACCTACAGTTCTGGTAAATATAGGATTTTCGTTTTATTAGCCATACTAGCCAGTCAATTTACTAGTCATTTACTAGCGATTACAGCCATTCACTTTACAAGCCATTTACTAGCCATACTAGCCATTCATTTGACTAGACATTTACTATAGCCATTTATTTTACTAGCCATTTACTAGCCATTCATTGTACTAGCCATTTACTAGCCATTCATTTTATACTAGCCATTAACTAACCATTCATTTTACTACCCATTTACAAGCCATTCATGTTAACAGCCATTTACTAACCATACTAGCCATTCATTTTACTAACCAATTTCTAGCCAGGTTACAGCGTATAAGGAGCAAGCGATATTTCACGTAAACAAGAACTAAGACTGAAAAGTCGAAGCGAATCCCTTGTGACCGGAAAGTATGGCCTGGATGACGAGCGTTGACAAGAAAATCCGTCCGATATATATTCAGCCACAGCAAAGGATTTCCTATAGCAGGAAAAATCATCACAGACGCCGTACCCTCCATGGCGATGGAAACGATATCAACCTAGCTGTCAAGATCCATCTTGCTTCCGTTGACGATTGCGCGAAAGAAAAGCAGCTAGCCACACTTTCCGAAACAATGACCTCAAGACAACTGACGCTATGTATCTCTGCTGCAATGAGACACTAACGTAGCTAGAAGCAGACACTGGCTTTAATGGAATTAGACGCTGCTGTTGCTGCAAATAGACATGTTGTTGGAACGAGACACCAACCTTGTTGGATATGGATGAACACAAATGCTGCAGTACTACATGTATAGATGCTACTGTCGATGCCATTGGATAAGAGTACTTGGCAGCAGGAAGAGTCCCTGGCAGTAGGAAGAGTACTTGGCAGTAAGAAGAGTACCTGGCAGTAAGAAGAGTACCTGGCAGTAGTAAGTAACTAGTAGTAGGAAGAGTACCGGGAAGTGAGTAGAGTATACTTGGCAGTAGGAAGAGTACTTGACAGTAGGAAGAGTACCTAGCAGTAGGAAGAGTACCTGGCAGAGGCACAGTATTGTACAACTTTACAATGCACAACTCGACCTTACACTGCACAATTTCACATTACATGACTTCACATTACACGACTTCACATTACACGACTTCACATTACACGACTTTACATTACACGACTTAAATCAGAAGACATTGGGTTAAGAGGATCAAACGATAAAAGCACAATGCATCACGTTACATAACAAACTAGAAAGAGGACAAGATAAGCAGGGGAAAAGCCAACAGAGGCTTATTTCTATTAATATTTCTAAGTGGCCTCGAAGGCAGACTGAGCACAAACAAGGCACCAGATGAGAGCAATTCACAGACTTGGAACCAGCGTGTGAAGCAGCAAAACTGATCTGGAAACGGATAGCCTGAAAGCTGATGCGAAATTAAGAAATTGGAAGCTCAATGGATTGGTGAAGACTGGTACTCAGACACGAATATCAGGAAGTTTGAAAGGATCCATGACACACAAAAACAGATGATAGAAATCATGAAGAAACGTAGAATAAGAGCCGTTCCTCTACGCTAGCCCTGAGGCATGCAGCCATGGATATGGAGCGTTTGCGACTTCATTTTCTTAGCCTTGGCACACGAGAAATGTCGACAGTTATATAAAGCAGATGTTCATTTTGCTCCTACTGCAAGCTTTGAATTTCAGTTTGATCTACGATAGAGCTGGATAGATTAGTCATTCAAGGTAGGAAGGCCTTGTAAGTCTTAGCTACGGTATACCTAGTGAGATGAAAGCACGAGAAGACTGTTGCGGTATATATCATCATCATCATCATAATCAGTGCCAGACGCCAGCCATTTGTAGGCGATGGGTACGAATAAAAATGGTCTTCATTGCCCTCGGTCATTTGATAAGTCCACTGCTCCTCATAGTGTTAGTCCAAGTGATGTTATGTCCTCATTTATGTAGGATCGACAACATAAATAAGGACATAACGTCACTTGGACTAACACCTTATTTCAATGACGATAAACACTATAGCGATTGCAGAGAATGATAACAGATTCATAATAAAGCTAGACGAAAACTAAACAGATAGACTCTACGTACCATTATACCAGCCTCAGAGCATACGAAGTTTAGACCAACAGAACATCGAATGCCCAAACAAGTCCACGGATCCCTCTTAAGCATTTCCCTCTTAGCCTCTGATCACGTGGTTCGTTCCGGGTGGTAAACCCGTGTGAGGGATGACGGAACGGGAATTTGTCAATCAAGGACCACCCGAGGAAGACGAATCCGCCTACCATGCAGTAGCCACGCCGACTATATCAAATATATTACTCCATCGGCGATCAAATAATTATTATTAAGCTCCTGTACCAGGAAAGACCCACCCACGCAAGAAACCCACACAATTTATGCTACACCCATGGGGACTACTACCCCTACAGGCTACAGCACCATTATAGATCTATTCTAGTTTCAGTTGGAAAAAACAATGACATAATAATAATAATATAATAATATATTTTCTTTAATGAAGCGACTGACAAACGCACTGCGCTGTAGCTTACATTTACATGTTATGACAATTCACAAGAACACAAATGACAGAAGACATAAATCTTAACTACTAACAGAACAGACAGCCTGCAATACACGGCCCTAATTATAGCAGCCTACAAAGCATGTCCGCCTACGGAACTCGATCTCGGTACCTCTCGCTCTTTATGCCAGTGTGTTATCCAATGCGCTGTCGCCCCCCCACCCAAAGACAATAGTATGATACAATAATAATAAATTATCGACCAACACAGTTCCATTTTACACTGATTATAATTTTTCGATCACGTGCAAGTTTTTCGACCAACGTTCTGCAACGCATTTGACCGAAATACTTAATGCTATTAAATTGTAACTTCTAAAGCGCCGTTGTCTAATGCACAAGGCATCAACCGATGGCACACCAAAACCAAACCGTAACCAGGTCAACGAAGTCCGTGCAGGAGATTTTTATAAGCCAACCCCGCAGATCCCTCGGACAATAATGGAAGGATAACCCCGATAAACAAGTCGTGGACCCGGTGGACAGGAATGTGACTGGTCCGCGCTTGACAAGGTTATGCGCCGTCTTATATCCTCTAAGTTGCAGGTGAAGCCGTTCCATCAGGAGTCGACCCCGCGACCGGAGAGTTTACGCGACGCCGGAGAGTCGTGGAGACGATGTACGGCCGCCAATAAGCACGCAACAATGGTCGGCGGTGAATGCGCACGGACGATCGAAGCGAGATTGGGGATCAGCGGGGTATTAGCAGGTCCTATGCAGTGCGACACAGTTACGGCGGTCTGGGGAAAACAGCTCTGCATTCGTTTCTTACGGTGGAGATGCTTCGAAGGTCATCGCTGGTAAAATCGTACACTAATGATGGTGTGTGCGATTAAGTAAGTAAGTAAGTAAGTGTATCCTTTATTATACCAATTGCTAACTAAAATTGCTAAATTTGGTTTACAAAGGAGACATTTCTGTGGTTTAGGAGTGTATCCTTAATTGTAAAGCCTAACATAGGCTACCATAACGTACCATAAAAGTCAAAGATTAACGTTTAACATCCTATAGCTAGTGCAGAGTTCCACTGATGTAATTGTAATTGTAAATTGTAATTACGACAATTTATATAGCTGATTGTTGGTAGCAATGCTACTTCTAGAACGCTTAACAAAACTCACGTCTACTGTCAGCGCAAATGTTAGTGTTCTGTCGTGATTAAGTAATAAATGCATTTTTAACTGCTTTTTTGAAAAGCGATAGACTTTTGGTTTCCTGAATGGGTGCAGGAAGACTGTTCCAGGCACGTGATATGTTTTGTTCTTTGAGCAGCGCTATATAAATGTTCAATTATAATTACAGTTGGTTTAATAAAGAATATACTTACTTACTTACTAGGCATTTCTTAAATGTCACTATCTAATGACCAAGCATCAATCGATGGCGCTGTGCAACTGTGAGTGAAGGGCTTGCGTAAGGTCCGTCTACACATACACAGTAACCGTCTCTGGAGGAGGTTCAGACCCGTGCTCTCCGCTCTCTAGGCGAGCATTCTAACCAATCAGGTAGCTACTGTGTCTAGAAGAAATACAACTCTTGCATCGGATGGTTACTAAAGGCAACACCAACCGTCTGACTGTAAGCCACCGTTCGAGTATTTCATTAAGCCACACTACATCGATCAGAACACCTTGGACACACCAATGTCTCTAGCCACCAGATAAAGCAATACTCTGAAAACAATGTCTCAAGACGACGAACGTCAGTATTTACCACCACGTGCCGTCTTCTTATAGTTGAAAGAGCGGAATTCCCTGCATAAAACATCGTCGACAAACACAGATTTATTTCCGCCAAATGAAAACAGCCGCCCAGAGAAATCCCGCAGTCTCTCGCGAAACTATTCGACTCTCGTTACAGAGCAAAAACTGCGTTCTTTGCATTTCGATAGGGCCTACTGAAAAACGCCGAACAAGTACACTGTATGCAAACAAACAGTTTTACGACCTCAAGCCTTCTTCTCACTACTTGGACCGTGACAAGAGAGATTTAATATGCGGCCAATGTCTCCAATGAATAGCTGTTGTCACAGCATTTATCAGCTCGGACAGTGTTGTAACAGGATCGATAGCCAGCTACAAGTGCGGATAGAACGCATATCAATACGGTCACAAGTGGGGCTAGATCGCCCCCCCGCATGTCATCGTTCACTTTCCGCAAGTCAAGAGTTTGAGTCAAAGTATGCAGCTGTCGGAGAATCTATGTCGACTTTAATCAATATTAGAGCAATCAATTTAGAGAGCGTCGCATCGAGTCACCACTCAATCTGGCAGGCGAGCAATCTATATATACATGTATATGGTAGGTACTCGACTCTCTTCAATAGACATTTATATAGCGTAGGTATTTTCAGCTGATATATATGAGGCTGATAAATACAAAAAACTGTATTTGATATGATACAATACAATACAATTGTATTTGATATTGCCCTCTTTCCAAATTTCAGAAGTGCACACGACCATACGACAGAGCATTGATGGCGCAGAGCCATTGTGTGCGAAGGACTTGCTCAAGGTCGCTACATACTGACCACCTGAGTGGAGACTTGAGTCCATACTCTTCGCATTACTGATCGAGCGCTCTACCCAATCGGCCATCCATATTTTACCGGCGTTGTGTCACTTTTTGATCATTCTGAACGCAGTGTCGTAACGCGTAGGCGTTTCTCTGAACATTGCTAATAAATATCACTCTAAGTGACAGCAACAGGACTTAATAGCATTTTGAAAACCATAAATACTAGGACTTACGAGCATATTAGAAACCATAAATAATGCATTCTGAATTAGAAAGCCATAAATAATGCATTCTGATAACTGTACTCAGCTAGAAATGGTCAGCAATCACTAGAATGGTACGGTAAGGTAACGGAAGGTACATACATATGCAGGATTGACTTCTCTGGTGCCAATGGGTTGAAGGGAAACATTCACACAAACCCACACAAATATACATGCACACACAGACAGACATACATACATACAGACAGAGGTCACTTGCATTACAAACCACAAAGTGATGAATGTGTCGCAAAGTGACGCATAGACGGAACGAGATAAGATTAAAAAAGACAGATACGCACAGACAGAGAAAGATATAGACAGCGACAAACCTCCGCCCACCATACATACGTACACGATTAACATACAAATACTACGCGTAACAAACACACTAGAGAGTGACATGGGGAATTTCCCCGCGGGGAAACCGCGGTAACCGCGGTAAATCCCGCGGTAATGGGGACAACAATTGCGGTAATACCGCGGTAATGGGGACAAAATTGCGGCTATACCGCGGTAAGGGGTTTACTCTCGCGGTAATACCGCGGTAATGGGGAATGAGCCGGCAATAAACCCGGGTGATGTTGAGAACTTGAGAACTGATAAGGAGAGTTTATTAGTTTCTGAAGCCTACTAGTCAGAAATAGTCAGGACTTGGTTAATGCAAACTGTCCATAAGATAATAACAGACTAATGCAGTCAACAATACAAATAGTTTTGTAAGCTAAAAACTGTTATTTTTTAATTTGAATTTGTGTAAACTTTTGCGGGGAATGTGATGTCGTCCTGCGGGGATGGGGTGGGGATGGGGAGCAAACCTGCGGGGATGGGGTGGGGATGGGGAGCAAACCTGCGGGGATGGGGCAGGGGATAGGGACAAACCCTGCAGGGATGGGGTGGGGATGGGGACGACTAACTTGGTGCAGGGGTGGGGATGGGGACGAGATTGTCTCCCCATGTCACTCTCTAAAACACACACATATTTACACACACAAATACACACACACACAAAGACACACACACACACAAACAAATACTCACTCACTCACACACACACACACACAAGCAAATACTCACTCACTCACACACACAAGCAAATACTCACTCACTCACCACACACACACACACACAAGCAAATACTCACTCACACACACACACACAGACAAGCATATACTCACTCACACACACACACACAAGCAAATACTCACTCACACACACACACACACATAAGCAAACAATACTCACTCCAAACACACACACACACACAAGCAAATACTCACACACACACACACACAAGCAAAACTCACTCACTACACACACACACACACACAAGCAAATACTCACTCACTCACACACACATACACACACAAATACTCACATACATGCACATAGGCGTAGCTACGTTGAGGCACGAGGAGACAGTTGCCTCCTCTTGTTTTTTTTTATATACTAGAGACTTCCATTGACTAATGACCCCAATGACCAGGATTTTGCCAATGGTCACAAAGTGGTCAAAGTTGCCTCCTCTTGAAGTGAAGTCTCGCTACGTGCCTGTACATGCACATCAACACACTCACACACGCACACACTCAAAAACAAACTCACATCCGACACCAGTTGGAACATCTATCGACAGAAAACGCTGTCTTGGAAAACCGACAAAACACGCAACGTTACGACATAATAATACCGCACACACAATAAACCGCACACGCCTGCTCAACATTACAAACAGCGGAACACAAGAACCGTATAAACATAAAGCTACGACCGGAGAAGATAATAAAACGGAGAAGGCAATATTCCTCACGTCCCGACCGTCAACAGTCTGGCTCCATTCAGCCACACCTTATTGTTCCACTGGGATTAGCCAATCTACTCGGTAACGAACCTGACTCAATCTTTCCCTCATCGATTCTGTCTCGATCCAGGAGCAGCGTCTGCTTCTTGCTTCTGTCCCGTCAGTTTTTTCTCTGGGCCGAAGAAGCGCAGAGTTTACGATGATGAGACTTGGCCGGACAATGAAGACGAGAAAATGGACCGGCGATAATGGAACCCCACACATCTTTGTGTCGCATTTATAATAAGCGTTCAAAATTCGGATGCATACACAGAGACGCTAAATATAAACGTTCAGAAACAGACGGCAGCTATATAAATGTTGCGAAATACACAGACGTTATGTACCGAAATACACAGACGCTATATAAATGACACAAACGGGTGCCGTATAAATGGGTTATGTGCTCAGATACACACAGGCGCTATATATGGTGGTGGTGGTGGTGGCGGTGGCGGCGGCGGCGGTGGTGGTGGTGGTGGTGGTGGTGGTGGTGGTGGTGCAGAATAGTAGCAGCAGCAGCAGCAGCAACAGCAGTAGCAGTAGCAGTAGCAGTAGCAGCAGCAGCAGTAGCAGTAGCAGTAGCAGCAGTAGCAGCAGCAGTAGTAGTAGTAGTAAAAGTAGTAGTACCAGACAAACCCCATATTTTCGTAAAACAACAGCTCACACAAACACGCTCACACCTACGCACCATGATAGACACTTAATAGCCCCTAAACAAATTATCCGATACATACATACATACATCCACACATACGTAGTAGCCTACACAGACCGACGACAGCCTTTCACGGTAGAGCACTGGTTCGGCATATCGTGCATCACGCAAACACGGCAATTCATTGACATTTAGAGCTTCCTGTAATTGCGGATATATACTCTGGCCAATCACTGCTGTCGGAAAAATGATTAGACGTCCCTGCTTTTTTGGAATAATGGCTGGTGCTTGCTGGTGGTTTAATGGTGGAAAAGGTGTTGCAAAGGGCGACTGCATTGAAGTGCTGGATGGTCATGGTAAAGTAGTCTCCCTCTCGTGGATTACGTATCTCGTTTCTGTCAGGAATGGAAAAGACGCTATATTAGGTGTCTAATGTATTAAGTGTAATTGAACATTTATATAGCGCCCCTTCAAGATATCTACTCAGAGGTGCTCTCTGCGCTAGCCTATAATGATGGCAAATGTCATTACGAACGAACATGTATATATACATGTAGATACATATGGATTACAGATGTTTAAGATTTATTCATTTTGACAATGTGACCTCATTCAAATAATTATATGACAGACCCAGGATTTGAACCCATAAAGAAGAATTTAAACGCCTAATTCTTAATGCCATTAATTAATTTTTAGCATCACATAGGCCTATGCATGTGCAGAGAATGCCTCTGATATAGTTCTGAGTGACACCATATAAATAAGTATAATTACGGACGCTATTTAATGGCTTTCGAGGGCGCTTTAGAAGTTTGGAGATTACGATTACGATTACGACGATTACGCCTCTGATGAGTTTTAAAACTCATGGCATCTGTATATAAGCGCTCAATTACAATTATAATTAATGACGCGTATTTAATTTTCTTATATGTGTTCGTGACAAATACCCTGATGTAATGGAATTTCAGAAAAGAAATTAGAAATTGGGAAAGTCATTAGTATTATTTCGAAAATTAATTAAACCTCAAACCATTTGTGTGTCAGCGCGTCAGAGCGAATCTCAAATTAAATCAACGACGTACGGGCAAACTGTTAACGAGTTCGTGCATCAAAGGCCCTGATGTATGTATCGACGTGGCATTTCTGAGCCGACAGTTTAGAAAATGCGCCGCATAAGTTACATTACCCATTTACATTACAAAACAAGCAGCATGACAGTGTTTACATGCATTGGACACGGTAGTCCATTGGTCGGAACGTTAGCCTTGTAATGTAATGTAAACCTTCGAAATTTCTCAGCGCCCACAAAAGCTGCGTCAGGGAGACGAGCTTATTACCGCGGCGCTATATCAATTCAAGTCCGCAATTATAGTCGCAAGGTCATAATTAGGGAAGGTCATGCTGAGGAGAGAGCATGGTGCTATGGTGGCCATCGACCACTTCATCCAAAAGGTCAACCTCCAATCTTGGAGGCGGAATTGCCTGCCACCCTGAATTTATGAACCATCTACTGTTATTAATTGGCTCGCCCACCTACACGTACAAAACCTTCAGATCATCGATGACCTGTCAATAGATAAAACTGCCTACATCTAAACTAACGATTTACAACACCTACCGACATCCGATTTTACTTACCAGAAGAGAATGGGTTCCAGGGAACTTCGAGCATCCTCTGAGTGACTCGACTGACTGACTGACTGGACTGACTGACTGACTGGACTGACTGACTGACTGACCTGACTGACTGACTGACTGACTAGTGATTTCTAATGAATTGACTGGACTGAATGACTGACCGGACTGACTGACTGACTGACTGACTGACTGACCGGACTGACTGGACTGACTGGACTGACTGACTGACTGACTGACTGACTGACTAGCGATTTCTAATGATTGACTGACTGACTGACTGACTGACTGACTGACTGACCTGACTGACTGACTGACTGGACTGACTGACTGACTGACTGACCGGACTGACTGACTGACTGACCGGACTGACTGACTTGAGTGATTTCTGAACTGAATTGACTGACTGACTGACTGACTGGACTCACTGACTAGTGATTTCTAATGAATTGACTGACTGACTGACTGACTGACTTACTTACTTACTTACTGACTGACTGACTGACTGACTATGCAAACACATTTAAGGGAATTGGTAGCCGATCGACTGGTTAAAGCCTCCTCTGAGACCGTTACTTACTATGTAGGGACCTTGAACAATTGCTCAGGACCATCGACTGATGCATGATCAGCAGAAACTGGCATGTAAGAAATGTGCAAAACAACAACAAAAACAACAATAAAAATAATAATATATTACAATGTATA
This sequence comes from Aporrectodea caliginosa, assembly GCA_020284085.1. NCBI lineage: Eukaryota > Metazoa > Annelida > Clitellata > Crassiclitellata > Lumbricidae > Aporrectodea > Aporrectodea caliginosa. Next base: position 1,998,715 of record JACEVL010001026.1, read on the forward strand.
GTACAACTAAAATCACGCGACTAACAGAGAGTCGATGACACTAAGACGTGGCAGCAGAATACTTGCAAGACATTCGCTAGATGGCCGAACCAAAATAAAGAGCACAATCTAAATGAAAATGTACACGATTTTCTCCAGCGACCGTATTGCCTCGATCATGGTAATTTTTCAATGAAGTGATCTGGTGAGATCCTTCACCACCGCTTGCCCGTTTGAGTGGACGCCACGCCATTGAAGGTCCTCGTGTACGGACCGTGCTAGGCCGAGATTTAAATCTCCGAAATAAGCCAGCATCGAGAAGCGATCCGTGATCATCACGCTCTCGAACACAGAGGCGCACGAGACGCAGCCTACACGCTCTAACCAATGTAGCTAACTGGGCCAGCTATACACCTTAGCTGCCTATCAGATTTTTTTTTGACTGAGCGCCTGTGAATAAGCTGGTTTGTTGCCACGACTTGACTGTAGAATCCGGACATTACGATTACGATCATGACTTTACACAACTTTTAGGCTGAACGTTAGGCGAATCTGAATTTCAAATGACCGAATTATTCAGATTTACACAGCGGTGTCGATCCCAATCTTATTTATCGTGAATAAATTTCAGGCTAGTCACGAATCCAGAGCAGAACCCAACACCTGACAAATTCAAGACTTTAAAACCTTGTAATTTTTCAGACAACACGATTTCAGTTTCTCTTTAAATAGCTTTTACATTTTCACATTTACATCACAAAATAGTTCACCTTTACGATACGTTTTCACGTTGACAGGTGGCAGCAGAGTCAGAGTTATGCCTGCATGGGTGTATGTAAGTTTGCAGGTATAAATTTATGTATGTATGTATGTATGTATGTATGTATGTATGCATGTATGTATGCATGCATGTATGTATGTATGTAATACTATGTATGTATGTATTATGTATATGTATGTGCATGTATGCATGTCGGTATTCATGGCATTATGTGTATACAAGGGTACATGTATGCAAGTGTATACATGCATGTGTACAATTGTGTGTACAGATGAAGGCATTTCTATGCATCATATTCTCTGCAGCGATCAGCGCACAGAATGATCAATCGAGAGGTCCAGGGTTCAACTGCCCCAGTGCAGAAATTTCTTCCGAGACCACTTCCACTTGCACCCCTTAGCCAACTCGCGGCTATAACAAGCACTCTGGCTATCAGTGGGAAAATAAGATGGCCAGGAACAGGGCTGGCCACCCATCTTCATGTGCCGAGGTCGAGATAAGTGAAGTCGCTGCATTTAATTTTCCAGGTACTTACCATGTGCAGCTGTTGTTGGATGAGTTGGTAGGCCCGATGCCACCGTGCTCTGGCAACTAGAGATGGTTGTGCCAGCGGCTTGGAAACCTCGTCTCCGTGAGAGTCGGTGATGCAAACAGCTGGAATCGAATCCGGTCTCCGGGCCGAAGAAGAATCACTAGGCAACAACAACAACAACATCCAACAGTTGTATGGGTGTGCTTATGCATGCATGGGTGTATATATGTTGCATGTGTGTCTGCTTGTATGTATGTCTGCATGTATGTATATGTATGCATGCATGTCTGTATTCAGGCATGTATGTGTGCATGTCCATACATGTATGCATGCATGTGCACATGTATGTATGTATGTATGTATATATGTATGTTTTTATCTATGGATGTTCATGTGTAAGTCAGTGCATGTATATTTATGCATACTCATGCGCCCGCATGTATGTGTATATGCTTGTATGTATGTATGTATGTATGTATGTGTACAAGTGTATGTATGCATGTATGCATGCATGAATTTATGCATATGTATGCATGCATGTGCATGTGCTTTATGCATGTATACATGTATTCAGCACCGAAAAATAAACTTTAACGCATTTCCTAGAAGAGGGGCATACTTGAAGCTTAATTGGTGTTAAAGACTTTAAGAACACAAAGTTCATTAGTATGCAATGAGTTTACAGATAACCAATAAATTAGCACTAGAGGGCTCTCTAATAGCACATTCAGAGGAAATAAATCTGAAGAATAGGCTATATTAACAAAACAAATTAACAGAGAATTCTTATTCAAAACGAAATATATTTCACAACAAACACAAAACCGTTTAAACACAAAAGACACAGTAAATTTCAGTTGAATCATTTTTTTTCAGTTACTTATTAAACAAATTATTACAAACATAATCAGAGTCAGTAAAACTGAACCTGAATATTGCAAGGGTCCTAAACAGCATGCAAATCACACAATAATTTAATGGGGGCATTTTCATTCAGTGATAAAATGAAGTTGCTTGATCCATGTTTCATGGTGGTTTGTTCGATGTGAGTTAAGGACTATTTTATGCAATTTTATTTAAAGGCCGATGTATGGACATTTTAAATATCAAATAAGGCTATCTTATACTCAACAGTCAACACTGGCTAAATATGCAATCTTAAATTACGTCACGCTGCATGAATCTTACGTCACACAGGCTCGGCAGACTGAATTCTTGTTGACAAATAATACGCCTATTATAATTTAGAGATTTCGTCAGGATAGAAAACTCTGAAGTCCAAAAAAACCTGCACATTCTGGGTGCTTGACTTAAGCAAATTCACGTTTCATCAATTGTAAGTTGTTTATAAGAAATTAACATCAATTGTAAAATTGTTTATAAGAAATTAACAATAAATAACGAACTGAAAAATCAGTTTGTCCCATGTGGTTAAGTTATAAGCATCGTGTGTAAATAACTAGACTTTAACTGCAACATGCATCTGGCAGTGCCAGTATTAGGAGGAGGGCGACTCTAAATCCTGTTCACAAATGCGTTAAACAGTTGGCAAGGCAAGACTCAAGTGCAATCTGCAGCTTGAAGTGAGTGAATTCTTGTTGACAATAAACCCTAGTTTCGTCACAATAGAAAACTACTTGAAGTCCCAAAAAAACCTGCACATTCTAAGTGCTTGACTTAAGCAAAATTCACTCATCAATTGTAAGTTGTTTATAAGAAATTAACATCAATTGTAAATTGTTTATGGAGAAATTGACAATAGATAACGAACTGAAAAAAATGCAGGCAGTTACAGCATCGTGGCAAATACTGACCATGCAACATGCATCTTTATTATAACACAAATCCTTCAAAATGCGATTGGGGCAAGAGAGTGCAAAGTTAAATGAGGCTTCGAGCACTAACTTTCAACAATACAACCTGAGTACTTGAAATGATTCCCCAAGGTATCAAATGATTAAACGACTTAAATGATGTGCTTAGCTTGTGTCATGGCCATTGATTGGAGGAAATGATTGGAGTAAATTACTGGAGAAAATGATTGGAGAAAATGATTGAGGAATGACTGGAGAAAATGATTGGAGAAAATGATTGAGAAAATGATTGGAAGTAGTGATTGAAGAAACTGATTGGAGAAAATGATTGGAGAAATGATTGGAGAAATGATCGGAGAAAATGATTGGAAGAAATGATTGGAGATGAAATGGTCATGAAATAGTCATGATCCGCAAGTGATCAGGAAATTATCAGAAAATGATCAGAATGATTAGAAAATGATTAAAAAATGATTAAAAAATTAGGAGGAAATTATTATTGCGGAATCGATACTTGGCAAATAAACCAATTAATCTAACCATAACAATGATAAAACAAAGATGATATAACAAGGATTATATAACAAACGTGATATAACAAAAGTGATATAACAAAGGCGATATAACAAAGGTTAAATAACAAAGGTGATATAACAAAGGTTAAATAACAAAGGTGATATAACAAAGGTGCAATAACAAAAGTTGAAATAACAAAGGTGGTATAACAAAGGTGATATAGAACAGACAACAACAGCCATAATACGATTGTATAGGTACCAGTCTTTTGAATCGGCTCTTCCTGGGAAGCCCTTCGAACCGTCTCCTGCGGAAAGGACAGAACTCTGGCTTACGGTCCACATTGGTATTCCAACCTTATGCTGGAAGCTGTCAGTGGAATGATTTTCCTTCTGATGCCATGCATTCCAGTCAAATGCTGGTCGGCGTTTACTCTGAAGACAAAACTGGATGGCAAAACTAATTCCCGAAGATTTCCTGGCAAGCGACAAGAGGCTGGTTTCCGACTGGCTACTACTGCGCCTCTCTGCAGGCTTTCCATTGGCAACAACGTCGCTCTGCAGTCCACAAGAACTGCGATGAAGTGTTGAGCTTTGATTGCTTACAATCGAATGCCTACAGTTGGCCTCAGTTTCGTTTTCATACTGAGAGCAGTTACTTTGTGAATTAATCGATTTTTCATCGATATGCAGGCTTTGTTTTCTATTGCATTGTTCTGCTCGTGTTTCATTGTTTCCATCAACTGGCTGTTTCATTATTTCAACAACAGAGTCTTGATTTGTGTTAGACTGTGGAATGTTAAGCACACTGGAAAAGTCCTGAGGAGGTTCGGGAGTAGTAGAAACATTGTTGGGTAAACCTGGAAAGCCAGGACACTCAGGATTCTGTTCAGCATCTGCAACCTTCAGTTCGGTGACATCCTGATCTGGTCTTTTCTGCTCCTGCAGCTGGTCATCTCGCGATGAACTGATATCCGCAGTTGATTTGGAATCAACACTGTTCGCGAAGCTACTGCCACTGCTACTTACACTCCATCCACTGTCATTGGATCCTGACGCTTGATAACCATCAGCCACATCTTTATTTCCATGGTGCACAAGATACGGTCTGTCCAGCTGTTGGTTCCTTTGACGGACGTCTTGGTCCTGCTCCGCTGGTCCGCTTGAGGCGCTCGTCTCCGTAGAATTCTGGTAGCTGAGGGTGGCATCTTGCGGCGTCGGGGAGTAGAAGTGATTGGGAGGGCTGGATGGAAAGGGAGAGGAGTGGGAAGAACCTTGAGATTTAAAACTGTCAAACAAACTGAAGCGTCACAAGTTTAAAATTTGACAATATCATACAAGGACAAGTTACATAAATTGAAACTTATACAATACATCGACCAGAAAGACGATAATTTCCATTCACTATGGAATTACTTCCCTCCCTCATGTATAAAATCAGAAAGATCAAGTGACATATACACAAGTGTGCCTTCGAAGCTGATATAGTTTTGCAAAATAGTTTTGCTGGTCTTCTCGGTTAAAAACTCAGAAAAGAGCTAATAAACCATATATTAATCTAAAAACATTTGTAATTGTAAACTCCAAACTTCTAAAGCGCCACTCGAAAGCAGAGCCGGATTAACCTATAAGCGCAGCCATGGCTTAGGGCCCCACAACGTTTTGAGGGCCCCAACTGTCAGGAAATAATAAATCAGATGGTACAAAGGTCCTATTTGACCTTAGGGCCCCACAACGTTTTGAGGGGCCCCAACTGTCAGGAAATAATAAATCAGATGGTACAAAGGTCCTATTTGACAATTTTATTCTGAAAAAAGACGGAAAAGCAAAAAAGTCATCAGAAATTTTTCAAAGTAATAAACATGGTTTTTCTCCAAATCTGGAAAAAAATTTTGCATGGCTTTCCGGTTAGGGCCCCCGGATGTCTTAACCCGGCCCTTGGCTTAGGGCCCCCGAAAGTCTTAATCCGGCCCTGCTCGAAAGCCAAGCACAGGGCACCAGCTTATTCATAAGCGCTGCGTCGAGTCAGAGAAATACATAGAAATAGTTCCAACATACCTTACCCTACTGATATGAATACATATTCCAAGTCATTGCTAGAATATCAACATAAAATTTTTAATCGACTTATCAAAAGATGTAGACTAAAAAGAGAAATAAAAGTTTAAGACGATACTGTAAATACACATTGCATGACTTACAGGCCGATCCCCAGTTTACCCTTAGGGTGGTTTGTTTGCATGTGTTATCCATAGCAGACCGCAGATTCTTTCGCTCTGCCATGCAAGGCGACCTGGTTGTCCCAATGGCTCGAACTTCCACAGTGCTCCATAAAAGCTTTGCTGTGGTCGGTCCATCTTTCTGGAATACGTTGCCTAGCAACCTCCGTAATGAACTTCTTTGCCTTTCTTTGCCCCTTTTCCGCAAGCGTTTGAAAACCATTCATTTTCGATCGTGGTTTGGCGTCGTCACTTCGGGAGCGCCTCTGAGGAGTATCTCTTGAAGTATCGCTATATAAATTTACGATTACGACTACTACAAAACGCATGAATAACATGTTATACACAGCAAAAATTGATGAATTAAATGTTGCATCCAACTTAAACGAATGAATAGCATCCTCAAAAATCATCAACCGAAATTCTTGCTTACCTATTAAATTCGGCTGCATTAGTAGCATCTGAAGATTCAGGTGAGAATTTTAAAACAGTCGGCCGACAGAGACCGCCAAAGCTACAAAATGACAGACAATGACAGTGCTACAAAATGACAGACAGTGCCAATGCTAACAAAAATTACAGACAATGCCAATGCTAAAACAATGACAGACAATGCAAATGCTACAAAACTACAGACAATGCAAATGCTAACAAAAACGACAGCCACTGACATTGCTACAAAACGACATGCAATGCCAATGCTAAAAAACGACAGACAGTGTCAACGCTACAAAATGACAGACGCTGCCAATGCTACAAAACGACCTAAAAACTAAACATCGACAATGCCCAGTGAATTGACAAAAAAAACATAAATAAATGCAGTAACTCTTAATGGCCCATTCGGTTTGAAAATCATGTCTAAAATAGCTTTTGAATTATAATTATTTATCACTGTTATTATTTCTGCATTGGTTAAAAGCCATTTTCTACCGACTAAGCATCAGTGAATGGCGCCGAGCAGTTGTTGGTGAAGGACCTGCTCGAGTTCCCTACACAGTAACTGCTTCAGGGAGGAGACTCAAACCCGCATTCTCCGCATTACAGGTTAAGCATTCTATCCAATTGGCTGTTGTGCCCATAATTATTGTAACAGGGCATTTATATAAACATCTTATTCGTTCATTCATTCAGGTCATTTATATAGTAGGCCTACTCCTTCAACATATCTACCAAGAGCTCGCCTAACCTTACATTACTACAGTTAAAGGCTCCTTCATACCTGCAGGAACTGTGTTACACCACCTCGATCTACTTGTTCCTAGCTAGCGGTCCTCCACCAGGCAGCGCCGAGCTTTCTCGGTTGCTCACCCTGTGACCTGGAATGGGCTCCCATTGACACTTTACTTAGTACCCAGAGGCCATTACAACATGTTCTATTCCAAAATTACGACTGTTCTATTTAGCCGGAGTTTGGTCCTCAGCACTCCTGAGTAGATGGTCTTGAAGGGGGCGCTATATAAAACCTCCTAATGAATGAATGAATGAATGAATGAATGGATGAATGAATGGATGAATGAATGAATGAATGCAATTGAATCGTCTGGTCTTTCCCGAGACTTTTCGTCAAAGCGGGTGCAAAATGCTGGTCTGACCTTTCCACAAGATCAGCATCTGCGTCCGTCTCCAGGGCTTCGAACGTGTTATCTTCCACCCGCCTTCCAGAAGATTCCGTCAGGAGCTCCTCCGTTCGTCTTCGGACGACGTCATCGATGTCTGGATCTTGGTCAAGTTCTTGTTCACTGCTGCACAGGTCTTCGTTGGTCGGGTCAGGTGGAGAGGAGGACAGGACGGAAGATTCCGTCAGTTGTAGGTGGTCCTCCAGGAGACTGTCTCCATCTCTACAGCTGTTCGACCTTGATAGACTCACTACTGTAACACCGACATATTCAAAATACTTCCGTATAACATTTACGACTTAAAAGCAATGTAATATAATGAAACTGAATATCTAAGTAAGTAGGGAGTAAGTAAGTAAGTACGCGCGGCAAGTAAGCAAGTAGGTAAGTAGGGTGAAGAGGAGGCAGGTAAGTAGGTAAGCAGGTAAGCAGGCAGGCAAGTGGGCAGGTAAGTGAAGTAAGTAAGTGTGTTCTTTATTAAACGCTGGCAAACGCACGGCGCTGTACATACAAAGTTATCAAGATGACCTTCAAGATATCTACTCAGAGGCGATCTCTGCGCTATGATGGTAGATGTCATTACGAACAAATATATTACATCAGTTAGCACAACAATGTACAGTATTCTGGAAGAGTCACTAGTGGCGGGCCCACGCACACACGTGGAACCAACCAACGGATTCTTGTCGACAGCTGAAGATGACAGCAAACACTTGGTAGTCACTTACAGGATAATCATTTGTCACTCTACATTTATTTTATGGTATGTGGGCGACCCTAATAAGCTGGGCATTGGTCCCTTTTGGGTCTTCCTCTTGTATCCCAACATTAGGCGTACTGTAGTTTGTGTTTACCGTTATCTGTTGATTGTACTGGGATCAATAAACGAATTGTTATGGTTAATGATTACTTACGCTAATACTGAGAGGTAAATTTAAATTACACGTTTTTCGAATTGATCGGGTGAGGTATTTAACCACCATTGCCCTCTTATTTCAGAGAGGGGGCCAGATAGCGCATTGGATAACACACTGGCATAGAGAACGAGAGGTACCGAGATCGAGTTCCGTAGGCGGACATGCTTTGTAGGCTGCTATTAGCTGCGTGTATTGCAGGCTGTCTGACTGTCTGTTCTGTTAGTAGTTAAGATTTATGTCTTCTGTCATTTGTGTTCTAGTGAATTGTTTCAATTGCATAACTGTACACTGTAACCGGTTGCGGTTTGTCAACCGGATTGTTTCAATAAAGAACATTATTATTAATTATTAGATTTAAATCTCGGGCAAGCACCTGAATGGCGTGGCGTCCATTCAAACCGGCAGCGGTCATGAACGATCTCACCCGATCAATTAATTGAAAAATGAGCAGGGTCGAGGCCATATATACGGTCGCTATAGAAAAACGACCGTGTAGGCCTACATTTACATCTTACATATAGGCTATCTATCGTGTGGTCAGAGGTTTCGAAAGGTACCAATAAGACTGACCTTCGGGGAGCTGGTCAAATCGTACATCGAGTAAGACTCGATGGTCAGTTGGAAACTGAGTTCCACACGCTTCGCCATTTTTCATGACGATCTCACTGTCCAGAATTATCCAGCGACCTTCGTCAACCTTCAAACAAATCGAAACAGAGAAAAAACATCATCATATGCGCATCAATATTTAATAGAAAAGAAATGCGTCTTTTGTCTGTGGTCATTCAACATTCATGTTAGGCACCACGTACGCTCGAGTCCTCCATGTAGAGAATCAGCAACAGAAGCTGCTAACTCTGGGAGCTCGAGTCAGGCGTTGCCACCAACCGTCCCATATGATAATACGATACCGGTAATAGGTTGAAGGCAGGTGTATAAAAGCCCTCTTCCACCTCCACCTCATTCACCTCTTCCTCTGCCTCCTCCACCTTCACCATCACACCCACCTATCCCTCCACCTCTTCCTCCCTTCTCCACCTCTTCCTCCTCCTTCTCCACCTCTTCCTCGTCCTTCACCATCTCTTCTTCTCCTCCTCTTCTCCTCCTCCTCCTCCTCCTCCTCCTCCTCCTCCTCCTCCTCCACTACCTCCTCCTTTTCATCCACCTCCTCCTTCTCCACATCCTCCCTCCTTCTCCACATCCTCCTCCTCATTTTCCACTTTTTCCTCCAACTCCAACTCCTACTCTCCCTTCTCCTTCTCTTGTCCTCCATCTCCACCTTCTCCTTCTTCCTCTTCCTCTTCCTCCACCTCCTCCTCCTCTCTTTCTCCTCCTCCTCATCTATCTCCGCCTCCTCCTCTTTGCTGTCAGCGCCGTTGATTGCAGTTTTTCAGATAACACTTATTTTAATTAATTAAGATCCTTCCATCTAAACTTCTAAAGGCCAATTATGGTGTGAGGGACGGCTATCAACAGACGCCTGTACGAACTCCCAACTGCCGGCAAAGATAGTGCATTGATTCTTCTTGTGTTTAACCCTTTATAAGCTAGAGGCAATATATTTGCCACTACATCACTTTCATGCGGTATACTAAACAACTAATGTACCGTAGTTTGCCACTAACCTAATGCTGTAATGCATGTGGATTCACAAGATGTCACTACAGATACTGTTTAACCCTTTTTAGCAAAAAAATCAAAACAGGGTACCAGATTACAGTTATTTGGTGTGTGTGAAATTAAAAAATCCTTTTTGTCCTTTCTAACTTAAAATTTCCCATCTGTCAATCTCGTATAAACAAGCTTTCACCCAAAGAACTAAACCCTTGAGAGCCACAAAGAACTGCCTCAAACTGCTTTGGCACACAGTAGCCGATTGGTTAAAGCGCTTGTCTATAAAATGCGAACAGTACGGGTTCGAGCCTCCGCCTCTGACGTGTAAGGACCCCTTCAGCAAGTCCTTCACACACAATTGCTCAGCGTCATCGATGGTTCTGTAGTATGGCCGTGTGTGCACTTTGGAAGGAGGGCAATATCAAATACACTGTTGTATATAGGATAACAATGCTGCAGTTGATTCAAAGTGACAAACACTAGATAGAGAAGTACTCTTCTAAAACATAATAGTGTACGGATGTACCCATGGGCGTATTTAGGGGTGGTTTTACCCTGGGCGTATTTAGGGGTGGTTTTACGGGTTCAAACTCCCCAAATAAACTGCCGAAATTTTTTTATAAACTTTAATATGCAAAATGCAAAAACTTAACTTTAGGAACCATGTCCAATAGAACCCCCCTAAATTGTTTCCTGGCTACGTTTCTGGCTGTACCCGAATATGACAAGGACAACGGATTAGTCAGCTATTACCACTGTAAGTATTCACTTAGGAATAACAACATTACTGAGAACGATTCTTGTAGAAAGTCAGCTTTAGACATTTCTATTATAGTAGAAAAGTTCAACAGATTCGTTCATTTCTTAATGCAATCCCTCATTCTTTCTTTCCTTTGTACCCTGCTTTAGAAATAATATTGACAATAGTACACCATTCATTCATTAATTTGATCAATCATTAATCAATCAACGGATCCTTTATTCCTTAATATCTTCCTTTCATCCATCCATCCATCCACCAACCTACCCATTGACCCATCCACCCATCTATCCAACCACCCATCCATCCATCCATGCATCCACTCATCCATCCATCCATCCATCCATCCATCCACCCAATCATACATCCATCCATCCGTCCGTCCGTCCACCCACCCACCCATCCATCCATGCATCCATCAATCCATCCATCCACCTATCCATCCATCCACCCACCAACCCACCCACCAACCTATCCATCCACTTTACGTGAGGTCAACGAGTAAAACTCCATATATCACACTCAAAAACCAATTATTAGCCAACTCCATTCGACCCAAATTCAAGTAACATTCAAGCACTGAAGCCATTTCAATTTTCGTGACTGTGTCACAGCTGGTAATTTCATTTCTCGACCATCACTATCAGAACATCGTTTTCAATTTCACAGCAATCAGAGATGGAAAAACCATTGTTTTTTTTTCAATTACGCCTGTCCCAGTTCGTCGAATAAACCGCTAAATAAATAATATATAGCGCTACAACATCGAAACTAATGCAATAACCCTTGAAGAGGCGCTATATAAATTTTATGATTGATTGATTGCTTGAATAACGTCACTGCGAGCCGCTCAAGAACTTGCCGCAGACTTGGGGGCATTTAGGGATGGTTTTATGGGTTCAACCCCACCCCACCCACCCCAAATAAATATATTACTGCTATAAATAACTATAAATGTAGAAAAAACGACCAAGTCCAATGTAAACCCCTCCGAAAACTAAAACCCCCCAACGAAATTATTTCCTGCCTACGCCCCGGCTACTAACAATTTTCAGATGCATTATGGAACATTACTGCAAACGTCTCTGCATGGTGAACCAATTTCTGGTCCACTGTCAGCGCAACAACGTGGATGATGGTTGTTAATGTGGAAACGAGTTTCCCTCTATCATCTCTTTGCACAGAATACAATCATTGCAAAATGATTCGGTCATGCAGCAGTGGTGTTGAGAGGGTCCCTGGTTTTCGTCGATTGCTTAGATAACACTCGATGGAGATAGGAACGTCATTTGAAGGCAATTAATAAGCTGCCTGGACGTCGTCCATCTGTTCCAATGACGCTTGTTCCAGGCTGCCGAAACAGCTCCACTCCCTGGTATCCCATCCCCGTCAAACATAAAGCGCAAATGCTTCCACATTCCACATGGAAAGTCTGAACTGAGACGGATGTCAGGCGCCTCAGTATTGCAACTCTCTGTCGTCGTAAAGCCAATAGACAGACCAAATAAAAACAAGTCCCAGACCCTTACCAGCATAGCCAGGAGGTATTTGATGGGACCCATATGGGCTCTATACGGGTCCTACATAGGACAATAGGTTCTATATGGCTACACGTGGGCATCTGAAGAAGAAGGAGGAGGAGGAGACGGAAGAGGGGAGGAGAGGAGAGGAAGAGGGAAGAGGAAGAGGAGAGGAAGAGAAGAGGAAGAGGAAGAGAAGAGGAAGAGGAAGAGAGGAGAGGAAGAGGAAGAGGAAGAGGAAAGAGGAAGAGGAAGAGGAAGAGGAAGAGGAAGAGGAGAAGAGGAAGAGGAAGAGAGGAAGAAGAGAAGAAAGGAAGAGGAAGAGGAAGAGAGGAAGAGGAAGAGGAAGAGAAGAGGAAGAGGAAGAGGAAGAGGAAGGAAGAGGAGGAAAGAAAGAGGAGGAGGAAGGAGGAGAAAAGGATGAGAGAGGAGGAGCACAGTAAGTATTGGGGCACTCGATAATGTTGTTGTTAGCATCCTGGACTTCAAGCATGAGGTTGGCATTCGTATCCTCACCATGGCAGAAATATCTTTCCTGATTTCTGCTCCACCTGCACCTCCTAACAAAATCAGCAATAATTAGTACACTGAACATACATCGTCAGGGGGAAGATCGAACAGCAAGGGAGAGGTCTCACCACCCGCCCTCATATGCGAGGCTGAAGAAAGTGAAGTCGCTAACACTTCATACCCATGGATGCCTCCTCAGCTGTGATAAAGAAAGTGTTCCTCCTCCTCCCTCCCTCCTCCCCTCCCTCCTCCTTCTCGTCTCTTCTTCCAACTCTTCCTCTTCTCCTCTTCCTCCTCTTCCTCTCTTCCTCTCCCTCTCTCTCTTCCTCCTCCTCTTCCTCTACCTCCACCTCCTTCTCCTCCTCTTTTTTCTCCTCTTCATTCACTTCTTCTTTTTCTTCTTCTTCTTCTTTTTCTTCTTCTTCTTCTTCTTCTTCCTCTTCTTCTTTTTCTTCTTCTTCTTCTTTTTCTTCTCAACCAAAATTCTTGCTTACCTATTAAATTCGGCAGCATTAGTAGCATCTGAAGATTCAGGTGAGAATTTTAAAACAGTCGGCCGACAGAGACCGCCAAAGCTACAAAATGACAGACAATGACAATGCTAAAAAACAACAGACAATGCCAATGCTACAAAATGACAGACAATGCCAATGCTAAGAAAAACGACAGACAGTGTCAACGCTACAAAATGACAGACAACGCCAATGCCAAAAAGACAGACACTGCCAATGCGGCAACACGACCAAAACACTAAACATTGACAACGCCCAGTGAATTGACAAAAAAAACAAAAAAATGCAGCGACTCTTAACGGCCCACTCGATTTTAAAATCAAGTCTAAAACAGCTTTTGAATTATTTATCACTGTTGTTATTTCTGCATTTATTAAAAGCCATTATCAACCGACTAAGCATCAGTGAATGGCGCCGGGCAGTTGTTGGTGAAGGACCTGCTCGAGATCCCTACACAGTAACTGCTTCAGGGAGGAAAATACTGGGTATATCATGGATAGAGAAAAAAACAAATGAATGGGTGTTAGAGACGGTGTGGAAAGGAATTTACTGGAATCAATCAAAAGAAGAAAGATGTTTTACTTTGGGCATAATATATAATGAGGAAACAAGGTGAATGTCTAGAGAAAGAAATTATGCAAGGAACGGTACCGGGAGCAAGAGCAAGAGGGAAACCAAGGAAGAGATTGATGGACAATGTGGGCGAATGGTTGGAATTATCAACGGAAAGGTTGCTGCGAGAAACCGAGAACAGGAGAGGATGGAGAAGAATCGTCTACAATGCGACCAACCCTCGTATCGAGGACGGTTGAAGAGAGAGAGAGAGATTATATAAACATCTTATTCATTCATTCATTCGTTCGTTCATTCAGAGAATTTATTTAGCACTTCTATTCCAACCTTAACCCTCGGGCTACCAAAGGGTGGTTGCCACCCCCTAGGTTTTATTCATTTCAAACTTTTTCCGTATGGAATAAAAATTTGACCTTTAAGTAGCTGTAGGGGGTTCATTTACACACTCGTTTTGAGGTAAAATGTGAGATGATATCTCACACTGTTCAAAAGTTATAGCCAATATACCCGAGGCAGGGGGGGTGGATACCACCCCCCCTAGATTTTCGACTATATCTTATCCGTCATTTAATATTAAGAGACACAATTTATACCATTCTATAGGGGATGTGGGCTACATTTCTATGGTCACTGAGTTGACCTGTGACAACCGGAAAGTGCTCAAAATAAATAATAATACGCGTAATATGCGTGAAAATGGCTGAATGGAAGGACTCCCCTCTTAGTTTTTGTCTGTAGCGTATTCATTTGTCTTCCTGGAAGAGAAACAAAGATACCATTCTTTAGAGGGAATGAAGGGCTTCATTTGCATACCTACATCTTTGTCTTTGAATACCGGAAGTGATCAAAATAAATAATAATACGCGTAATATGTGTGAAAATCGCTGAATACAGCATTACAACGTAAACCGATATATATGTATGGATATATATGTATGGATGTACATTTATACTATATAAACATGTGTAGGGATGATTTTGTGTATCTTTTATACATGGATTAGTTTCAAACACACATAATCTTATATTTGTTTATCCAAAAAGTAGAAAATGTACGCAATAATATACAATATTGCTAATTAATGGGTTCCGTTGTTAAAAGTGATGTAATTTCGAGGTGCATTCACATAATGTACAACTAAATATACCATTCTGTGCAGAAATGAATGCTGAATCCATTGCTATATTACAAGTTATGATATGTGAAACCAAACACGAAATCCAGGGGGGGGTGGTAACCACCCCCCTTGGTAGTCCGTGTTACAAAAAGCTTGGTAGCCCTAGGGTTAAGACTGTTCTATTTAACCGGAGTTGGGTCAGGAGCGCTCCTGAGTAGATGGTCTTGAAGGGGCGCTATATAAAAACCCCTAAAGAATAATGAATGAATAGCATGTGGCTAAATGGTTTTCTCTAGACTCTTAAAGACGCACTTTTCAGCTGTTTGATGGCCACGTGTGGAGTGCTTCTGAGAGACTCGTAAGTGGCGCTTTATAAATCTCTTGATACATTACATTACAGTTGAATCATCTGGTCTTTTGAGACTTTTCGTCAAAGCGCGCACAAAAATAATGTTCGTCTGACCTTTCCACGAGGTCAGCATCTGCGTCCGTCTCCAGCGCTTCGAACGTGTTATCTTCCACCCGCCTTCCAGAAGATTCCGTCAGGAGCTCCGTTCGCTGTCGGATGACGTCATCGATGTCCGGATCTTGGTCAAGTTCTTGTTCGCTGCTGCACAGGTCTTCGTTGGTCGGGTCAGGTGGAGAGGAGGACAGGACGGAGGATTCCGTCAGTTGTAGATGGTCCTCCAGGAGACTGTCCCCGTCTCTACAGCTGTTTGACCTCGATAGACTCACTACTGTAACACCGACATATTCAAAATACTTCCTTATATAAGATCACATTTACGACTTAACAGCAGACACTTAGCATAATCATTTGTCACTCTCATTTACTTTATGGCACCTGGGCTACCCTAATTGGTCTTCTCTTGTATCCCCAAATTACCGTGTAATGTGTTTATTGTTATAATAATAATAATATTCTTTTAGTAATTCAAACTGACAAGTACGCAGTAAGATTACATAATATAGTAGTAGCAGTCTAGCAGATGATAACACGTTTAACAGGAGTCGAATTTAACTGCATGACAGCCTGCACGTCGCTCATCTATCTTAGATGAGCGAGTCGACCTGATAGGGAACTCCGCCACTGTTAGCTTTCTGACAGTGCTGGTCCCAAGCCTGGATAAAGGAGGAGGGCGACGCTAATGATCTTTGTAATCACACAGTGTCGTTAAACTGAAACTACTACTCAGTGTTGTAAAGTAACGAAGTAAAAGTAACGCGTTACTGTACTTAAGTAAAAGTTTCAGTACTTTTACTTGTAACGAAGTAGTACAAAATTAAAATACTTTTACTTGTAACGAAGTAACATTTAAACCATTTTTCGGTACTTTTACTTCGTTACAATTTTCGTAATATTCGTTACTTCGTTCGTTACTAAGAATTGCACTATAACATTATTTTAACAAAGGGCGAGGCTCAAGGCGCTAATTATCACAGCGCGAGCGCGATTGGAAATCTAATCATAGACTGTGGTAATTTCTAACTGTGATCAAAACACGTTACTTGTGGCGGTAATTCCTGCGTAGCTTGGAAAATAAGTGCGAAATTTTCTTAAATATAAGACGAAAAAGTGGACATTTTATTCCTAGGCTAAACTCTTTCAATTCGTAATGAGTATTTGTCAATGACTGCAGATGTTAACTGCAGATGAAGATGACGATGATGCAGCATTCTTTACGAGAAAGAATAAAATTTCTGCTCATAAGGATGTAGGCCTACTTGAACAATACATGCATATATAGCCTACATAAAATTATGACACCTACAGCATTCTAGCCTGGCCTAGTTTGAAGAAACTATAGTTAATAGATTGAGTTCTCCAAGTTCGTGCACGTGCAGCTGTTAGACGCCTTTTCTTTAACTGTGCCAGTTTAACAATAATAAAAATAAACGCTCTGGATTGAATGCATGTTGAAAAATTAGTTTTCTTGGAAGTAAAATTTGGGGAAAAAATTAGGCCTAAAACTCAGTACTTTTACTTTTTACTTTAAAAGTATTATTTGGAAGAATACTTTTTACTTTTACTTAAGTAACTTTTTTGACGAGTACTTTTAACTTTACTTAAGTATGTAAAGTCCTATTTACTTTTACTTTTACTTAAGTACATTCGTCGGATACTTTTAACAACACTGCTACTACTAATACTAACCTTTTAGCCTAGTTTAGGGTTAGTGGGTATCAAAGCCGCGTCCTTCTGATCTTCGTGCCAGCGTGTTACCATTTAAACATATCCCCGCCCTTGGTAGCTGCTGTTCGCCTCCGAAGGCGGCCTATTTCAGAGATTTAAATCTCGGGCTAGCACGGCCCGTACACGGGAACCATAAATGTCGTGGAACCCATTCAAATGGGCAGCGGTGGTGAAGGATCTCATCCGATCAATTCATTGACAAATGAACAGGGTCGAGTATTCGATGTATAAACGGTCGCTGTTGAAAAAGTGTATCTTTTCAGAGATCCTGAGTGGCCGAGTGGGTTGGTAGCCCGCTCGCCACGCCGGCGGCCCGGGTTAGATTCCTGGTCGGTCGGTTTATCAGAGATTAATTTCTCGGATCTTTACTGCGGGTGGCTCGGTCGCAATATAAACGTGGAGTACGAGGTTGCTTTCTGCCTCCGACACTAATCATCTTCGATATGAAAAAGTGGCGTTAAGCCGAAATACAAAGTGTATCTTTACATTTTACATTAATCAATCGTGTGGTCAGAGGTTTCGAAAGGTACCAATAAAACTGACCTTCGGGGAGCTGGTCAAATCGAACATCGAGTAAGACTCGATGGTCAGTTGGAAACTGAGTTCCACACGCTTCGCCATTCTTCATGACGATCTCACTGTCCAGAATTATCCAGCGGCCTTCATCAACCTACAAACAAATCGAAACAGAGAAAAAAATAAATCATCATATGCACATCAATATTTAATAGAAAAGAAATGTGTCTTTTGTCTGTGGTCATTCAACATTCATGGTAGGGCACCACGCACGCTCGAGTCCCACGTAGAGGGTCAGCAACAGAAGCTGCTAACTATGGGAGCTCGAGTCAGACGTTGCCAACCGTACCACATGACAATACGATACCAATAATAGGTTGAAGGCAGGTGCATAAAAGCCTTCTTCCACCTCTACCTCATTTACCTCCTCCTTTTCCTCCTCCACCGTCACCTTCACACCCCTCCTCTTCCTCCACCTCTTCATTTATCTCCAACTCTTCCCCCTCCATTTTTCCTCCTCCTCCATCTCCTCCTTCTCTACCTTTTCCTCCTCCTCATTTTCCACCTCCTCCAACTCCTCTCCCTTCTCCTCCTCACCTCCTCCATCTCCACCTTCTCCTCTTCTTCCTCCTCCTCTCGTCCTCCTACTCCTCCTCTACCTCCTTCTCATCTATCGCCACCTCCTCCTCTTTCCTGTCAGCGCTGTTGATTGCAGTTCTTCAGGTAACACTTATTTTAATTAATTAAGATCCTTCCGTCTAAACTTCTAAAGGCCAATTATTATGGTTTGAGGGACGGCTATCAACAGACACCTGCACGAACTCCCAACTCCCGGCAAAGATTGTGCATCGATTTTTCTGCTATAAAAAACTCGGTTTTGTCCTTTCTAACTTAAAAATTCCCTTCTTGCCAGTCGTTCAACCCATCTGTCAATCTCAAATCAACATAATAATAATAATAATAATAATCTTTTCTTTATTGAAGCGCTTGAAAAACGCACTGCGCTGTACATTTACATGTTATGCAATTGAAATCTTAACTACTATGCCAGTGTATTATCCAATGCGCTATCGGGCCCCCATGATAATAATATACTTATTCCCCCACATGCTTGCACCCAAAGAACTAAACTCCTTGAAAGACACAAAGAAATGTCTTGAAGGGGCGCTATATAAAACTACTGTAATAATAATAACTGCTTCAAACTGCTTTGGCACACAGTAGCCGATTGGTAAAAGCGCTTGCCTTTATAATGCGAACAGTACGGGTTCGAGCCTCCGCCCCTGACGTGTAAGGACCCCTTCAGCAAGTCCTTCACACACAATTCCTCAGCGTCGCATCGATGGTTGTGTCGTATGGACGAGTGTACACTTCGGAAGGAGGGCAATATCAAATACAAATATGTATGTAGGATAACAATTCTGCAGTTGATTCAAAGTGACAAACACTAGATAGAGAAGTACTCTTCTAAAACATAACAGTGTAGGGCTGTACCCATGGGCGTATTTAGGGGTGGCTTTATGGGTTCAAACCCCCAAAAAAATTGCTGACATTTTTTATATTCCTTTAAATGCGAAATACAAAATAACAACTTTTTGCGACCATGTCCAATGGACCACCCCTCCCCCAATTGTTTCCTGGCTAGGCTTCTGGCTCTACCCGAATATGACAATGAAAAAGATTACTCAGCTGTTACCACTGGAATAACCTAAGAATAAGGGCACACTGACATGGATTCTAGTAAAAAATGTAGCATTACATATTGATATTACATAGACAATGGTAGAAAAGTACAATACATTCATTCATTTCTTAATTCAATCCTTTATTCTGTCCTTCCTTTGTACTTCACTTTAGAAATAATATTGACAATAGTACATCATTCATTCATTTGATCAATCGTTAATCAATCAATGGGTCCTTCATTCTTTTATATCTTCCTTTCTTCCATCCATCCATCCATCCATCCATCCATCCATCCATCCATCCATCCATCCATCCATCCATCCATCCATCCATCCATCCATCCATCCATCATCCATCCATCCATCCATCCATCCATCTATCCATCCATCCATCTATCCATCCATCCATCTATCCATCTATCCATCCATCCATCCATCCATCCATCCATCCATCCATCCATCCATCCATCCATCATCCATCATTCATCCATCCATCCATCCATCCATCCATCCATCCATCCATCCAAAGTATCATCCATCCATCCATCCATCCATCCATCCATCCATCCATCCATCCATCCATCCATCCATCCATCCATCCATCCATCCATCCATCCATCCGTTCGTCTGTCCGTCCATCATCCATCCATCCATCCATCCGTTCGTCCGTCCGTCCATCCACCCATCCATCCACCCATCAACCCACATCATTTTACGTGAGGTCAGGGAGTAAAACTCCATATATCACACACAAAACCAATTATTAGCCAACTCCATTCGAGGCAAATTCAAGTAACATTCAAGCACTGAAGCCATTTCAATTTTCGTAACTGTGTCACAGCTGGTCATTTCATTTCTCTACCATCACTATCAGAACATCGTTTTTTTCAATTTCACAGCAATCGAGATGGAAAAAATTCGCTTTTTTCAATTACGCCTGTCCCAGTTCGTGGAAGAACAAAACGCTAAATAAATAATAAATACCGATACAACATCGAAACAAACGCAAATATGTCACTGCAAGCCGTGCAGGACTTGCCTCAGAACTACTAACCATGGGCGCATTTAGGGGTGGTTTAACGGGTTCAACACCCCCCCCCCCCACCCACAAATAAATGCATTACTGCTATAAATATATATATATCTTCGTTTAATAAAAAAACAGACTGACAAACCGCAGTGAGTTACATAATGGAAAGGTAGACAAATCTAATATATGGGGTACAGTTGCTGAGGGTTCTTTACCGTTCATTGAAAAGCCTAAACACCACTGCACGACCGATTCGGAATGGATGGGTGGGTGGGTGAGTGGATGGATGGATGGAAGGGGGGCCGTGGCGCATTGGATAACATCTGGCAAAGTGACCGAGAGGTACCGAGTTCGAGCCCCCGTTGGGCGGATATGCTTTGTGTTTGCAGGCTGTCTGTTCTGTTAGTAGTTAAGATTTGTGTCTTGTGAATTGCATAATTGTACACTGTAACCGGTTGCGGTGTGTCAACCGGATTGTTGAATAAACGAAAATATATATTATTAAACTAGAGTATGTATATGCTACAGTAATTTATAAAGAATTCTAGGCATGAAATTTCTGTCATAACACTAAAAATGTAGAAAAATGCGACCATGTAAACACCCCTTCCCCAAAAAACTAAACCCCCAACGAAATTATTTCCTGGCTACGTCCCCGCTCCTAACAGTTTTCATATGCATTATGGAACATATTGCAAACGTCTCTGCGGAACCAATTTCTGGTTCTCACCATGGACACTGTCATCGCAACAACGTGGATGATGGTTGTTAATGTGGAAACGAGTTTCCCTCTATCATCTCTTTGCACAGAATACAATCATTGCAAAATGATTCGCTCGTGCAGCAGTGGTGTTGAGAGGAGCCCTGGTTTTCGTCGATTGCTTAGATAACACTCGATGGAGATAGGAACGTCATTTGAAGGCAATTAATAAGCTGCCTGGACGTCGTCAGTCTGTTCCAAGGACGCTTGTTCCAGGCTGGAAAAACAGCAGACGCAGTTCCACTTCCAGGCATCCCATCCCCGTCAAACATAAAGCGCAAATGCTTCCACATTCCACATGGAAAGACTCAATTGCGACGGATGTCAGGCGCCTCAGTATTGCAACTCTCTGTCGTCGTCAAGCCAATAGACAGATCAAATAAAACAAGTCTCAGACCCTTGCCAGCATATCCGTGGGTATTTGATGGGACCCATATGGGCTCTATACGGGTGCTATAATCATAGGACAATAGATTCTATATGGCTCCATGTGGGCATCTGAAGACGAAGAAGGAGGAGGAAGCGGAGGAAGAGGAAGAGGAAGAGAAAGGAAGAAGGAAGAAGGAAGAAGGAGGAAGGAGGAAGGAGGAAGGAGGAAGGAGGAAGGGAGGAAGGAGGAAGGAGGAGGAAGGAGGAGGGAGGAGGAGGAGGAGGAAGAGGAAGAGAAGAGGAAGAGGAAGAGGAAGAGGAAGAGGAAGAAGGAAGAAGGAGGAGGAAGAGGATGAAGAAGAGGAGCACAGTAAGTATTGGGGCACTCGATAGTGTAGTGGTTAGCATCCTGGACTTCAAGAATGAGGTTGGGGTTCATATCCTCACCATGGCAGAAATTTCTTTCCTCATTTCTGCTCCCCTAGCAAAATCAGCAATAATTAATATACTGACCATACACTGTCGGTGGGAAGATGAGACGGCGAGGGAGCGGACTTGCCACCAATGCTCATATGCCGAGGCTAAGAAAATGAAGTCGCTAACACTTCATACCCATGGATGCCTCTCAGGCTTGATAAAGAAAGTGCTCTTCCTCCTCCTCCTCCTTCTCCTCCTCCTCCTCTTCTTCTTCTTCTTCAAACTCTTCCTCTTCTCGTCTTCCTCCTCTTCTTTCTCCTCCTCTTCCTCTTCCTCCTCCTCTTCTTTTTTCTTCTTCCTTTTCCTCTTCCTCTTCCTCTCCTTTTCTTCTTCTTCCAACTCTTCCTCTTCTCCTTCTCCTCCTCTTCTTTCTCCTCTTCCTCCTCTTCCTCCTCTTCTTTCTCCCCCTCTTCCACTTCCTCTTCTTCTTCCTCTTCCTCTACCTCCTCCTTCTCCTCCTCTTTTTTCTCCTCTTCATTCTCTTCTTCTATTTCTTCTTCTCCCTGCCACTTCTTCCTCTTCTTCAATTAGCAAACAACATTTAAAAAATGTAACTAGGGCAGCTTACCTCGCTTGACCTCCGCGATCGTTCAAGTGGAAATAAGTGAGCGGCGATCATCTTGTCCCAGATAACTCCCTTGTTCCACAATTCGACCTGGAGCACTGAATCTTTCTGTTGCGTTTCGCTACGATTCAAACAAAACAAACAGTTAGTTCTAGCGTGCAACATCCGACCAAAAGAACGCAAGTGACGAGAACACAGGTGACGAGAACACGAATGACCAGAACAACAGTAGTGACAAGAATAACGTTAGTGACAAGCATAGCATTAGTGACAAGACCAACATTAGTGACAAGAACAACGTTAATGACAAGAACATGAGCAACAAGAACAACATTAGTGACAAGAGGAACATCACTGACAAGAACACGAGTGACAAGAACATTAGTGACAAGAAGAACATTACTGACAAGAACACAAATGACAAGAACGCGAATGACAAGAACGCGAATGACAAGAACGTGAATGACAAGAACAACATTAGAAACAAAAACATGAGTGACAAAAGCACGAGTGACAAGAACAACAATAGTGACAAAAACGCGAGTGACAAGAACAACAATAGTGACAAGAACAACATTAGTGACAAAAACAACATTAGTGACAAAAACAACATTAGTGACAAAAACAACATTAGTGACAAGAGCACCAGCTGAACAGCTGCAGAGTCTTCTATCCCATGGTACATATTTCCCTGGTACTCCACTTCAAATCCAATCACTGGCCGAGATGTCAAAATCGCTCAGGCAGAAAATGATAAATGATGTCAAAATTTCAGTAGGAAATGAATAAATACGGAAAATCGATTTCACGGAGGTAGAGAAATGTTGAGACAACATTTCAAAAACACGAGACGGAAAAATCCATTTGTGGAGAAATCCGTATACAGAAAGTTAGACGTAATTAATTAGTGGACAACAAGCAATGGTCATCAGAAATGATCATCAAGTAACTAATTAATGGTCATCAAAGAATGGTCATCATAAGTGATCGTTAAGTAATTAAAAATTGTCATCAAGCATTGGTCATCATTGGTGATCAACAAGTAACTAATTAATGGTTATCATAAGTGATCATTAGGTAATTAAAATGGTCATGAAGCATTGGTCATCATTGGTGATAATCAAGTAACTAATAAATGGTCATCAAACAATGGTCATCATCAGTGTTCAAGGAGTAACTAATGAATGGTCATCAAGCAATTGTCATCATAAGCGATCAACAAGTAATTAAAAAATGGCCACCAGTTCCTCACTAATAGGCTACATCTCATAGGCCTTAAAAACTGAAGAACAAATAACAAGGCATTCACGTCTCTAAAGTGCTCATCATAAGCACGAATTATACCAGCAGCCTGCAGCTGATGAGTAACCTGTTTGCAAACACCGCAGAATCCACACAAAGCAAAATATCTTCCGCTGCCCTACATTGCCCGCCGATTCATCGAACAGTCAGCCTCCTCTACACTCTCACCTGCATATTGCTATCAATCTAGGCAAGAGGCCCTCGAGGCAGGTATGATATATTGAGCAATATGACATATCTATTCACGTGTTTACTTCAATCCGGACTGCCATTAAACACGTGCGGCTGGCAGCTCAGCCTGAATTTTTAGCAATCAACGCTGTTTAGAAGTGCATAGCACTTTAAAGGCATTTCAAACGACGGTCTTCCTTCTCAGTGAGGTCATGACATATGAGTCATCTGCACATGACGTGACCTCTGAACCGAGAAGCCAGGGAATTTCTGACTAGAGTCCAGACTGCAAGCATCTCCTTTAAAAAGGTACACAATGACGAGGCGTTTACGACGTGCAATGACCTATATCCAAGTGTATTACGTACTCAAGCTCTATACTGGACCAATATGGGCTCTGCCAGCATTTACATGTATGTATTGTCTATATTGACAGGAGGGTCCAATGCACGAGACTCCAGGAAACAGTTGTGTTCTCAGACGATTTTAAAGGTCACTTGTCGTGATAAAATCAGTTTAATGATTGCTGTATGTATGTATTAATGTATGTATGTATGCATTCATATATGTATGTATCTAGGTACCTAATGTAGGGTCTTTTGAGTAACTCACAAAAGCACTGCACACGTGGCTATCTATATGTCTGGTCTATACAACTGTGTTTTAAAACAGTTTGAGCATGTTTGCTGCACTGGGCCGACTGTAACAGCGCATAAATGCAATGGAAGACCGTTCCACGAAGATGGTCCAATACATGAGAAGGCATGATGAGCTCGACTAGAAGTGCAGAAGCGCAGAACCTGCATATCTCCACGGTTAGATGAGCGCAACGATCTCCTATTAGGTTGACTTAAAACTGGGACACGGAGCTCCCCGATGTACGCCGAGACAGAGCCAATAATTGAGCACATTGCTTAGTCATTCATACTTCGTACAAGCAGATAGCAGAACCTATTGAAAGTCACAAAGTTCAAGTTGCCTGGATTCCTATTGAATTCATATGAGTACTTAAAGGTCCTTGACGATAAACGCTCGCAATGTCTCATCTTGTGCAGTGCGAGATTTCTATGTTGCTTTAGACAACTGTGCGTACAAGAAGCGTAACTTTAACATAGTCTAAACTAGGGTAAATACGGTATGAAGAAGGAAAAGAAGAGCAGTCCCTGGGTGGGTAAGAAGGGCATTTTCAAACAGACATATCATATAAAAAATAAGAAAAAGAGCAGTCCCTTAAGCTAGCCCTGAAGCAGCCATTGGTTTGAAGTGTTAGCGACTTCATTCTCTTAGCCTCGGCGGACGGCTAGTCCTGTCCCTCGCCGTCTTATCTTCCCACCGACATTGAAATCTCAAACCAAATTTCTGCTCTGGCAGAGATGTGAAGCTCTCGATTGACATTCCCTCACGCTAACCACTACGCTACCGAGCACCCCCGAAATTCAGTAAACTATTGTAAAATTAATATACTAAACTGTTGCTCGACTTCAAGTTCTTTCATTTTGCAGCAACCTTCTATCTGGGCATAGTAACAGAACTAGCCCAAAGTTGAGGAAGCCTAAAGGTTGGTAAACCATGCACATTTGGTCAACATTGCATAGGTGCGTGGGTGGGTGAGTTGGTACATGAATTGGCCGCTGGCGACACAAACAGAGAGGAAGATAAGACAGAGACAGATATTAAGTATGAGACAAAGACAGCACACAGATATATATGTCAGAGGAGGTCTGTCAACAAACATGTTGAGGTATACCGTACTCATTTTTGTAAACATTGCATGGATGAACGAGAGGGTGTGGGTGGTGGTGCGAGGGTGGGTGGGTGGTAGCGTGGATGAGTAGGCCCTAGATGCATACGTAACAGTGATAAAGACGAAGACGAACAAAGACGAATTTTATGGCGCGTACACGGTAACACTGCCAAGCTGTTACAAGGGCGACTGTTGACTATTTAGGAGCGCCGCCTGTGGCTGCTGGCGGGCGGCCGACTTGGCTGGTAATTCTGGGTTTTCTCGATACGTACCTAACACCAACCCTACCTACCCTATCCATCTACCTACCTATATACTTAATATAGCATCCTCTAAGAGATGACAATATTCGGCCCACAACTAGTCGAAGCCCTGGATCTGACATCTTAAAGGCCAGTTACATGTACGTGAAAGACACGTGGGGCGCGGTGGTGTAGGGGTATACGTTCTTTGCCTTGAAGCCCGGAGGGTTGCGGGTTCGAATCCACCTCAAAAGCCGTCGCGTAGGGACCCTGGGCAAGTCCTTCACTCGCAATTGCTCATGCGCTTCGGCGTGAAACTCCCGATTCAGTGTCCGCGCTGTAGTCGGGAGCGCCTCTGAGTAGAAATCTTGAAGGGGCGCTATAAAAAAGTGACCTTAATAAATAAATAATATAAAGACGCCTAAGGTGGAACAAATGGCCCTGTGATCTTAAAACTGCTGCAATGCTCTAAAATGACCCTTTTCAAATGCAGCACAGGAAAGGTAGACAGTCTGCAGTCACGTCAAAACAATGCTAAGGCCAATAATCATCTCTTTAGGCCCCTACTCAGGTGTAAACGCATGCAGTGACCAACCTGATTTCAAGAACTAACTCAGACATGAAAATTAACTCGAGTGCAACCGATCACCGAACAGCAATCGTATAATCGAAAGCTCTAAACTTCTAAAGTGCCACTTGAAAGACAAGCACAGGGCACCAGTTTTTTTAGGAGCGCTGCTTTGAGTAAGAGGAAGGTCATAGCCCGGTTGCCATAGGGTCACTGCATGAGTTAGTTAACGACCTAGACACCTAAGCCATATTCAGTATAAGATTTAAAGTGGCCTGCATGACCTATATCCAATCTTAGCAGCGAGCACTCCTACTGAACCACTATCCCTTCTTTTTCTTTTGGTGTAGCCACGATGCAGGATTGTCCTGAACTCTTGTACATTTTGTACACTCCGTGTTGCTGCCCCGAGGAACGGAACGAACTACTTAGGCTATGTTAGTCCGATGTTTAAACTCTTTCTTCTTTCAATAAGCACCTCCCAAATCACCATTCCTCACTGCATGGTTTGATGGTTATCAGACATCTGAATAACCAACAGTGCTTTTCACTTGGCGATTACTAGCTGCCTCTCAGATTTACATTCTGTGACTTTGAACACACACAAAAGTTCGTATAGGGCCTAATAATAGCGTGTTTTGAATGTGCCTTACAACAGCCTGCTTAAATGTAGGCCTACGTTTTTCTATAGCGACCGAATACATGGCCTCGAGCCCAGTGGCGTCTACCAATGGGGGGGTTTGGAGATCGATCTCCATCGAACTTCAAAAGTGGGGGGGTTGGCCGATTTTGGCCGAAAGTGGGGGGGTTTCATTTTTTCATGTTACCTCTTTTCTCCTGTATGATTGTAATAATAGTAACCTACATTAAACCATTATCATGGGATCGAAATTCTCTTATGTTTCCATTACAGTAGCAAACGGCTTGTATAACAGAATACTGCACTGCCATGGGGGGGGGTTGGAGACCCCGTTATATCAAGGCATGGACCCCTGGGTATACCAGGCGTCCCTGTATCAAGGCAGCTCTACCCTAACGAGTCTACGACCAACGGGCCAACGGCTTACGCGATATACCGGCCAAACATTTGGGGAGGGGTGAAGACCCTGAGGTCGCTTCGCTAATGACACGGTAGCCCAGACTGGCAGAGTTCTCCGCTGAAAATCTACTATCTGCATTATGTGTGTCATCGCTTAGACAGTGCTCCGGCTTAGCTTCTGAAAGGGCCCATCTCTATCCTCTCTCTGACCTGTCCAGTCAGTGTGTGGTGGACATTTCAAAAGAATATAATGCATAGGAGTAATAATTGTATAGCCTACGTTGGACTCGAGAATATATGAACGCGTTGCAAGTTGATTCATTTAGCCTACTTTATTTCTTCTGACTTCTGAGTGAGTATTTGTTATGAAATGATACACAATGATATACAGGGAAGCGGCGGTGTAGCGGTATGTTCTTTGCCTTGTAACCGGAAGGTTGCAAGTTTGAATCTATACCTCAAGCAAGTTGAAGCAACTGTGTAGCGACCCTGGACAAGTTGCTCACCCCTAATCGTATGTGAGGAAGCAGGATGGCAATGGGAAACCACCTCAATCATATATTCCCCCGGGTGGCATAAAAAAGCCGATGGATCTGCCTTCGGGTAAAGAAATCATCATCATCATCATCATCATCGTCGTCGTCGTCATCATCATCATCCATTCCTATAGCAGTATAGCTACATTGCAAATAGCTAATAACAGATTTATGGATTGTGAGCAAATCAGTGTATAGCCAGATGGCATATTAAAGACTTTAAACAATTAAAGTCATTCTAACTATAGTAGCCAGATTGACTCCAGACTTCAACTTGGTACATAGATAAACCCATAAGAGGTCCTTAAATACACTTATGTAGAAAATTTATCTCTAAATTTGTTATTTCGCCAACCGGAGGCCAACGAAAATGTTTTAACTGTCATGTCTTAAATTCTAAAACAGTTTTAATCCGATTGACTTCAAACTTGACCTAGATAAGGTCATAAGGAGTGAAGGGTTCCAAATAACATGGTATCAACAGACGTAAAATTTATCCCAATGGTTATTTTATATCTTTTTCCCCAGACCCATGCTGTGTCAGGGTTAGAAGGATAATTTCTTGCTGACTTTCTTCACAAAGAAAAAAGTTTAGGAAAAGGGATATGACATTGTGTTTGTTGGTATTCATTATTAGGCCTACAGTAACTGGCCGTTAACACTTTCACATTAATTGTTCTCTCACCGTCTTTAAATAGCTTTAGACAAGAGTACAATGGGTTGCATTGATTTTGTGATGGACTATATATATATATATATATATATATATATATATATATATATATATATATATATATATATATATATATATATATATATATATATATATATACTATATATATATATTATTCATTCATTCATTCATTCATTCATTCGGGAATTTATATAGCGCCCCTTCAAGGAAACTACTCAGAGGCGCTCCCGACTCCAACGCGCCCAAAAAGAACAGTTTTTAGTTTAGTAAGGAAAGTTTCAGGCAGACTCCCAGGGTGTAGACGCAGCTCTAGAGCAGGCCCTTAGCCAGAAATAAAAAGTAGCCCGTCCAAAAGCTGCCACCGTTCAGTCTGACGGCAATGCCCCTACCCTACACTCAATGAGCTATAACATTTATTTTATGCCTCTCCAAACTAATTACCACCCATCCTTTGGACGGGTGGCTGGCTAAGGGTCTGTGAGTTTAATTGATTGACAACTGTGACCTGTGTGAAAAGGAAGGGCCTTAACAACCCAATAGAATAGCCTATTGTAAAAGTTTCCAATTACATCAAAGACTTGACCCTTCTGCAGTTTCCAATGTAATTAAATGGCCCTTGGAGATAGAGAAATTGGAGCAGTAGGCCTAGGACCTAGGTTAATTGAACTGTGACTGCTGTCTGGATTATAATCTGCCCAAATAGACAGACATCATTTAACAATTTATGCCCGTCCAAAATCATTACCACCCGTCCAAAAGACGGGTGGACGGGTGGCTGGCTAAGGGCCTGCTCTAGAGGAAGACCATTCCAAATCATTGGGCCTGCCACAGAAAAAGCTCGGTTCTGCATTGTTGCAGTACGAGCAAAAGGAACCATAAGAACTCCTTTTTCTGCGGAGCGTAGGAGGCGACGCCCTGGGACAACCGAAATCAAACAGCAGAGCTCACGGAGGTAAGTTGGGGCGAGGCCCTGGAGACAGCGCAAAACCAAGGCAGCTACCCTGTACTCGATGCGCTGGCAGACAGGGAGCCAGTGGAGGACCTCCAGCATGTAGCTGGAGACGTGTCCATACTTTGGAATTTGCCCAATGAGTCGCGCTGCAGAGCGCAAGACTCGGTCCAAGCATGCTATGCGGCTAGATTGGAGGCCAAAGTAGAGCGATGAGCAATAGTCAAGACGAGCTGTGATGAAGGAATGCACTAGAGTAAGTTTGGCAGCAGACGTAAGCGAGCGGGTAACAGTACGAAGCTGTATATACTGTATAATTATATGTCTACATAGTGAAATGATGAGAAGATGACACATGACAGTACCAGTAGCAGACTAACAATCTGCCAAAACCTGGACATTTACATTTAATACTGTTCAACTAATGACGTCTTGTTGTCCTTTGTTATTTTGCGATAAATCATAAATGTAGTCTCGACTTCGTTGGACTGCTGGAGGCCCGTGAATGGTAAAATATATATATATATATATATATATATATATATATATATATATATATATATATATATATATATATATATATATATATATATATATATATAAACACTGAAAGCATTGAAGTTAAAATTAAAGTATCTAAATAATTAAAAATAATTTTTACTAAAAATTTAAATTAACTAAATTTCTTTAATAGCTGAAAAAAGGTCCCGGAATGCCGCTCCGGTCCGTTCCGGCCGAAAAAAGCACTGCACCGAAATGTGTATTTCAGAGATCAAATTTTGGGGGCCCATTTTGGGGGGGTTGGTTCTCCAATGACTACTGGGGGGGTTAGACGCCACTGCTCGAGCCTGCTCATTTTTCAATGAATTGATCGAATGAGATCCTTCACCAATGGCTGCCCGTTTGAATGGGCGTGACGCCATTGAAGGTGCCTCGTGTACGGACCGTGCTAGCCCAAGATTTAAATCTACGAAATAAGCCACCTTCGGGAAGCGAACCGCGATACACACGCTCTCTAACACAGAGCCGCATGAGACGCAGCCTATACGCTCTAACCAATGTAGCTAACTGCTTATGCTAGAATGTGCTTTCACTTTGAATAGACCAGCTGCTGATGCCTTAGGTACTAGGATGGCAGCGCTGTAAATTCTTCAGAAAAATATTATATTCCACAGTGGATGTTAATATACAAAACAATTGTATTTGATATTGCTCTCCTTCCAAATTTCAGAAGTGCACACATGACAAAGCAACAGAGCATCCATCGATGGCGCTGAGCAACTGTGAGTGAAGGACTTGCTCAAGGTCCCTACACAGTGACCGTCTTAGTGGAGGATCAAATCAATACTCCCAAGATTAGGGCCTACAGGTCAAGCTCTTTAACCACACTACATAGGCCTACACTCTGGCAAAAAATTAACTTCAGTAAAGAAATGCCGATTTTTTCCTTCTTTAAAGATAATTTACAGAAACCGGTTCAAACGAATTATTTTAAAAAATATTAATCGACAAATTACTTCACGGTCATTCAAAGACAGGCAAAAGAAAGGAAATTATCTTTAATTTTTTCGCTAGCGCATACGACTGTAGGCCTATGCCGTAAATCCTTCTCAAACCCGCCTATTTTATGTATCTGCGTCTTGTCAGTTACTGTCGGTATTTATTGGCTTTTACGTCCAGGTGTGACCGAAAATTCATTCTTGGAAATTTACAAGCCCACGATCAGTGCGACCACTCTCCATTTTCTGGAATCCCAAGATCTTGCCAGAAAATCCCAAGATTGGCCAGAAGTGTAAAAAAAATCCCAAGTCACTGAAAAGGAAAAAGTTGTGATGAAATATGAAATGCCGAGCTAAGAAATGGCATAGAAAAAACCTGAGCAAAAACATTGAATTAACAAATTACCGTGTTCACAACTCAATCAATCAATCAATCAATCAATTTCGTTTATTCACAACACCAAGCTGACAGGTCGCAACTTGTTACAGGTAACAGATAGGAAAAATTGTCTCAGCTCTGACAGTTAGTTATTAAATGGGTTGAGATAGCAAATATTATCTCTGCTCTACAATAATAATAATAAACGTCTTTCTGATAGATCTACTGACAGAGTTTTTCTAATCTGATTCACTGCCACTGTTGGAATGTACTGTAAAAACTACTATTCTGTAGACCTTAGAAAAATCCCAAGATTGCTATGCAAAATCCCCAGATCCCAAGCCGGACCTTCAAAATCCCAAGATCTTGGGAAACATCCCAAGGAGTGGTCACAGTGCCCACGATATCAGCAGCGAGCCGAAAACGTTAAGACGTACAAGCAAGACGACAGTTGCGTCGTGCAAGGCCTAGTTAATACATGAAACACGGGGAGGGGACATCCTGGCAATATGTCGCAATGCCTACACAGCACACATCATTTCGCCATTATACCTGTATGTCTTAAAATTAAACTATGGCAATTGTTGGTGCACTGGAAATTTCTCCCGGGCATCAGCTGTTCGTTTAGCGGCCGGTACGTGCAGAAATTCAACCGTTTAAACGAAGGCTAATGAGAATCCGACATAGATTTCAATTCAATTACTTCGCATCGACTTTTCTTAATGCAAATGCACAGGTGTGGCAGATATGCAAACGAGGATCCACGCAAAAAAACAACGGAAATTCAGTTCAAAAGCATTTTTTAGTTTCGGTTAATTTAGTGCAATGGAAGAACGATAGCGTAGGCTAGACAAGCATGCTTCTACACATTTATATAGCACCTGTAAAGTAGAATAAACGGTGTGTTTTAGCAGATGAACAAAGCACCTGCAATAATAGCAGTTGTAATTGTTATTGAATATTTATATAGCGCCACTCAGAGATTCAGAGGCGCTC
This sequence comes from Aporrectodea caliginosa, assembly GCA_020284085.1. Classification (NCBI taxonomy): domain Eukaryota; kingdom Metazoa; phylum Annelida; class Clitellata; order Crassiclitellata; family Lumbricidae; genus Aporrectodea; species Aporrectodea caliginosa. Next base: position 2,031,413 of record JACEVL010001026.1, read on the forward strand.
TCGACCCAAGTCAATGCAGTCACTAAGAAATAGGCCTAAGATAAGAACAACTGCATGTTTCTACAGATTTATACAATGCCTTTAGAAGAATAACTTCTCAAAGCATGCATCATCCTGAGGGCAAGCGAATTACTGCTGTGCTAAATTTTCAATCATCTGTCTGTTAAATCAATTTAAGAAAAGTTAAGTTAGCTTATCGTACTCCGAGCCCAATCTTTTGCACACACATCACAACATTTACAGTTGCACAACTGCTACCTGGAAAAACATGGTGGAACCTCCCTGCAAATATCCTTGAATGCCATCGAAATGATGCTCCAAACTCTTTATAAGGCCCTACTTTGGAATTGTCTCCCAATAGTGGAACTTTAAGCAAGTTCGAGCTTATAACTTACAAGATAAATTCCTGATCCCACGTTGGTTCGTTTCCTTTTACAGGTCTCGTTGTCGACTTTACATTCTGGAGTTTCACCGTCATGAAGGTGTTGAATTTATCTGAAATTAAATACCAATACTTTTGCCTAACAATGATGCTTAAAAATGTTCAAAAAACACAACGCAAGGTCAAATTGAAATTACTTTTTTTACATTACAACTGTATGTTCATGATGCCCTCCTTCTAAACTTCAGAAATTCAAACAATATGGCGTTGAGCATTTTGCCCAAGGTTCTTACACAGGGACTGCCTGAGTAGAGGTGTACTCTCCACATTACAGGACGAGTGTTCTATCCGATTCACTAGCAATTGTCCCGTGATATTCTATCCCCTAAAGTCCCCGCGATGGAATAAACTGGTGAAGAGTATCCGGCTGGGCATAAACCATTCTATACCCCATCGTCATATTCATCACGTTGAGCAATTTGCTCAAGGTCCTTACAAGGGACCACCTGAGGGAGGTGTAGCCTACTCTCCGCGCTACAGGCCGAGTGCTCAATCCATTCAACTACCGGCACTCATCACAACTTAAAAAATGTGTATGTGTGTGCGTGTAAATTCAGTGTGTGTGTGTGTGACTGAATGCACTTAGAAACCGCCAGTGTGTGCAAACTGTGTGTGGTGTACTTCATGTGTGTGTGTAAGGGGGATATGTGTCATTGCGTGTGTGTGTGTGGGTGTACTCTATTTCGTGACACCGTGCTCTGTGTGTGTCACAGCGTGTGAGTGTGCGTGTGTGTGCATGCGTGTGTGTAAAGCACAGGTTTGCTTTGAAAGATATTGTTCCGAGTTTGAATGGAACATTTTTGCAAGTGCCTTCTGCTGTGCGTGATTTTGAACAAAGATAGATAAATATTTATCCAGTTACCAGACTAAGTTATTTTGTTCAATTGTCGACCATAAAAATAAAGGCTTTGGAATGAGCAAACCTGAGAAAAATTAAGGATTCAGTTCTGTAGCATATGAAACATGTAAGTAAATACATGTGTATGCACCTACATACACGCAAACATTACATACTTACATACATACATACAACCAAACATACACATGTACATAATACACCTACAATACTCCATCCTCTTCAATCCTCTGACCGGCTTGACTTCTTTGTTCCCCATGTCAGAACCGCCATGGCTCAATCCAGATCCTTTGCCTGCATAGGTCCTCTCTCTATGGAATAGACTCTCCACCAGTCCGCCCCATCATCCTCTCTTGTAGCGTTTCTTCATCTTTCTCTCACCTCAAATCCTGCCTACTCTCTCGGGGTCTATTGCACAGGGAGCCCTTCTGAAAGGCTCATGCTGTGAGAAGCGCTTTAGAAATGGCCAAATACAATACAATATATTTAAAAAGTGTCTCCTTTCACGTTTACATTCAGACAGGCAACATTTATCGGTTACTTAAGTATAGATAAAAATGTGAAACCCCGCCACACACCTTTCGCCCTCACCCCACTCCCCCCACCCTCCCCGAACACCCTTCACGTCTGGCAAAGAAAAATTTGATGCAACATTGAATCATGCTGGCCTTGATTCTGTTAAATGTATTACATACAGACAGAATATTATTTATTATCTTTAAAATGATGAGTAGGGGGAGGCTTCATCTTGATTTAATAACTTTCAAGTAGGTCAACTGTTTTGCAACTCCATTATCACAAATATATAATTTGTGGATCTAATTAATCATTAAATATCATAAAAACTTGAATAGTTTTATTACTGTTAAAACGATGAGTAGGGGTAGAGAGGTGGGACTTCCTATTCAACGGAACAAACTTCAAGTAGGTCAACTATTTTGCTTTCCAATCAGACCATAATAATGCCTTGAACACACACCTGAGGCTAGCTTAATCTCTCTACTCAGCTTAATAAACATCAGAGTGCAAGTACGCGTTAGGCTCTCAATACATCAGACGGACTATTTAACATTCATAGAAGCAAGAGAGGCCTAAACGTACCTCCCTCCCCCCCTCCACCTTTGCCGCCCCCCCCCAGCACACTCTTCACGTCTGGCGGTTTATGTGCAAGGATTTCACTTGTACGTGCGACAGCTGGGCTCTTTGAAACACCAAACGTCTGAAGTTCAGACTCTGAACATTGCAACACCTTACTGTATGAACCAGTTCACGGGGCTTGACGTTGAAAACTGTACACAATTCTGCTCAGTGTGTGCACCAATAATAATAGTAATGGCAATAGTAATAGTAACAGAATAGTAATAGTAACAATAGAAAATAATAATAACAGCAGAGTAATTTTTGGTTCCTGAGGGATAATACCTACCTCAGGGATATAAAAAGAAAAGCAATTGATGATAATATAATAACTATAACAACAACAACAATAATAATAATGATAGCTCCTAGAGTAATTTTTTTTTCCTGAGGGATTATACTTGCCTCAGAGATATAAAAAAAGAAATTGATGATACAACGACGACGACGACGACAACAACAACGACGACGACAACGACAACAACAACAACGACAACAACGACAACAACAACGACGACGACGACAACAAGAACAACAACGACAACGACGACGACGACGACAACGACAACAACAACAACGACAACAACGACAACGACGACGACGACAACGACAACAACAAGAACAACAACGAACACGACAAAGGCAACAGCAACAACAACAATAATAACAATAAGATATTAATTAACTGGACAGAGAGTAGACCACATTGAGAATGAAGTAGAGCAGCAATTTTTAGTTACCTGCTGGTCCATCGAGAACTGCTCTCTTCACTAAAACATGAAAAATAAAACCATGAGCAGCTCAGGAACTTCAGAATTGTAAGTTTAAACCATCAAATTTATTTTAAAAACAACTAAGTAAAATCCTGTCAAAGTCTAACTTCAGTCATTAGCACCAAACACCCTGCCAGTTATCATCATCGTCATCATCATCACCACCACCACCATCATCATCATCATCATCATCATCATCACCATCACCATCATCATCATCATCACCACCTCTACCACCACCACCACCACCACCACCTACTACCACCACCACCACTACTACTTCTACTATACTACTACTACCACTACCACTATGTCAACCTGAAGATCTTGGACTTGAATGTTGAACTAATTGCTTTACAGTTTAAGTTTCTTCTAAAAATTCAGTTGGTGCTACTAGCACTCCAAGACACCTCTGTACCCGATGGACGAACCCTTTCCGCAGAATGTGATTTGCAGTTGGCAGCCGTCACAGAAGGGTAAAATATGAATGGAAATGCATCCTCAGGGAGATATTGGTCTATTCAGAACCAGAATTCACCCCAACTGCCCTACCTCTTGGTTTTAGCCGTTGCGGCCACATTCTTCTCTGAACTGAAGACTGTTCTCTTTAGCCGGGGTTGAGGCGGGAGCGCTTCTGAGTGATAATCTTGAACTCTTTAAATGAATGAATGAATGAATGAATGAATGAATGAATGAATGAATGAATGAATGAATACAGATTGCACCCGTCGCTTGGTCCTGCAATGAGTGGTTCAAGCAACTTCATGATTAAGGTGCTTATCCACCGTGCACTGGATAAGCTACTAGGTGAAGGGGTCCCACCTGCCAGTCCCAGTAATAGGGTAATTTTCTTTACGGTTCTTTCCACATCTTATCGGAATTCCCTCTTGGTTTTAGATGTCGTTCACACTGGAATTTGGCCTGCACAGTGACTGTTGAGCAGCGACCAGTTCACTGACGCCCTGATAAAAATTACATATGGTGGTGCTATACAAGTTCTCAATTATTAATTTAGTTTGGGGTGAATGCATGCACCCCCTAGCCAACTCAGCTATAATGAATACACTGACCGCACACTGTCAGTGGAAAGATGAGACGGCGAGGGAGAGGACTGGCCACCTGCCCTCATATGCCGAGGCTAAGAAAATGGAGCTGCCAATACTTCATACCTATGGCTGCCTCAAGGCTAGCTTAAGAGAATGCTTTTTCTCTACCTCCTTTTCCTCTTCCTCCTTTTCCTCTTCCACCTTTTCCTCTTCCTCTTCTTCCTCTTCCTCTTTTTCCTCTTCCTCTTTCTCCTCTTCCTCTTCCTCCCTTTCCTCTTTCTCCTCTTCCTCTTCTTCCTCCTCCTCTTCCTCCTCCTCTTCCTCCTTCTCCTCCTCTTCCACCTCCTCTTCTTCCTCTTCTTCCTCCTCTTCCTCCTCCTCCTCCTCCTCCTCCTCCTCTTCCTCCCCTTCTTCTCCTGTATTGCTAACTACATATTTTACTACATATTGTTGCATCTGTTTTGTTTGTTGTTGAGCACGTGAATATATAAATGTCCCAATTACAATTACAATTACGATTACGTGCAGGCTGTATCGATGTCGTACCTTAAGCCTCTAGCTTAGGCTAACACTAACAGGGCTGCTTACCATTATTCGTGGGTGCTTAATCAAATAGCAAATCAAGTCAGGTTGTTCGAGCAAATCTGGTGCCTGCATAGTCACACTATATGGCAGTGATTATTGGCATATATTGCTCGTCGATTATTGTCATAGAAAACAAACTCCGCCACTGTTTGTTTTCTGACAGTGCCAGTCCCAAGCCTGGTCAAAGGAGGAGGGCGACGCTAATGGTCTTTGTTACCACACAGCTAGTCGTTAAACAGAAAAACCACCACCGTCATAGAAAACAATTATGCGACTGGTTTTTAGGTGGCCGATCTTATAGGTCAGATGGATGACGCTCTCGAATCAGAGGTGTCTGATCTCAGATCCCATGGGATCCGGCTGAATCTAAACATTGGATTCGGGGAGTGAAGCCAGAGGAGACAGCGTTGGTCCAGTCACAGGTCAAAGTCTCCTCATTGCTCGGGATCTCGCGATCTTTTATCCTGGGCAGATGCATGCAATCGTAACTCCAGATTTCTGATGCGCTACCATTAAAAGTTAAGCACAGGGCACCAGCTTATTCACGAGCGCTGCGTCGCGTCAGAGGAGTTGTCGCGAGATGTCCAGGAACGTAACTAGCGTTGGGCCTAAGCCCCCAAACGAGACTGGAGCCCCAAAAAAATAAATCAAGCACCCGGCCCCACTATAGGCTTCGGCTACAGCACTCGCAATGCTCGAAACGTAAAGCCCCACTCCAAACGAAAAGTCCTAGTTACGTCCCTGGAGATGTCAAGCGAATATCCAAGTTACGAATAATACAACCGATGCATGCGGCCATATCACATCAAACGCTCATTCATCTGTCCTCCAGGGCTCAAATAAATATCTAACACTGCAGATAATCGCGAAATCATCATCTCGTTTCACTTACCGTTCACACAAAGAACAGGCATTTTCGGTGCATATAGAATCCAACGGTAGTTGTGTTCTGGCAAGCTTATTCTACGCAAAAAACGCGACCCTATTCCGGGCTCTATGTCCTAACATCTCCAAATGATCGCCTAAAACGCCACCTGCCGCCTTCCTTTACGCTGTCTTCTCGACTGTCGCCCGCTCAACTAACTCATTCGTAAAGCGACAGCTTGTGTTGCGCTATTCCTAGGCCACGCCCACCTTAGTACGCGCATAGCGACATCTTCAGCCACGCGACTAGTTAGCCAGGTCCGCCAAAGCCAAAGTAACGCACTAGTTACAAACATTGAAGCTGCATAATTATTAGGTTCCACCCACACAGGAAATACTATTGCGTGGGCCACGCGGTTACTTAGCCACGCCTACCCAAGAAATCGAAACACTCAAGTAATTAAACATATCATTCACCCAAGTAATTAAAACTAGAAACAATTAGCCGCGTCATTACTAGGTTATGCTAGCCAAAGCAACGCAAAAAGGTTTGATTTGAGTTACTCAAGCAACTTCTACAAATAACTAAAATCATAAAATTTATTGTAAACTCAAAATTTCTAAAGCACTACTCTGAAGCTAAGCGGGAAACCCCGAGTTTCCTACCACAGGCCTATCCAAGTAACTAGAAGTAGACTAAGTCGAAAATGGTGGCAATCTGTATATAGTTCAAATACGTGCGATTCAAAATAATCGAATCCTGGAGTCGCGGGGTTTAAATCACGTGATTTAGGTCCCATGTGCTGTTAAGGCACAGATGTTGTACGATGCTGGTGTACAACAGACAACGCCCACAACAACAACCAACCGTTATAAGGTTAACTTGCAGTTCAAGTGTACACGTTTCTATACAGCTGCCATACGTATGGTCTCGACCCTGGACATTTTTCAATGAATATAGGCCTATGAGATTCTTAACCACCGTGCCCTGTTTGAAAGGACGCCACGCCATTTTAAGGACCCGCGTACGGACCGTCGTGCTATAGGCCTAGAGTACGACCTTGACTGTGGTCATTTTTAAATGAATTGATCGGGTGAGAAAGACCGTGAGAGCCTTCACAACCGCTGTCTGTTTGAATGGGTATCACAATACAATACAATATACAATACAATTTGATATCGCCCTTCTTATTAAGGTGGCGCAAAGCTCAGGAATGCACACGCCTCGGCGGCATAGGAGTCAATTATATTGCAGAGCAATTGTGCGCGAAGGACTTGCTCACGGTCCCTATACACTGCAGTGACCGATCGGACGAGGATCGAACCCGTGGCTACTCTCCGCGTTACAGGTCAACCGCTCTAACCAGTCGGCCACCGTGTCGTATGCCACGCCATTTAAGGTCCCCGTACTCGAAACTTGCTAACCCGAGATTTATATCTCTATATTTAAAAAAAGTTGCGCCTATGGCTTATTATGAATACAGAAACAAAATAGGGATCCTCCTTTCTTACCTTGTTACTCTCTCCTTTACTTGCACTTTCACTCTCCTTATCTACCTTTGCTGATCAAGATAAATTATTTATTATCTGCACCCTCAGTTAGATATAATTATGCATTAATACCATTTATATAATTTATACTGCCTAGTTAAGTTTAGTTAATTAAGTTAGTTTTTTTATTGTAGTTACTACTTATTGATGAGTACAAAGGACTGCAACATCAATCGCCATCAACCCAACTTAGTAGGTAATTAAGGAGGCCTAATTAGTGGGACCTAGGTCCCTTCAGGTCCTCCTTTTGCTCCCATCATAGAACTTTTTCTGTTTCTTCAAATGCAATTACAAGATTTGTAATATTCTGTTGTTGTTGGACCAATAAAAACTATTGAAAAAATTGATTGAATCCACCACCGGGAGGCGAACCGCGATCTGCGCGCACTCTCGCACAGAGGGACGTACACTCTAATCAATGTAGCTAAATTGGCCAGTACCTTGAACGGCGCTGAGGAAAATACAAGGTTTCAGGATAGGCCTACATTGATTAAGCCATGACATCCCTGCCGGTTATTGAAATGCAAACACCATCGTCCATTACAAGTTTATTGCGGTAAGAGGCAATAAAATGGCCATATTAATATTCAACCCGTTCAATACGCAAAGCAACATTATCTTTGGTATAATGGCTCAGTCGCGCGTCTGCTTCTTATTATTCTTCGGCCTGGCCTTCAATTGTTAATGTTTTATTATGAATTTTGCCTTCGCTCGTGACCTGGAAATCTAGCGTCCGTATTTATTGATTTTTTCACGTAAATGCAGTAAAATATTTCCTATTGCCCGACCGAGTAAGAAAGCTAGCAGATTATTCGTAAGATATATGTAAGTATTAGCCTACTAGGCTATAGAAACTACACGTAGGCCTACGTTGTATACAAAGCCTGGATCTACTAGCATTGGTCTATGAGTATAATAAGTAAGTAAGTAAGTGTATCCTTTATTAGACCAATAATATTGCTAACCGCATTTTGGTCTAAAAAGCAGTCACTTTTGTGGTTTAGGGAAGCCTAACATACCATAAAAGTCGAAATAAGCCAACTATCCCTGGCTTTAAACTACATTGTAAATCATCCGCAGTATGAATGTTTTCCGAGCCAAACTGTCAGCATGCGGTATTACTCGGTTGTGGGAGTATAGCATAGGCGTATTTGAGTACGGTATTCTTGTGGAGTGAAGATGATATGTGACAGTTGCAGGAGTTCGACCCCAAATTGGCCTTCTATCCGTGTATCAAATCTGGAGATGAACGAAAGACGGGCGCTTGTAGAAACTTTAACATGACAGATTCAAATACAAAAGTGGGCAACGACGTTAACGGGTCTTCTCTGCAAAAGGGAAGAACCGCGTCCGGCAGGAATGGAAATGGCAGGGCCATTCAGGTCGTCAACCAGCGAAACCCCTGCAACAGGAGAGACCAACGCCTAAAATGCAGTAGATGACGTCAAAATGCGCAGCCTCTCCTCATGATATGATTATAATTGTCCATGGCATGGTGACGGAGCTGTGGCGGCATTTAGTTTTATGATATGGCGTTAACTTAAAACAATATTATTCAGTGATACATAATGCAGTGTTCATGCATAATAAACAGTTTTAATCTTGCAACATTAACAAAATTATAGTTATGATAAGCAATGATAATATTATGAAATCTAAATTTTAATGTTACATGTCGGATAGGCCTAGGCCCTAGACCTATGTAAGCTGACGTCTACAGGCACCGCCGGTGTGCGGTAAGGTTAATGAAAACAATAACCGGTCCGCAGCATCAAAAAGTTTAGAAGCACTGGTCTAGGATATATATTCAGTATGGGAATTGTAAAAAAATAAATATGGGGGGTTAGACTTTGATTTATGTGCAGTTTGGGTGCGAAATGTAGACGTTACTATGGGAGCCTAAGAAAGACTAGGGGGTGAACCCCCAAAACCCCCCGGCAATTCTCACCCTGTATATATTCTATAGTATATAGGTGGCAGGAATTGATATAGGCCTACTCTAAAGTCTATAGGCTATGGCGCTGTGAAAGGAACCTGCAGTGTCAGCTAAAAGTTAAAGGACAACTCCCGAACGTCCATTTTCTGCCAGCATTACCACGGGCATTAGATGGGACCCAAATGGACTCTATGCGAGTCCCATATGGATTCTATTATGGGCTCCGTGGCATGTAGGCTTGCTGGCAGAGTTGGCTTGTCTGAGAATGTTCATAGGCCTACATCGCACTTCAATATAGGCGTATTGTAGGCCTATAATAATTGTGATCGCATGTTCTCATTCCACTGTGATTTTCTTTCGAGGCTCGCGAATAACCAATGTGGACCTAACGGTAAGAGCTCTTGAAACATCCAGAGCTCTTCAGCGATGTTGGTGAAAAGGTAGGCTAACTGCTGTTATGCGGCTTCGCTGTAGGCCTAAATAAATCATTGCAATTCATTGGGTGTGCTTTGACTAGGCCTATAATTTAATGTAGGCTATGATTACGGTTTTGGTTATTCATGCGCTTAGGCCTATAAGCCTGACGTGGAGTTAATTAGTTTTCATTTCATTAGGCTTTCAGCGTCCTAAAGATCACAGATCAATAGATTTGGCTCATTCATTATTTACGAATGGTGATGTCATTGCTTCTTTTAGCCATTGTGATTCGTTTAATTCAGCTTCGACACGTGTACAAGCTCTGCCAAAATCCTACGGAATAGGCAACGTTATATGGCTATCACTCGTGTGACATTTATGTCCATTTCAAGACACATAAATGTAATCTACGTCTCTTAAAGACTTATATCGAATGCGTACAGAAGTTACAGATAAGATGAGAGGCGCTATGTCAATTAGGCTATTGAATTCGTGATCGTTTTGACTGAAGCTGATTGGAATCAATGGCGGTCTTGGTGCGTCTTATGATGGTTGTACGCGAAGACGAAAATTCAGCTGATAGTCGGGAAAAGGTCGATTACTTTTTGGGGTTTGATGTTCGTGTTTAATTACGGAATTGTATAACTTCATGCCGGAGCGGAATTCTGAGATGTGGATGACAATAGTATACTGCGGATTTCTTTTGTTGGGTTTCAACGGAATCGCCATCGGCCAAACCGGTTAGTCACACGGGTTCGGTTTGTAGGGATCTCTCTAGACCATCCCACGTTAGGATGCCTTTCCCGACGATTAGCAGTGGCGTAACGAAGGGTTTCAGCGCCCAGGGGCAAGAGTTGATGACTACGACCATTTTTCATTTTCTTGTTGACTTAATCATTCTTGTCATAGTACTCTGTACCACTAAAAGCTAATTTTTCGCCCCTTGTTCTGCTTCCCGGCAGTGGCGGCGCCAGGATTCCAGGTTTGGGGGGCTAAAGCTCAAAAAACCTTCCCTTTTGTCCCCTCCTCGCTGTGATTTGCACTGATTTCCCAATTTTGGGGGGCTGAGCCGCAGTTAGGGGGGCTAAGCACCCCCTAGCCCCTGGCGCCGCCACTGCTGCCGGGGCGGTTGCCCCCTCTCCCCCTTCGTTACGCCACTGAGAATCAGTTTCCTTTCTAGGTATCTTGGTCCACAACCTGCGACCCAAAGGGGTAGCCTACGCGGATGACGATTGACGATTGACGAAGGATCATTATAACTGTCAATCATTCATTCTGAGAATATATAGAGCGCCTCTTCAAGCAACCTACTCAAGAGGCGCTCCCGGCCCAGCCACACCTGAAGAAGTGAGATTTGAGGGACTTATGAAAAGCAGGCGAGTTTGACCGAGGCAATAAGCGCAGGTTGAATGCATGGGGGGCCATCCCAGATGAAGGGCCCTACACAGGCTACACTCGAAAGGCCCGACGCTGTCTAATTATTATAGAAGTGTGAGCTCACTGGACCAAAAGCTCCCGCCTTGCCGAAGAGCGAAGACTTCGATGGGCTGTGAGGTCAGAGATTAGATAAGTAGGATCGAGCACAACCATGAAGGCACCACCAAACAACTGCAGCTACCGTATGATTTGACCATCTCCCAGTTAGAGGAATCATTTAAGTGAGTCAGTGGTTCTCTGATTTTTTAAGTGTACATGTGGTCACACGAAACAGGAATATTTTGTTGATCTCAAGTCAAGTCAAGTCAAGTATTTTTTTATTGCAACCAATTTTCACTTTTCACACATTAATAAACCAATGAGGAAAACATAGCCTATAAGGCTACAAAGTGGAGGCCAAAAATGGATCGCAATCCCGCGAGGAGGGACACCTTATAAGTAAAGAGTTACCAAAATAATCGAAGGATGGAATTGAATGAAGATACAGAATGGAAAATAAACAGCCACGGTATAAATTACACGAACAGAGGTAATCCATGAATCCAGAATTGACTGAGAGCGTTACATTGACATGTGTAAAGCTTAACTACAATCTTAACTACAGGCTTAACTAAAACGCGGTATTGCACTCGTGGTGAGCGATTCTAAGGTTAGAGTGAGAGTCAGTGAAGTTTTGATGAGCTCGAATTACCAAGCAAGAAAGAGCGATACCCTTTTTTAAATATGTGGAGATTGCATGCATTGCGAATTTCGGTAGGAATAGAGTTCCAAACTGAAGTGCCAGATGACTTGATCGTGAAGCGACGAATGTTGGAGTGGGTTCTAACAGAACGGTATGCCTTACGTTTCTTGTGAAATGAGTGTGAAATTCTGTGAATGTCAGAGCCCAATTGGAGGTAGTTGCTGAATACTTGAGGGAGTAATCTCATCTTCTTTTTCCAGATGTTTATCCTTCAACTGACATTGAGCTTCCACCGGACACTGAAGTGACTGAACTCCCAACAGTGACTTCAGTGACACTAAATCCAGTTCCTGCTGTGGACGAGTACTGTCCCCTTCTGTTGAACTGCACGGTCATTCCGTCCAAGAAGAGCATTTCAGTAGTCCAGCTTCTGAAGCTCGACCAACAAACCTGGAGTCCAGTTTTCATCTACAATTCTGAGAGTCAAGAATTGAAGTTCATTCAGGTATCTGTATGGCTCAGTATTGTGTGAATAACTGTCAGCATATTAGCTTAGGGGCGGGTAGATGGTTGAATGGTAACACGCTGGCACGAAGATCAGAAGGACGCGGGTTCGATACCCGCTAGCCCCATAAGGTTGGCTCAGCCTTCACCTCCCTGGGGGCGACTAAAATGAGCAGTAGTACAGATGGACAGTTAAATTCGACTCTAGTCAACCTTCTTATCATCTGTTACTACAAAATATAATCTTAAATGTGCACTTGTTAGATTTTATTAATAAACGATTATTATTATTACCGGGTATTATTATTTTTTGACCTGCAGTACATGTAATCCCTCAGATTTTCAAAAATAAATCAGGGATAACATTATTCTGGGATGGCTAGTCATTGTTGATGTCATGCTGAGTGCCATTATTTTTTTTTTTATTATTATTTGTTCCTTTGCGGTTACGCATTTGGATATGATCTAATCGGATCCAATCTCGTGTGATTTGATAATAAGATGATCAGGTAGTTGTTTGTTCAGACCCTTGAGCTTTCGGTGCTCGGATTTTTCTTTGATTGTGTTTTGTCATGTTCGTTTCTTTCTTTCGTGCATTAGCCTACAGTCTTTGATGATGTGCTAGTAATGGTTTTGTTTCTTCATTTCTGTAGGATGATGTGCAGTTCCTCGTGGCGACACCTGTGTACCTTATTAATATAACTGCATCGCTGAGTGATGCTGGCGTTTATCGATGTCAGGCAAATGATTCTTCTGGAGCTGACTTTCAGGACTCCAAAAACGTCACAGTCAAAGGTGTGCATAGATTTTGACGTTGGAGGTGCATGCAGACTGGAACCCCTTGCTTTATTTAACCAAATTAATAAGGTTTTGTAATGTAATACATACAGTTGAGGAATCCTGCAAGACCCATATTTAATATCTTCTTTTTCGTTTCGTTCTCTGCCTTCCTAGGCAGGTTCGTATACGTCCAATTTCGCCATTCGTCACGTTGTTCACGTTTGCTTCCTCTGCCCCCGGATTTTGCAATTGTTATTTTCAAGAATGAAAATCAGACTTCAGTCATACAAAATTTTATTATCATCTTAGTTTTTAACAACGAATAGCTAATACTATATTTTTGACATTTTAATTTTATCCAAACTAGTCAAGGTAACCTAAACAAATTTAAAATATATAAAATCAGTGAAATTTTAGCAGTTTTGTTTTTCAAATAAACGTTCAGATATAGCTGAAAACGGGATCCTAAAGCGCTAACAACAGGCCCCATATCATGTCAAATGCTTCCAAAAGCGCTGGCGGCTGTTGGGATCCGCGCCAGGCCCCCTAATCGCGGAAGCGAGCGCCGAGGGTGACGCGTTCGGTTGCTTTCGGCACCCTCGTTACGACGTTACTCCCCGAGCCAACAATTTAAAATTTTGCTCCCCAAAAAAGATTCCTGCGGACGCCTATGATTGGTTTATTAACAAGGAGCACCATTCTGATATGTTGCTTGATCATAAATTATCAGTTTCACTTGATCCACAGAATTTGAACCCAGAATAATATTTATTCAAGTGAAAGGTCGATTAATTAGCAGTTGGCCACCGTTCCAGGCGAGATCGAGCGTCCTTTGTTTCTTGGCTGCCGTCCGTCTTGTACAACTCAGCACGTTTTCTGGACGAGCACCAAGTTGGAATCGATGAGATTCAGGTGGAACATGTTTAATTAATCAACTAATATTCCTATAATGGTCACCAAAGGGTCTTTCCAGGTCTGTTGGCAAAGCACGACATGTGCTGAAATATGGCCCACTGGGTATTTTCGACCATTTCTCTATCTCTGCTACCGTTGTTCTGGCGGATTAGGTCCTAGTTGTCTTAGTGGTGTGAACCAAATTACTTTAATGGCTAGTGGCTACGTAGTAGGCTACACAGGCTTTGACCCGCTTTGTGTATCATTTCGTGAATTGTACCCAGAGACCAGTATAATATATCGTTAAAATCTCATCTGTTCAGAGCTGATGTTATGACTGATAACAATGCAGCTGCTGTAAAAATTTACAGGAATCGTAGATCATACAAAATTCACAAATTTTCTATCAAACTTTGAAGCAGGCGACAAATGTTAGATGAGATTTACAGTAGGCCTACCTGTTGTGTTTCATTGTCACCCAAACTGCCATCAAAGCAAGTAAAATTGTTTTCTGCATGCCACCATATGAAGTGATTAGTTATATAATACTGAATTAATAAATTAATAGTTTATGGTACTAAATTAATAAATTAATAGTCTATAGTAGGCCTACTGCATTAATAAATTAATAGTTTTAATTTGTCTAATTTGGTGTACAATAAAATATTGATACAGCTGAGGCATAGCCTAGTATCTGATTGGCAAGAGTGCTTAACTTGTAATGCGGAGTGTATGAGTTCAAGCTAATATATGCTAACATGATATGCTAACATTACCTTACGTTACATTACGTTAGCTGGTTGATTTTCCACAGGAGTGACAGACGACTGCGATGCAGTTTGTCCGAATGGTGCCACCTGTGCTCATGCCTGCCATACGCACACGTGCATCTGTGCCATCAACTGGAAAGGAGAGACTTGCGAAGACGGTGAGCATTACGTGGTGTAAATGCAGTAGTGTCTGGTAATAGCCAGCACCGTGTGGCCTAGCATAAACCATCTAGTAACCCTACAAATGTAGTTGGACATTTGTTTAGTTACAGTAAACAGCTAACTACACTGCATTTTTATTATTATTATTATTACAAACATTTTTAACGTGCGCTAAGTCACACAGAAATGTGAATCTGAGCTGCGGTTAGTCAGCCGCCAGATCATCTACTAACTGACTCACTACCGGTAAGTAGTGTCCTGGTTGTTGACTATTAGGCACTACTGATCCCTACTAACCTACTTTTTCACAACGCAATTATCAATAAAAATGTGATGATATTTTATTATCGAGGTTATACGAATCATAATATTGCTGAAGGTCTATTTTCAGCGTTGATATAGATTAAGTGTTGGTTTTTCTGCAACTCAGCTATAATGAGTACAATGACCGTACACTCTCAGTGGAAAGATGAGATGGCGAGGGTGAGGACTGGCCACCCACTCTAATATTCCGAGGCTAAGAAAATGAAGTTGCTAACACTTCATACCCATGGCTGCCTCAGGGCTAGCGTAAGGGACTGCTCTTCTTCTTCTTTGCTTCTCTACACATTTTACTGCAGACACTGTGCTATATGAACATAAATATCCAATTATTTTATGTATTATGCATGGGGGTGTTAGCCGGAGCGGTCAGCGGCGTTCCGGTACTTACATTTAGCCGGAGCCAGTGTTTAATCTAACGTCTCTTGGGTGGGAAAGTTCGCCCTAGGATCCAGTTTTCCCACGCAGAAAAATTAAAGACATATAATTTTGTACATTCTGCACGAGGGAAAATGTTGTTGGAAAACTGTTGTTACTACCCCCCTCGAAATTTTTTGGAAAGTTTGGTTACTAGTAACTTACTACTGGCCCTTGAAAAAGTGTTCACTACCCCCAGGGGCGGAGAATTAGGGGGACAGGGGGACGGCCCCCCAAAACTTGATGTGGGGGACGGAGCTGCTTATATCCCCCCAATATTTCTGAAATATTTGATGAATATAATAATAATAACATGAGTGACAGCTGGTTCTTATCAGCACTCAAATTATAGAGCAATTTTGTTCAGATGACTTCTTAAAATGCTACCATTACAGTGTGGAAATTCAAAAATTTTAGATAGGGAGGGGTCACATCCCCTCCCCAAACTCAAACACGACTCAAACTACATGTAAGCTACGAGTGACAGCTAGTTTCTATCAGCACACAAATTATAGAGCAATTTTGTTCAGATGACAGCTTAACATGCTACCACCAAAATTTAAATAGGGGAGGGGTCACATCCTCCCATACCCCTCCCAAACTCAAACACGACTCAATCTATGTGTAAGCTGGTGACAGCTGGTTCCTATCAGCACTCAAAATATAGAGCAATTTTGTTCAGATGACTGCTTAAAATGCTACCATTACAGTGTGGAAATTCAAAATTTTTAGATAGGGGTAGGGGTCACATGCCCTCCCCAAACACCTCCCCAAACCCAAACACGACTCAAACTACATGAAAGCTACGAGTGACAGCTGGTTCCTATCAGCACTCAAATTATAGAGCAATTTTGTCAGATGACAGCTTGAAATGCTACCATTAGTGTGGAAATTCAAAAAATTTAGATGGGAGGGGGACATCCCCCTCCCCAAACCCCTCCCTGCTCCTGCTGCGCGCCTCGCCGATCGTCCTTCAGCCGCTCCTTCACCGGTCCCCCCCAAACCCAAGACCAAGTCTCCGCCTATGCTACCCCCCCTCGAAAATGTTAAAGTCAGTCGTGTTAAAAATGTTTTGGGGAAAATACTGGTTACTACCCCCGGCCGAATGGCCGGAGCGCTCCGGTACTTCCAAATTTACGTCTACACCACTGGTATTATGTTACAAATCTTCAGCTTGCGTCAATGCACGCACCCTTCGAAATTCATCAGAAGTGATTCTTGGAAACAGCATCACGATCTCCTGCGTTGGGAATTCTAAGTTGGCGACTGTCTTCTGGTCACGAACAGCCACCGACTTCAACAGCAGCTCGATAAACAAGTAATTCAGAAACTTTTGGCTGAAACTGCTCTGTAATAAGCAGTGTTTCCGTTAACGCCCAAATGACCGTTTTTACGTACGTTAAAATCGTCCACATTTTGCGGTGTGATAGCAGAAAGAAATGAGCTAGGCCTACGTCCAAAAAATTCTATGTCAGGGCGTAAATACGTCCTCTTTTTGGACTCTAACGGAAACACTGGTAATAAGTTGTTCTTACAATAGTCTAATAATGGTTTGAGTGTTGAACTGTCAACCGAGAGGGTAGGGGTTCAAATCCCCACCAGAGCAGAATTTTGTCGCGATTTCTGCTCCATCTGTGCTCCTAGGCAGCTCAGCTAAATGATTATGCTGACCGTATACTCTGGTAAGATGCGAGGGCAATTTAGAGAACCCGCCCTCATCTGCTCTCAGTGTTGTATTTGTACATGTGATCAAATTCTAGGACCCCTGGAGTCGGCCTGTTCTGTGGTTTGGCTCACATCTTTAAACAATTGACTCGCCAAAGGTGGCTCGCAACATTTGGCTCACACTTTTCTACAATTTATAATGGATGAACTGTAGTTTTTACGCTGACGTGTGGCCTTCAAAGTGTTGGAACTCCTTTCATGTGCGATGTCTATCAGCAGAAAAAGACCACTAGGCCTATAAAAGCTTATTGTAGTAGAGGTATCATGATATTACTGTGGCCAATCACAACAATCGTCAAATTATATATAATTGTTGCAAAACGATTTTGTAATTGCTGTCATTGCTATCTGAACTGCATAATGGATGGCATAAATTAAAAGCAATTGTCACAGGTTAATTAACAGCAACAAAACAATTAATTTTTTAAGGTTTTGAAGATTGCCAAGGCTATATACATTAAATTTTATCTCAATCTCCCTATTTTCGTTCAGAACTGCTGTGTAGTAGTTTGCATCATATAGGTTTAGGCCTACTTTACGTTTATTTCGTGATTTTTTTTTATATGTGTTTAGTAATTATATTAGTAACTGATTCTTAAAACTAATTAATAATGCATTATTTCATAGGTTGACCCAGAATGGCACATTGACAATCACCGGGGCTCTTGCTGAAGACGCTGGCTTATATTATTGCTATGTCAACTACAGTGATTGTGTCTCGCGTCAACAAGTCACCCTCAACGTTCTTTGGGGTTAGCCTGTGAATACATAATAATGTAGTTTGACTTGGTACTAAAAGAATGTAAAGTGTATTAAATAATATATTTATTATTTGTGTTACTGCAAGTTGTGTTATTTAGTTTACTACAATAGCCAATTGGTTAGAGCACTCACCTTGTAGTGTGGAAAGCATGGGTTCAAGCCTCCTCTAAGATGGTTACTGTGTCGGGACCTTGAGCAAGTCCTTCACTCACAATTGCTCAGTGTCATCGATTGATGCCTGGACATTAGATAGTGGTGATTAATAAATACATAAAATAATAGTAATGATAAAAATAATAATTTCAATGCTGTTTCAGAAGGTAAGGCAGAGCAATAGTTTTGTATGTCCCTGGACCATTTAGTTGAGGCAGAGCCTTGCTCTATGGGCCACTTAGCTCCAGAACTGTAGCCAGGAACCAATATTCGGGGGTTTCCATTGGACATGGTACGCAGAGTATGGGGTCAGTTTTGAAAGTTAAGCTTTGTTAATAAATTTTGCACATAAAAAAATTTTCTGCAAATTTATTTCGAGGGGTTTGAACCCGTAACCCCACCCCGTGCATGGCTCAGCTTAAACTGTCAGCGTCACTTTGCCTTGGAAATGCAATATTAGCAGTTGGCCTCTAAGGAGAAGGCTGATGATTGAGATGACGTAACATTTCAGACACTCCCCCAACGAATTCTGTCCCAAGAGACCTGCAGAAAACAGAAGGTGACAGTTTGGAGTTGTTCTGTAACGTCACTACGCGCCCGGTTGCTCTGTTCTACTGGCAATTCGCTGTCGATACAACGGAGAAGGTGAGCGGACACTTCGATTAACTATCAAAAGCGAAAGCAGGTTACACGGTAGACAGCTACCATTGATCTGTTCAGTGGTTGACGTGACTTGTGATGCAGAGAGTATGGTGTTGCTGTTACAAGATTTATCGACAGAGATGTCTTTTTTGAAGAGCTTGACCTATTTCACTTTTATTGATATTTAATGGATTTGCAGTTAAAGACACCGCATGCATATACTTCTGCATACCCAATATTATATAGATGTACATGTATAGATATATAATATTTAGATGAACATAATTTCAACTCAAATTTGCACTGAAATCACGGGACGGGTCAAGCATATAATTTCAAATGAAATTTGCACTGATGTCATGAGTCAACCCTAAAAGTCCAAAACTACTTGTTATCTTGCATCAGTTAGGCCTATCTTGCATTCAGCGTTCGTGATTAAAGCTGGTGCCCTGCAATTTGCTTTCGAGTGGCGCTTTAGAAGTTTGGAGTTTATGATTACAATCAGTTAACTTGGCCACAGTAAAAGATAATTACTAAACTTAATTACAATTTACTCCAAACAATTCAACAGTTATGAAATACAGAATGTGCAATCTCTCCTGTTAGC
The DNA here is from genome assembly GCA_020284085.1 of Aporrectodea caliginosa. Classification (NCBI taxonomy): domain Eukaryota; kingdom Metazoa; phylum Annelida; class Clitellata; order Crassiclitellata; family Lumbricidae; genus Aporrectodea; species Aporrectodea caliginosa. The sequence goes on from JACEVL010001026.1 coordinate 2,050,876, forward strand.
ATCTCTACCTCTTACTCTCACCTTAAAACCTTCCTTTTCTCTCAGAGTAGGCCCTACCTCGCACTGAGAGCGCTTCTGAAAGGCTTGCTTTAAGAAGCACTTTATAAACAATACAATACAGTACAGCATAAATGGTACATAGGCTAACTCCTTGAATCTACTAATGCAGAGTTATCACAGAAGGACATAAAACAAGAAACTAATTTAAATCGCTCTCGTTGAACTGCAAGTGCTGTTAATTATTTTTGAAGGATTTATCACGCAAGACAACAGGCTGCCATCTTTCTTCCTCTCCATCCTCCTCCGCTTCGCGATCCTCCTCCGCTTCAAAATCCTCCTCCACTTCACGATCCTCCTCCTCTTCACGATCCTCCTCCCCTTCACCATCTTCCTCAGCCACCTCCATTGGCAGTGTTACAACCGTAACAGAGGCGTTACTGTGTGACCCGCCGCCTACAACCATCGTAATGCCTGCAATCCTGGGCAACAAATCCAAAGGTCTGTCGCGGCTGTTTATAAAGTCCCTGGCTTCAACGGACAGTGGCCAGTACACGTGCCGTGCAGAGTTTCCTGGAGAGATGACGTTTATACTGTTCATGTACAATGTAGTTGTGCGTAAGTATGCTTGCGGTCTAGGGTGATGGATGCTCATTGTAAATGTATTGTAATGTAAATCCTCGAAATTTCTCAGCACCACACAAAGACCTATTTCATTCACCAGTGCTATATCAAATCAAGTCCGCAACATCCAGGCTGCTCTGTCCATTCTGATGCCAGGTCAGAATTCGGTGGGGGACAAGAGCCGAGGAGAGAGCATGATGCTATGGTGGCAATTGGTGATGATGGTGGTCATGTGGTGGTGCATTAGTAGAATCAGGATAGGATAGTATTGCATTGTATTGGTTGAATGGAATTGACTCGTCTTTACAGCCAGCGAGAACAAATAGTTTGCTGTAAGCTATAAGGAGAGAATGCATGGTCTTTAAAACTGTAATGACGAGCTGCATGGTTTCTCAGTCGCTTCTAGTACACTCTCGGCATTAAAGTGTTAATGGACCATTCTTGAACAAATCTCTTGGTGGTATGTAGGTCTACATGTATGGTGACCGCCTGCGTATGTGCTGACATCTCCCGTAGCATGTATGCTGCCAAACTTAGGGTATTGTACAGAACATAGGCGTAGCTACATGGAGGCACGAGGAGCAGTTGCCTCCTCTTGCTTTTTTTTATATACTCGAACTTCTATTGACCAATGACCCCAATAACCAGCCCTTTGCCAATGGTCTGTGAAGTTGCCTCCTCTTGAATTTAGGTCTGGCTACGTGCCTGGTACAGAATTGCTTATTTTCATGCCATACACAGAGATAGGGAGATGACGATAGAAAGCAGGAGAAAGAGATATGTAGCTGAACTACATGTATGTGTATTTGAATTTCTTAACATTGTCATCATTAATGACTTTTCCACTGCGCACGGTTGTTCAGTGACTTCCACTGTTGGCGAGTAATCCACAAGTGCTGTGAAGTGCAAAGCACGACAGCCAATTTGTTAAAGTGCTTGCAGGCAACGTGGAAAGTACTTGCTCGATCCTCCCTCATCTCAGACAGTTACTGTGTATTGAGCTTGAGCAAGTCCTTAACTCACAATTGCTCTTACTGACCTTGAATGCGTAATGAATGCAATATAATAATAATAATAATACAATAAAATATTGGAGTGTCGGTTAACATAGATAGTCTTAACTAACAGTTGGATGTAATTTTCTGCAGGTCCTGCAGCTACAGAGAAGCCCAACAGTGGCTCTAAAAGTAAGACCCAACTTTATATTTCAATTAAGAATATCAACCATTAACGTTTTAATTACAAATTAATGTCTTTATTCACAATTTCATTAAGATGACATTGTGTCTTTGAAATTGCAATATGTTATAGCTATGTTTATTTCCTTCTCTTTTTGTGGGACACAGTACTAGCCAATTGGATTGAGCGCTCACTTTCACTTTGTAACACGGAGAGTAGGCCTATATATATGTTCAATTCTCGTTGAGTATGGCGAGCAAGGGCCTTGAGATGGTTAGGCCTACTGCAAGTCCTTCACTCAGAATTATTGCTCATCGTCGCCATCGATTGATGCTTGGTCATTGGATAGTGGCACTTAATAAATGCATAATAATAATAATAATAATAATAATAATAATAATAATAATAATAATAATAATAATAATAATAATAATAATAATAATAATAATAATAATAATAATAATAATAAGAAGAAGAAGAAGAAATAATTTATCCGCAGATCAATGCCGAGGTTTACAGTACTTCATTGGAAACTTTTACACAACGCGCGCGCACACCTACACATATTGATTCTAGTTTAGATGTGACCGCTGATGTTTAGTGCATTAACTCATTTATGTTACAAGTTTTGGGATTAGATACATCTTGAGCAGAAAAGAAAGATTCAACAAACAAACAAATCATCGGTCTATGTTTGTGTTTGTCAAAATCTGTCAAGTAATATATACCTATTTGTTCTGTGTTAGGTATGTTGGTATCTTATCTTCATATCTTGAGCACAGCTAAGGTTCGATGGGGCAAAGCAATAGCTTTTCAGAACATCTCGTCCTTTGAATACATCCAGAGGTGGATCCAGATTACTCTTTCCTGGATCCCCCTTGAATAGGTTACACTTCTGTTTGCTGAATTTTCTGTTCTGTTTTAAATGCAGCAGCATCTGCCAACGGCTTGCTTGAACTCTGGATGGTTGCCATAATCATCTACGGGATAATGTTGATTGGTGTTGGCATATTTGTTGCCATGTTTATGTTGAGATTGAAATGGGACAATAAAAAAGGTAAAAACACAAAATGACCAGATTTAATTAATTACACTTGTAATTAGACTTTATCAGATGTTTTCTATAGCGTGATTGTCATACTGCACATTAAGTATCAATGTGTGGTTGATTCACTGGAAACCACAGTAAAATATTTTAATATGTTGGAGAACAATTTGCTTTAGCCTGACGATAAGGTAGCTCAACATTTACTGCAATACGGAAGATTATCTTTACTAGGAATTCAGTTATCTTAGTGGTCATCATTAATTGAATAGTGGTTTAAAGTGTTAAATAACTTATTATATTTGTTACAGGTTGTTATATTAGTTGCTTAAAAATACTTGTAGCGTTTCAAATACATTACCAGTAATGGTCGTAACGTCTTATATGACCCACCTTGTCTTGTTACTCTTCTGTTAATAGACCCTCAAGTAATGCCGATGTGTGATGAAGTGGACAGTTCCTGGTACGTACATTTAGGCCTACTTCATGGCGTCTTCTTATAGCGTGCTTCAAAGTACTAGTAATCCTATTTTTAAGAAATTTTTGATATTTACTTCAGTGTCTTCCTTTAGCCTACTTCAAAGTACTAACATAAATGACGTCACGCAATTTTGGCCGATTTTAACCCCCTCATCCTCTCGTCAAACTTCGTCACAAAAAATAACACCCCCTCTGAAAATGACGTCACAAAGCTCTGACCCTAAAACCAAATTTCCATGGTGAAGCAAAATGCTCCTTCATGGAACAAATAGGGAAAGCATGAATATTTTAAAATCTAACGGTGACCAAATATTGAAATAATTAAAGAAAATATTAATAATGGCGCCAGAGCTTCTCATTTGAAAATCGAAGGCGATTTGAAAATCGATCGCGCTAGGTTGCGTAGGCGATCGGTGTGCGATCGACCTCGAGAGCTTTTTGTGTACCGCGTATTTTGTGTATCGTATTCGTATGGCTGCACATTATATAGTACTAATCTAGTACTATAGGCCTATCTCAGTTCAGTTCCGTGACTATTACTATTGATTGTATTAATTATTAATTGGTTTTCATATAGTGCCCCTTATCAAGGTGATCGACTGATCAGAAGCGCTCCTAGTCCAGCCACGGCTAAATAAGACATTCGTTTAGTTATTAAAGAATAATGGTATACATGACCGTATGAACTCTATTCACTAGGCGGAGCGCAGCAGGGAGCTCATTCCTAGGGCCAGCAACCGAAAACGAGCGCCGTTGCTAAACTGTACATTATTATTCCACTTCGGCATCGCCGCCGCCATTGTTGCTTTCAATAATTTCCGAAATCAGTGACGTTAGTACGTTACGAACTTACAAATGACGTTACGCGGGAGGTGTCCAACGTGTTGTTGTGACCAATCACATTGCACGAAATTGGAGCGATCACTCAGCAGTCATTAGGGTCTTCAGGAAATTACCGGACAATTGCGAGCGCGTTACAAGAGTCTGGGGCGGTGTCCCCAGAGTGGCCCAAGGGCGTTGAAAACCTCTGGTCAGGGCCCTCAGGTGGTTAGAGGGGCGAAGCCCTCTGAGGCTGACCAAAGATAACGAAACAGGAGTAAAACTTGAAAAGTTAGCGAACTTAGTTTAAAAAGTTAAAACAGCTGTCAAATCAATCATTGACAACGAATGATTGATTCCCTGTCAATAAATCAATCAATATATTTTATTGTTCACCATAACAGTTCAAACATAAAGGTAGACACTCTTGTACATTCAGTGACAATGGGTAAACCAAAAAGAACCAAAGGTTCCGCTAACAGGGTCACCTAATACAAATAGTCATTAGACAATCATACTTTCCAGTTCATCATCTTATGCTATACATGTTGACTTTTTGATAATAATTTTTGTGTCCATGATAAGAAGTCCAAATTAAGTCATTCATTCAAGACAAAAAAAAAAACTGTAATAGGGCCTATCTGGCAACTCACATGTTCGGAAGTGTTCATTGTTCAACTTCAAATCGTCAAGGAAGCTGCACCCTACCACCCTTGCGAATGTACATGTACTTCAAGTCCGACTGTGCAGCTCTGATCAAACGTTTGTGTCTAATGACGAGGTCTCTGAACTCTGTACAGCTGCATTTTATGTTAAAGAAGATGCTCAATTCACTGCGTACTGATGTAGGCTCGAGTCGCTGTTTTCACGTGGCACTTCATCGTCCACATTACCTGCGTCAGAACCTTCGTCAGAATCGTAGCGCTCTTCAGTCACTGAATTTGACGCTGAGCTAGCAGCTAGTATTCATGGCGCGCCTGTACGCTGTTGACTACAGTAGTATGCCTACTTAAAGTAAATAGGCTTACTTCAAATTTTATATGCCTATTCCAAACGCTGTGTGATTTTGATTTGCACTAGAAATTTGATATACCGGTATACAGTACTACAATTAAACTCTTGAAGCTGAGCTGTATGCCAGGCCGGGTGTGTACCAATCATCCCAATGTGATGATGGATATGCCTCGGATGGGGGGTATCATATCTAGGATGAGCCTGGATAACTCACTGACTGTATCCAAAAGAGAGAGAGAGAGAGAGAGAGAGAGAGAGAGAGAGAGAGAGAGAGAGAGAGAATTAGGGTTAATTCGGGGTTATGAGAATCTTCCGTGGTCTGTCGATGTTGTGTGTCTACCCATGGACTTCTTGATTAATAATATCCAGATGTTCATTGTCTACCCCATCCAGCCCCTCGATCCGTACTTACATACCTTACTTAGGTTAAGATAGAGAGAACAGCAATACTTGGGGAAGCACATTATTGGGGTTAAGAAATGAACTAAACCTCGGTCATGCCAGGCCCGTCGCCTGTTCAGGCAGCCCACAATGACGGGCGGGTCTTTATTACCGGACACCGCCATGTCCGGTAACGTCTGAAATTTCTGACCGGACAAATTATCTAAATACCGGACTGTCCGGTTCATTACCGGACACCAGTCCTCGCAACCCTAGCCAGGGGCGCCGGTAGACGTACGCACTTACGCACGTGCGTACAGCGCTGAAAGGCTAAGAAACGAAAAATTGCAAATGAAAACAGTGAAATATTATTATTAAGTTAAAAAATTATAATAACTTAGGTACTAGGTTTAATAGTAGGTAAACTAACAGTCTAACACCATCTAGCAGTGGCGTAACCAGAGCCTCCCCAAAATTACGCAGATTCCAACCTCTCTGAGGGGAGGGGTCTGGGAAGAAGCTGTAATTAAGGAACTTTTTATTTGGGTGTGTATAATGGTGCATTTTGGATGCCATCTTTTTGGTTAAAAGTAATAACAATTTACATCAGTTCTTTGGGAAATTAAATAATTTCATAATTTTAATTATATCTTGCGAGGTGAAAAACTTCCTCATTCGTGCCTGAACACCCCTTGCAATCCTATTACTATTTACCAAGACCAAAAAACAGATAAAGATAATTAGGCTAATTATACGAGACGAAGATACAACCGATTTGCCTCTAGTCTACCGGTCGGAATGTTGGCCAGTGCGAAAGCAAGACAAGAAAAGAATAATTATTATTACAGCAGAAATTAGTTTACTGCGGAAGATTGCAGGGATTTCAAGACTTCAGAAAATAAGAAACGCTGGCATTAGACAGCATATGGATCGAAACAACTCTGCTAGACAAAGTCGTTCAAAGAAGCCTTCAGTTTCGATGGTTTCGACATTTAAAGGAGATAATTTATTCGTACCCATCGCCGCCAAATGGCTGGCGTCAGAAACTGATGATGGTGGTGGTGATGATGATGATTTATAAGAAAGAATTATATCTTCTTCAATCCATCTTTTATTTATGGAAGAATTATTTTCATCAATCCAACTTCTAATGAAGCAAGAGTTATTGTCACCAATCCGGTTTCTATTTAAAGTTATCCTATATAAAATAATTTAGAGCGTTAAAACGATAAATTTTCCTGATTAGTCCGAAATTTTTTGCTCTACTCACCTTGGATCGGCGAAAATGCATGGGGTGGGGGTCTGAGAAGTGTGACGTCACACCAGGTCTATGTTATTAAATTTACCAATTAACAACAATTTAATATTATTAATAACAGCACTAATTTTGAGGATTAAATTTTCATTATTTTTTCATTATTTTAATGTATACGGGCACCATTATTACTAATTTTCTAATTATTTCAATATTAAATTTTGGTCGCCGTTAGATTTTAAAATATTCATGTTTTCCCTATTTGTTCCATGAAGGAGCATTTTGCTTCACCATGGACATTTGGTTTTAGGGGGTCAGAGCTTTGTGACGTAATTTTCAGAGGGGGTGTTACTTTTTGTGACGAAGTGTGACGAGGGGAGGGTTAAAATTCGGCCAAAATTGCGTGACGTCATTTATGGACGGCCCCTCCCAGCTAACACCGAATATTCGCGAATATTCGCGGGGGTAATGTCCAGCGAATGTTTACGAAATATATTCAGGGAATATTCTACGAACATTGCCAAACTTTTGCGAATATCGCGAGCATGATGCCTAACGAATATTTGCGACAAATATCCGGCAAATATTACATGAACATTTGATGCACACACAATATTAATTAAATTCCGTGCATATATATGCATGTATAAGCGCGCGCGTATAATTAATATTGTACTGCGATATTTTCGACCATATATATTTTGAATATTAATTATCTCATGAAAATAAATGTGAATTTACGAAGTATACTGTGTAAATATATATATATATATTATGCATGTACATATGCAGTTCATGCATGAAGATCTTAATTAAGCGCTATAGAAACATCCGGAATGAATAATTATGTAAACTGACAAAATCAAAGACTTTAAATTTAACCGCTTTAATTTGGACAAAAGCGATGGACTGCATGGTATACACATCTGCAGCAGATAATATTATATGCATGTATATGCGCATGCATGCGTATGCATATATAATTATACTCGTCGATCGACTCCGTATAAACGTGCAAGCGATAGACGCAGGCCAGTGAGATCACGTGATATTTGCCGAAGCCTCGGGTCTGTTTTGGCAACCGGCCATCTTGGATGTCATTGGCGAACTGAGAAGCGCCAGTTTTAAACCAACGACCTTATATAAACAACCAATTTCATGGTGAATAGTACATTTACCGACGTTGATAGATTATAGGAACAAAATGGGAGATAGTAACGAAGAAAGTTTGTTGGACGGTAAAGTGAAAACAAAAAGATACACTGGAAAGAACTGTGTGGCGTACGGATGTAACCAATATTCCGGCGAACGAATAAACTCCAATCATAAGTTTGGAAATTAAAACAGACAGATCACAAGATTATCTAATTAACGTTTGAGGGAAACAATCGGGTTCCCAGAAGGGACTGAAGTCCCGCTAAGTTAGGGATACCCGTGTACCATGTTAGCAGAGGGATGACAGTTGAGTATAGTTTACACAAATAGCATTGTCAACAAAAAGAATAACTGGACTTAACTAGGTACGGATGTAACCAATATTCCGGCGAACGCTCCAAACAGCAAGGATTGCCAAGGAATAACATTTCACGCGTAAGTGATACAGTACCATGTTTCAAAATATGGCTATTATTTGCTCTGTATAAATAAGTCTATAATTTAGTCGTATCACTGGGTCCTTTTAAGCTGAACTATAAACAGTCCATGTTCCTCAAATTAGTAATCGAATTTTAGTAAGTAAGTAAGTACGTGCTTTATTGAACCGCCTGCAAACAAACAATATTTACGTTTATTTGTGCATCATCGTTGTACTGGTAAAACCGTAGTTTACTTGTGCTAAATTATTTTATATTGTTAATTTTAAATGGAAGCTGGATTGATGAAAATAATTGTTTGCCTAAATGGAAGTTGGATTGATGAAACTATGTCAGCAGGATAAAAACAGGCTCCAATGCATCAGAAGTAAGATGATCCGGCAGGGGTACCTCCCCTGTTGACAGCCAAACCTTTGACCGGCTGTGTGGCATGGCTGATACCGGTCTCTTCACAGTTGTTCTAACCAACACAGGGCATGTTTTACATAAGTTGCTCCCACCAAAGAAATAAACTACCTATGCCCTTTGCCCACAGTCTCATGACGGGTCTTGACTCTTATTGACAACACTTTCATGATTCTCCGCTTTGATACCATCGCACTGAGTATAAAAACTTGTGCTGGATTAACCATTTTGATTTGAGGAATTATAATAATTGTAGCCTATAATAATTGTTGTTGTATGTAATTTATCAACTGAAACTAAAGATCTCTTGTTTTTATGTGACAGCTTCCCATGGTCGAAACCAGATCTTGCGAGAAAATGGGAACATGCTATGCATCGGACAGCATTTAAGGCGACCATACACTCACGTGTCTGTTCAAACTATTTCACACCCGATTGTTTTGATCGCACTGGACTTAGAGATCAACTTAAACCTGGTGAATTTATAGCATTTTTTCGTAACAGCTTGCATGATAATTATGATTAAGTGATGTAGAACTGCATTGACTGTATTTTGCTTATAACAACTTACTTACTTCATAATAGTGAATTATGATTCAAGTAATGTAGATATGTAATCTTAGAACAGACTTGACAATGTAGCTTTGCAGATGAAAACTAAAATGGGATTGCAGCAGTCTCTTATCCAGGTAAAATTACTAAACTTGGAGTGTGATGCTGTCTATTATTGTTGGACTATGAATACTGTTACTAACTGTATGGCTGCCTTAGCCTGTTAACTTAATACATTTTGTTGTTGTACTTCTGTGACCGGTAACCAATGGGGAAGACTAGATAAGCTGTCCCAGCTTCATCTCCCCATGAATCATTTGCAACTTGACTCGCATACTCACATTCTGTTGGCTCGCATACTGTTAATCTCTAACACGCTGTTAGTTAATTTAGTTGTTTAATCTGATTGCAATTGTGTACTTGTAATTTTGAATGCAAAATGGTTCAATAAACTCAAACTCAATAAACTCAAACTCAATCTACTTCTGAACTGAAAATATGTTATGTTTGGCTTCAGGAGCTGTTCCGACGATTTTTGATCTGCCTGGTCATCTACTGAATCCTGTTCGACACCGAAAGCCTCCTGCAGAAAGGAATGGTCGTGATCTGACAGTGCCAAAGGCGTCCACCACACCTACCATGTGCGGGAGCTGGACAAGGCGATGGCTACTATGATAATGACGGACAAGTTTCAACACCCGGTCATGCAGATTCAAGTCGTCAAAGATCAGAAGAAAATCATGCAATTCGTCGTCCTGCTGTCACCAGTTAGAATTTACTTATTTGCACTATTTCTTTCATTTAAAGTTCCCTCGATATTATTCTCAGTCCTGTTATATTGCGATATTAGTTTCTGAAATGCCTATGCTGCGATTTTTAATCGATGGTTTTCTGCGTTTGACTAGAAAACCTACTTATAATTTTGAGTATTGGCATATGTATGCTATTGTCAGCCCCCTACAAAAATTCTTGCAATATGAACACCATTTAAAACTAATGCAGCAGTTTGTAGCTTACACCAGCCGCCGTAATGTTTTAAATTACGAAACGTGAAGTACTGAAACGTTACATAAATAAATGGTGTTCATCAATAGCTCAAGATTATTGTATATGAACTTTGTTTCGTCACGAATAAGCAGATGCCGTACAGTTGATCTAGTGACACAGCCAATGAAGTAGCGAGTATAGGTAAGTGGGCCATATCCCGTGCAGGCATCTTACAGTCCTGGGCCTATACCAAGTAAATGCTGCGGTGTGATAGGAATGTTTCAAATCTTAAACTTTACGTACTTTTCCTGCATGTTTGATCTTTATGTTGTGGTTGCATAACTGCTTTTTCTTTTGCTTTGGCATTTTCATTTCATATAGGCTTTCAAGTTAGTGTTATGGCCAAATTGGATACGATAATAGAAAATCAGCAGGAGCAGAACTTGTTGCTACGTCAGATTGCTGCGAGCAGTCTATCTTCCGGTTACGGAGACACTTTGGATGAATTGATTCCATCCAAGATGGATTCAATTGAAGAACTGCTCGAGTTTGAGGAGAAGTTGCAGGACACGGAATTCAAAAAGAAGATGGTAATATGCCTTTTTGTGTTTGTGCTCACTGCTCATTGTATATATAATATAATTATGAAACATTGGACCTATAAGCGCCTGTGAATAAGCTGGTTCCTGTGACTTCGTTTTTGTGGGCGCTGGAGAAATACTGACATTACGATTATATTATCACTTTTAAATGTTCATGAAAACAACAACAGACTAAACTACTTCAAGAACAAAGAACTTGTTTTATACTCTATATCCACTGTCCCATGGTCTTTGATGGTCTGCCAAAATCAGTTACAAACATAGGCCTATGTCTGTAGGAATTTGTATGAAGTTAAATATACAATTCTTTCAGTGGCAACATTTCCGCAGTTTACATGGGTTAATTGCAGCTCAATTACTTTTAAATCACTGTTAAAGGTAAACCTACTTTCCATAACTGGCGGAAGGAAGCCAACAGACACTGTTCGCAAGATCATGCGAAAGTTGGCAACAAATAAAGTGTGGTCAATGATGAGCTTCAAAGGCCGTAAGGGAAAACGACCATTCGCTGAGCTCAGGACGTGCCGCATTATTTTGAGTGAGTATTCTAAAGATTGAATATAATAGAAATCGGAATATGTATACTTTCCTGCACTGATGATCTAACCGCGGATTTAAAACTTATGACTGTTACAAAGAAATGGAATTGGCAATATTTTCAGTGATAATATCTGTTCTTATTTATTGTCTCACGGTTATATAAGCAAATTGTCTCTTTCTTTAGTCGGTTTCATTGGCCCGAAACAATCTTGCGATTATGTCGTCACCCCAGTGTATGCTTGTATCCATGTAACCAAGCACCATATAATGAGCCTCAACATTTATTCATAGGTGGATCTACTGGGACAATATAATGTACAAATTGTGCACATGTTACGCCTGTGGCTTGGAATTGTACATATGCTATTATTCACCATATTGGACTTGCTATAGACCTTGAACTCGGAATGGCAAAATATCAACCATTTGTATATTTGTTATTGTTTACATATGCAATAGGAGCTACTGCAAGGATTTTCAAAACATGTAAAGAACAGGAAATAGAAGAGGCCATTGCAGAAGTTCTTCGCAATGCACCGCATAGACCCGGCGGCTTGAAATTTACGGTATTTTGTTATTAGTACTGCTTCATTTATTAGTTTATTATTCAACTATTATCGTTATACTAATTGTCAATAATGCTTAATTACTTTTAGGATCTTGCAGATATATGCAGTTGCTTGGACATTGATAATGTATTAATCCTACATTTAACCATTTTTACTATGTTTACCCTTTCTTCAAGAATACATTAGCTAGATCATATTTTGTGCACATTATGCGCCTAATTAACGTCACATTTACCTGATCACGTACTGCATGCTGCTATTGCACTATATATACCAATAAATGTGAAGCACGTTCTTTGACCTCTTAATACCTGCCGAAGGCTGCAGCAACAGATACATATATTCCATATTATTCCTATATAGCAGTTATAATATATATGTATTAATTGTCTTGTGTGTGTGTTCTGTATACTACAGCCAAAGTCGAAACAGCATTCTGATCAAGCGCGGGTCAGGACTGCACACGATGAAACTGACACAGATTAGCTATGAGCAGTATACTCATCTCAGTCGATGCAGTATATTGTTATGGCAATCCTCGTTGATCGACACTGCAGCCAGCGAAATAAATAACGTTCAGTAGAATTATAATAGTTCAATAATGACTTGAAGAACTATAATTGCTTTCAGCAAGGCATGTGCAATTATAGATTAATTGCCCTCATTTTGTGTAGCAGTGATTATTGACCAAATTATTTGGAAGACATTATAGATATGTATATATATATATATATATATTGTTGATGCAGAATTCAGACATGCAGGAATGTGGCCATCAGCTTTATCGTCCAGGTTTATTTGCCTTAAACATTGTTGTCCCATAGTGAGTTTGCTGATTTTGTATTGCAGAATATACTTACTTACTCACTTACTTTTACTTATAGACCTATTACAAGGTATACACCGCTGATTTACCAGTAATTAACCAATTTGTTTCTTAAAAATCAATATCTTTTATCATCAAATAGGAATTATTCTGCATTGACTTTAATTACATTAAGATGTCGATCTATAGGTGGCATAAACCTATAATCTTTAAACGGCATATAGTCTTAGTTTGGTTTTTAAACTTATTTATTTTGCTTTTTTTAATGAAAATGCAGCATGTTTTTGAGGTATGCATGTTTAAGAAATTTTTTAAAACGTGTTAGTTGAACTTTAATTGTTTCTATTGATTAATGTTAATGATTGCAGATGTTGAGCAAGATATATATGCGAAAGCTATATTTATATCTTTCTTTTCACCTCTGTCGATCAGCACCGCTGTTAACGGAGCTCTCCATATTTTTCCAGGTATATATATATATATATATATATATATATATCTGCCACCATCCTATAGCGGCATATCTGACTTAGCGGCAGTCTGACTTAACCGGGCTCAAGGTTTAACTTAATGATAATTATACTTAAACCTCGAGGCCCGTTCATACTGCAGGATGGGTGACAGCTGCAGGAAATATATGGAAAGCTCCGTTGAAATAGCGATGCTCATCGACGGACGTATATATACATACGTGAAATTAAGAACATGCGATGAACGCTAATATTTAGCTAACATCATACTGCGAATATTCATAGGCCATTTTAAGGGGATATTCACCAAACATTCGCATAAACACACACAAAACATTCGCCTAAACACAGTAGTAGAATATTCGTAGAACGTTCGCATAAACACACACAAAACATTCGCCTAAACACAGTAGTAGAATATTCGTAGAACGTTCGCTTTATGCGAATGTTTGGATAACAGTATAAGAACGTTTTAAGCGAACATTCGCACAAATATTCGGCGATTATTGAGGCGTGTCCACAAGAAAATATTTCCGGTACATTCGCGTTAAATATTCGCGCGCCCAAAAAAATATGTTTTGCTAACATTCGACAAATGTTATTTTGTTAGCTGGGTGAAAGTGGCTGAGAAACCAATGCTGCCTGTCATTAAAGTGTTAAAGGATATGAAATAAGGAGACCTGAAAAAAGGGTGGGCATGGTCAGTCTTAAACTCTTTTCCCTTGCCCCGATCTTCTCACCAACAGTGTACGGTCAGTATACTCTATAGCCAGGTTTGCTAGGGGTGCAGATGAGCCAAAAAGCCGGACACATTCGCAAAGAATCGAACCTCTGACCTGTCTCTCAGTTGACAGTCCAACAAGACCAACATGCTAACCTCTAGATTCTTGAGCACAAACAAGGGAGCTAAAAGGCAAGTTAAATTAGGGTTACAGTACATGATGTGTAAGAAAACTATGATCCTGAAGAATATGGTCTACTAAAAGGGTGTTTGTTAATTTTGGACAAAAAAGCCCAACCAAAGGTTCTGCCAAGTTAAATGGGGGCTATAATGCAACAATGGAAGAACTTCATTCCTAATGTAAATAAATCATGGGTGTGCAATAAGGACGTTTCCAACTCAGATCACCATGTGGTATCAAACTTTCCTCACTAAACTTAAAACCGTTCTTGTTGGGTGCGCTGGAGTCGGGAGTGCCTCCGGAGTATATTTCCTTGATTTGTGGCACTATATAAATTCCCGAATGAATGAATGTACCAGTTACAACTAAACATGTTAAATTTTTCTTCTCGTGTGTCAACAGCGACGTAAAATGCGAGTCTCCCAGTGAAGACGTCTGTGACGGTGACGATCTCTACGGTTATTACGAGCAACAAGATGAAGCACCCGATGACGAGAATTTGACACCACAAACCCGTGTCCATGGCAACGGACCGGAACAGCAACAGATCAAGTCTTATTTGTGTGATTTGCCGCCACTGCACGGCCAGTCAAAGCTTCAGCAACCACCTGCCGCCAGCGACGGACAGACTTGGAATCTACCACCTCTCAACGACCTCAGTGCCACGCTTGTGGGAAACATGGTCGGAGCAAATTCACTCTCTCCGCTGAATCCAGGCGAGTCCGGGGAAGGTAACATCGGTCCTGGCACAGACAGGCGACGAAGGAGGAAGATAATTCGAGAGTAGAAACAACCATCTTATGCCGATCCTCTAAATATATCTTCTTTGTGACAACCATCCGATTTCAAACCAGTGGATTAGCGTGTTTGCTGTGACATTGATTGACGAGTCGAGAAATGACCGCACTAAAGCATTCTTTCACTTGGTAACTATTAAGTTGTATGTGAAACTCCTATTCGTAGCATCACAGCCTAGCTGAAACTACACCACTGCCTTGAACTAGTGAACTAGACTCCAACAACAGCACTAAGGTGTGAACTGAATTTCAGAGGACAGGTGATACAGATTAATTAATCTGGGTGTTGAGCATAGTTCTATCTAACATTAGTAATGCATTCTTGGGATCCAGTTTAGCAAGGTGGCCAAATGAAGACTGTGGTGTCATGGGGACCTGAAGAAATGCTACCTTTGTACCCTTATGTTAACTTTTGGCATACCGAATTGAGTTACCAGCTACAGTACACATCAGTACACTTTAAAAACCAGTGTTAACAGCCACTGCCATCTACGAGACTGACAATAAAATGGGACAGAATAGATTATCACCCAATCATACAGCATCATATTTACCAGTTCAAATAACATGAACAAAGCTACATAACAGTTAATAAAAACCAACTTGCAACGTACAAGAGCAACTTTTTACAATCTCTACAGCTAGGGAAAAATAACAGATAACCATTTTTTACAAGAACTCCTATCAAATGAACTAACCACAATTCATTTCTAACCAAAATTAGGAAAATGTTAGCTTTAACCTTGTTAATGCACTCAAACAACTACACAATATTACAATCGATGCACAGTCCGCAAGCAGTCATAAATATGTCGCCTTGTAGAAAAAATCTTCTCTACGATATGTTGGGTAGGCCGTCGTCGCCCCATCAGTCGGCTTCAATCTGAATGTATTATGACGATGTGAAGGGAAACCTGTAACAGGGTCATCGCCCTTCAATCTGAATGTAATATGACGATGTCAAGGGAAACCTGTAACAGGGTCATCACCTCAAAATGCATAGCTGCTAGTGCAGAACGCCATTCAGTTGTCTATGTATACAAGAAAGGCTATGCCAGTCACAGCAAAACAAGCCTTCATGGTCTAGCACAGACTTATAGTACTGTGCAACATGTCACACTTGTGACTCACTTGAACGCCAACAAAGGCCTGCACCTGCATTCCGACCGACAAATCGTAATTTAAGAATTTCTTTGCAAACATCAGCTAATGATTTACTTGCATCCAAACAATATCACACAAGTAGGCAAGTGAATTGGAATGTGTGAGTAGCTACTAACAAAGCATCTCTACCTAATGTGTACATGAGTTCAGAATCGTATTAAATCAGTGCATATAACGGCACATCTCATTGCAATGTTCCTCCCCCTATTCATCTGCACAGATACAACAAATCCTCCATTTACCCCACATCATAACCCAAATTCTGATACAAAATGGTCTGGGATGCGGAAGCAAACTTTAAATTGCTTTTAGAAAACTGTGTTACAGCGCACTGATTATAATGCAGTCCTTGATGAGTTCCCAAAAACAGTTTGGTTCAAGGTCTGTGCAACATCACTCAAACACCATCCTGCAAATAACTGGCATTTTGATGAATTAATCCAAATGTAGCACTGCCGAGTCCAGTTAAGACCCATTCCAGAACCATGCAGTCCATCTAGTGACCTTCTGACACCAGTAAACTTGTTGCAAATCTCGTGGGTGCCCTGGAAGTGGCTATGGACGATCCCCCTATGCCCTGGCTGAGCGACTCAATTTTTTACCAACACTTAACTACTGTAATGCACAACTATCCCACACTCAGACATTTCCTTCCTGTTTCAATGCTCCTCATAACTATCGCAACAGTTGTAGATCACCAGATGTACCAAAAACATCAAAAACAAGGAATCAAAGACACACTGGAGATGCCTTAGCTGTGTACCAGGCTGCTACAGGTCAGATGTATAAACGTGCACGCAAAATAACACCAGCATGCCAACAAGGTTAGCTTCACACAAGCAATTCAACATTCCTAACTGGGAACTATATATGCTAACCAAACACTGACAAATCTCTCACCCGCTGTTGGTGCACTCACTACATACAAGTAATTGCAAAAATACAGCTGAAATGTATAACTGAAACCTTACCTTACGAATTAGACACATAAAACTGCCTTAATTAAAAGCTATCTAAGTAGATTAGGGCTGTGGCTCACTAGCTATACATACCAAATAGCATCCAGCTTTTAACAGCTGCCTACAGATTCTTAGAACTGTTGAAAGATCTATATAAATTTTATAAACCCAGTAAATGAAATTAAACACATACACAAGAGTAAGTCAGCCAATTACGATGTCGTCAAACTGTACATGGTAGAATCAAAAAATTTTTTTTTTGATCACTAGGCGTGTATCAAACAGTAGCAGTACCTTAGCAGTTAGCAGAACAATGATGGCTGAAGTATACAATTGGGTAATTAGTAGACTTGCAGAAGCAGTGGTAGTACTTAAGCATTATGTTTGTGTTAACACTACAACAGATAAAGTTATACTTCAGCTAATACCCTGACCCATTAAAAAGTAGTGTAATTGAAATCCCCGTTTTCTCCACATTGAAAGAAATTAGACTAATTCAAACCAGGTTCATACCAATGCCACTTAGCTTACACACTGCAGTTGTAAGCCAATTCATTTAAAATTACATGCCCAACAAAACACCAGTCCTTTATCTAACTGCACACTATCAGAAGCAGTGTTTACAGCATACTCAAGTCTAATTCGTTTTCTTAAACTTGCACCAGAATGCATGCAATTAGAGAACCTGACCTGGACACAATAAAAAAGATGCTACCATGGTTATCTGTTCCGTCACAGACAATCAATAAAAATTCAGAATATTTATTTCCAAGTCCCAAATAAAAATTACAAAACATTCATTCAACGCAAAGACAATTTATTACAAATATGCAAACACGCTATGCTTATTTTGCTTGCGACCTCTATGCCCTCACTAATTGCTAAACATGCAGCAATGGGTGCAGAAAGTTGGATTTAAAACCAAAAGAAAAGCCTCCCTAGCAAAAGAAAACCGACGAATTAATACCGCAGTCATGTGCAACATAAGAACATCAGTAGCAAAGCAAGTGCCCAAATTAACTCCTATTTACATAAACATTACACAATACATATATATGTGTGTGTGTGTATATATAGGTATGCATATATTTATATATATATATATATATATATGCATTATTTATATGCATATATTTATATATGCATACATGTACCAAGTAAAATACATAATATATTCTTAACAATATATATATACTTATGTACAATTACTTACAGATATACATCAATGTGCATATATCATGAAAAACATACACCAGCATATATACATTGAAGTTGCAAGCATACAGTTAGCCCATAGAATATATATGTCTGTACATATATTTAAGAACTGGTTTGCTGTTTCATGTTCAAAGCTGTAAATGACACCAACATTTTCACTTCATTTGCATATTAAGGTCTTGTCACACACACACACACCCACACAAACAGATGCATAATGCAGCCACAAATCCTGCATATGCATTAATATTAAACTATGCAATCCATGTATGCACCACTTGATGTTCTTTGATGCACGTTATAAACTAGTCAACATGGACGACGCTGTAGATTTTACTGACGAACCAGAAACAGGCGAAGAAGCCAATAGTTCCTGCAAGAAAAACAACAAGTGGCAGTTGTAGCACATCATTTTTCAGATCCAAGTCATTTTTCAGATCCAAGTCTAATATCATGTAGGTAACGAAGTAAACACAAGCACATTATGCTTACAATATTATAGTATCTTTGGCTTTCAAGCACTTGGATATCTAACTGCATCTTCCCCTGGCGGCCGACTATCCGTGCCTCAGATTCATATTTTGGTGTGATCGTGCATGCATTAGAAATTATTTAATTAATTAATAATAATTCATCCTTACTGCTCTGCTAGAGGGCCTTTTGCCAGTTTTGTGGTGTGGCTCATGGTGTTCAAGCACAATGGGAAATTTACAGCCAAACCATTGAGTTGTTTCAAACAAGTGCTAATCAGTCTTCAGATCCATACATTCCATGCAAATCTCATTGTTTCAATCTGAACTGACAGACTAGAATTGTAGGACTGCAATCTCAAATATCCTTCATATTGGTACATGCAACTGAAAACGAGATTGCTTATTCACCTTGTCTAATTAAAGTAAAATATGTAGAATTTGTTTTGCAGTGAATCTATAGAGTAACATCGAGTCTAAAGCTGATTTTCACATTTAGATTCAGTACTACTTTAAATTCACAGCAGCACAGTATGCAGTTGTCAGCTCAGCATGAATGCATGTACGTCCTGCACATAGCACACTGAATTTCCAGACATATATGTATACGTTTAAACTTATACACAGATGAGCGAAAGTGGCTTTCCATTCTATTTCTAAGCTATTTCTGATTACGTATTCTAACCTGTGAGCAAGAAAACAATGAAGGTCATGATGAATGTGTAGCCAAAGAAGAGGAAAGTGTTGAGAAAGCCCTCCATCTCCAGCTTTGAAACATAGTAGTGGATGCTGTACAAGAAGAAGTAGAAGGCCGTGAAACCACTTGTCAAGAACGATCTCCACCACCAGTGGTAGTCCTGCAAACAAAACACCAAGATAATGTTATACAAATGTCTAAATCCATACAGAACTACCATTGACGGTTATTCAAGAGTCTTGGCTATGCAGGAAATATATCTCTGAATTAAACTCTGAGGACTGTGTCTCAATTTCTCAATGCTACTAATGAAGAATTATACAGTGCACCTTCTCAAACCTGTAATACAATGGAGACTTTGTAACACACATTATAACTTGAATTCTGGCATAAAACGGGCCTTGGATCCCAAATATAGTTCTGCATCATGAAGTTACGTCATTATAACATAAGGTGGTTCTTGATGTTGATTCCACAAACCAACACAGCATTAAATGAGTTTCCGGTGTACATGTTAAACTGTAAAGAAGCCCAACTAACCTCAGCACATAGGTGGAAATAGCAGAGCAGAATGGTCGTCTCAGAGCAGGTTATGACGAGGATGAGAAAGACGAGAAACAGAAATCCAAACATGTAGTACAGCTGATGAGACCTGAAATGTCACAATCAACATAAGCATAACAACTACAAACTCACAGAAAATCCACTGCTGTCAAAATTGATTAAAATTACCACTCCATATATCAGTAACTCAAACTAAGCAAACCAACTGTAAATTCATACCAACACGACTGTTATAAAATATACAAAAGTTACAATTACACTTATTTCTTTAAAAATTGGTGAGGTAAAACACACTGGATTCCATTGTTCCACAAGTGCTTCGTGTAAGCTTCCGTCACCACAACAAGGTTGAAAACCGCTGCTTTACATACAGTCTACATGTTAGGACATGAAATAATAAAAGTTGCTTCTATATCACAAGGTACAATAGCATCACTTCACTTCTGCTGCATTCACTTCAACTATAACCTGTACCACTGTCCAATGAGGCAGCATATGTGCCAATATGTAGTGTATGAGGATTAGGCTCCCGCTTCCTTACCAGATGCTGCTGAGAATGAAGAAGAGCTGGATGAAGATGCAGCCAAAAGGAAGGATGCCGCCCATGATGATACCAATCAGTGGCTTTGTGTAGAAGGACTGGTCCGGAATCTGGCGAGGAATCTGATTAGTGCGCACGGGATGCTCAATCGCCTGTAACCACAACAAGGCAACAATTACCAGGTACACTGTCACTGGTTCAAGACCTCATATTCCTGTCAACACCTTCCTCTACTCTGGCCTCATTTCAGGAAATAAAAATAATCTATTCTTACACTTTAAAATAATCTCTTCTTATTTGTTCACTTCTGTTTTTGACTCGAAGGTGTATAAATAGAAAATAAACACAAGAGCAAGAATATTAACTTCAATAAATATTTCTGATACACATTGAATTATGTCACAAGATTCAGCAAAAAATCTTATTCTTATTCTTACACTTTAAAATAATCTCTTCTTATTTGTTCACTTCTGTTTTTGACTCGAAGGTGTATAAATAGAAAATAAACACAAGAGCAAGAATATTAACTTCAATAAATATTTCTGATACACATTGAATTATGTCACAACATTCAGCAAAAAATCCTTCACACAATCTGGTCCTACACTAGTACAGGTGCAAGCAAGCATGAAGTCGGTATATGATAACGTGAATTTTTTTCATAAAATTACATTTTACATTATTTACTTACACATTATATCATCAGAAAAGTATCCTCTGCATTTGGCGTGCTGCGTGCTCGTTGGTTTTATTTATATGTGACCATCATTTAACTCCTACACATAACTATTATCATCAGTACAGAAGTTCACACTCGGGTAGACTCTCCGATCTCACTCCAGTAATGTAATCCAGTACTTACCCGCTTCTTGAAACCAAAATAGGCGCCAACGAAGGTCAGTGGAACAGACACCCCAAACCAGAGTGCTAGAAGGGCAACAAGGGTGGAAAATGGTATTGCGGCACTACTTCCAACGCCCCAGAAGATGAGATTCAGAATGAAGAAAACGCAGAAAATAATCCTACAAACACAATACACTTAAAATGAAGTAACTATTCTTCAATAAGTCAAATGCCTAAAATGTTAGATCAGTTCCAAAACAAAAAATAAAGTCACAAAGGAAATAATGTTTAACCACCCATACCAGTGCTGTCCAACCTTTTTGACACCGCGGGCCACCGAAGAAGTAATTTTGAAGCCGAGGGCCGCACCAGTCAACTCAAAAGCAGCGACTAAAATTTATTGAAAATTATTAACTGTATTATAATTAATTATGGAGTTATCATAATGAATGCGTGTTGGGAACTTGATTTTGTGTACACATTGTCAAATGATTAGCCAAGTTACGAACGAATAGCTATGCAAGTAGGCCAGTGACTGCCTTCTACTTCATTTTAACAGAAATTGCAAATATTTAGCGAGATGCGGCGGGCCACTTAGAATCTTCCGACGGGCCGCAGTGGCTTATCGGGCCGGACAGCACTGACCCATACAATCACGATAATAAAAGGTCAAGAAAACAAACAAGATCACTAAGAAATAGAAAATCGATTGAAACTGCTTACCCAGGGCATAAGAAGGCTGTAAGAATAACATTGCTCTTCCACTTTTCGCCACCAAACACTAAACACAAAGCAGAAGGAACTTCAGTCACTACATCATAACCAACAACTTACTTTTTCGATATTTACCTTCTGATCCCAATGGATTGCCTGGCTGGGTATTTGGCACGTATCACCTCAGAATCTGGCAAACAGGCTCATTTTAACTGGAAACGATCATTCCTCTCCATCTCACATTCCAATATGAGATGGAATATGATATGAAAAGGAAGAGCACTGGCCATCCACACCACTACAAGATATTTAGTTTACACTTGTCCATGGGCAACTTAGAGTGCCTGACAGATTAATGAAAGCCACTAAAAATGTGTGCCAAAAATTATTTTCTCGTATAAATGGAAAAAAACACAGATACGACTAACAGAAATTGTTAGCTCGTTGAATGGTAAAGCTTTACTTACTTTTGTAAATCCTGGAGGAGACGTAACCGGCAGGCGTTCCAAGGCAAACATAAAGGACAAGAGCACACGTCATCAGTGCTCCACGGTTGGCCGGAGACAAGAATCCCAGACAAGCAAAAACTGTAAAAAAAAGAACTCACTTTAGGCCAAGAGAATTAACAAGCATACAGTAGTCAGAAATTTAAAATACGAGTAGAATCTGTCACTTTCATTCTCTTAGATCTTCAGTCTTTAAACCATAACTCTATTCCTACATGAGTTGGTTAACATTAACTATTAGGAATATATTAACCACTTATGTCCAGCTCTGCTAACTAGTTTGGATTCTACTGTAACTGGAGTTAAGGAACCCATAGAAAAGTTGCATCCTCGCAAACAGATGGAATTTTTGGTCCCTTACTGAGAGTGATGAGAGTCATGAAGAAGATCTGCACTCCACTTCCAAGGAAAAGCGACAGCAACATTCCCTTACGAGGCGGACGGAACACATCACCATGTACCAGTTTCCACCCAAACTCCTCCTGTGCATCTTCCTAATAAAACGTAAAAACATTTTCATGTAACAATCACAAAGAACATAACAGCGTCACCTCATCAGAAACATTGTTGTAACACAAATACAGATATTAACACTATCATATTCAAATTTAGTTTGTCAATAAAGAAGTAATTTGTAATGACACCTTGTTCTGAAACAATTTTTTTTATATAGCTCCAAAAGCCAGTGTTATAATGAGCCTGTGGTGCACATTTCATCATTTGCTCAAATGTTTTTATTACTTTAGCATCTGATTGACGGTTCTCAACCCTGTAAACAGACGTCTTCAACAGCTACAACTAATCCAATTCCTTCTCCATCTGCTTCTCCTTCTGGTCTTTGACTTGCCTCCTAGAACCATTCTCTATCTGCAAAGTTTGCTTACGTCTCACAGACCCTTCTTGAGGACCAGCTCAGTGTTGTTTAAGTTAACTAAAACCAAACGTAACGTTATCGTTAACTGAAAAGTTCTAGTTTAGTTAACTAAACTAAAACTGAAACTGAAAATTTTTGAAAACTGTCATTAAAACTAAACTGAAAAGTACAAAACTAGAACTAAAACGTGAAAGTTGAAAACGGAATTAATTTTTTCTGTGTGGCGCACAAACCGAGTGGCGGACATGTCTGCAACAGTTAGCGGCGCACGTAGTGAGCAATGCACATGCCTGAAAGCAATATCGGTCAAGCAAACATCTGTTTGAGTCCTTTCTCTATCAGCTTCAAACTGCAGCTCAGTTGCATGAAAGCATTAATTTAACAAGATCTGTTGTTCGTACTAATCAAAATGAATATCACAAAGAATAAATTATATTTAATTGTTTCTGTTGAATGTTTAAAAAAATAAATATTTAACTAGAAAGTTCAGAAAACTTAAACTAAAACTGAAAAGATTTGAAAACTAGAACTAAAACTAAACAACACTAAAACTTAACTGAAACTGAAAAAGTAAAGTGAAATTTAAATAACACTGCCAGCTCAATGTCTGCCATCATCGAAAGCTGGCACCTCGCTTCCGATGATGTTCCAGTTCTGCCTGCGACTCCGTTCGGATTTTCACCGTGACTGCCCTTGACTGCCTCACCAAGATGGTTGATTGGCCCATGTTCTGCCATTCCTCGCAATGCATCTCGCAGATCACTTTTGATGACTCACTGACTACAGTAGAAGCTCTATGCCTGGGCATTGCCACTCCTCACGGTCCTATCACCTTACTCACGGTTTACAGACCGGTTCTTCTGCTCCTACAACTAAATTCTTTGAAGAACTCTCAACCCTCTTTGAGACGAATATCCAAGATACTATGCTACCTCGTCACAAAGTCTGACCAGAATAAATTATCAACTGACAATCAAACCTTGCAATGCAAATTTAAAATAATTTAACTGAAAAAATGCACTAATTTCAGCTACTTACTGCACTGTCCAACTGGTTGTAACGGGCAATGTCTCGATGAAGGGTCCTCAGCAAGATCATGGCAACCATTCCAGACAGGAACAGAACAATCACGACTGAATTCAAAATGCTAAACAAAGCAACACAAAACATCCGTTTAAAGTAGAAGAATACACATACACAAAAGCCTCACAACAAAACCAAAACGTAAAGCATAAAATTAAAGATTCACAAAGTAAAAGGTAGTCTAACCACAGGCAGAAGTGACACCTAGAAATAACCACAACAGGGATTTGAAACTCTGTATTGAAAGTCCCACATTCTAACCACTTGAATAAATAAGCAAAGAACAAAAGCTGCTACCAGTTAACTCACCTAAACCATTCAATGTTTGCATTCTGAATTGAATCAAGAACGTAGTCCCATCTCGATGACCACTTCACATTTTCATTTTCCTTAAAAGTAAAATACAAAATACTATTCAAAGCCAAACTTTATCGTAAAAACAAAACCAATGTCAGCAATAGAACAGAAATGAACAGTAACGCAACGTACCATTACTTTCTTCAGAGCCATTTCACACTATTGATCAGATCAAGTAAGCTGGCTTAGAAGTCAAGGATTAATTAATTAAATGTACAATTAAGCATGACTAGCTAAGCTAAAAGGCTGTAACCAGTGTTTCCGTTAGAGTCCAAAAAGAGGACGTATTTATGCCTTGACCTGGAATTTTTTGGACGTAGCTCATTGCTTTCGGCTATCAAACCGAAAAATTTGGACGTTTGTACTTTTTTTTACGGACGTAAGAACGGCCATTTGGGCGTTAACGGAAACACTGGCTGTAACTCTAGCTAGTTAGTCAGTTAGGCATCCAGGAACTTAACATAGTCCCTTTTGCGGACCTACAGATGTGCTGCCCATGCTAGCTAAATGGCATCCAAAGTTAATTTACAAGAAAAAGTACATCAGTAAGCCCATACACCTAAAGCCACTACCGCTGAATGTTCATCTGCCATAAGCTTATTTAAATTAATCTTACCTTAAAGGTGACTTGGTAGGTGTAATCAATGAAGAAATTGGCAGAAAGGACCTTCGGCAATGCTAGAGGCTGGTTAGACCTGACTGTTTCTTCAATTTTCGCTGAATCCTTATGGGCGACGCTGATGGAGAGTAAAACACCATTAACCAGTTATGCCATTTTCTAGGTGGTATGTATTGAAGATTGAACAACAAACGATTTTACAGTCAGTAAGAAAGCATAAATTTAATAGCTATCAAAAGTCGAGACAAAAATGACAAAATCTTGCTAATAGGATCACCTATTAAATATCCTGTAACACATTTCATGTTGGCATTTCCCAAAATTACAGTTAACTGATTGTTGCAAACTTTGTAAGTTCAAAGACATGTTCAATATTTTTTATAAAAAGCCCAATGCACAACAAACAGTACTTTGAATGTCTTTATATTGCAGAAAGGTCAAGATTAGTCTAATAGGAGCAACTGAAAGACAAATTTCTAAAAAGAGAAACAGAATATGAATAAACATACACGGCTGCCCTGTCAATTCAGTCCAAAGCAAAACTACATATTAACTAGATTATGTATTATGCATTTCTTAAATTGATGCACTGTGGTTACATCTTTGAGTAGACACAGCAGAGAATTCTGCATGGTCCAGCATCTACCAGAGAAAATTGTCAAGTGTTAACGCGAGCAAATTCGTCATGCAATTTTCCTCAGGAATAACAATATGCATTTCTCTGCTGATGTATGGTGAAATTTGGTAAAGCAAGAAAGATGTTAAATTCCACATACCTGACCAATCTAGACACCTGAGCTTTCACTAGACGACTTGCACCATCAGCAGTTGATCCTGCCGCATCCTTATCATTTCGATGATATTCAAGAGTAAGTTCCACATGATTGAACAAGTAGGCCGTGTCTGCAGTGAGCTTATCTTTAGGCAGCTATTACAAGAAAAACAAGCCCAAAAGAAATGCAAAATTGGTGTGCATCAAAACTAATCAACTACAGGTATCTACAGTTATGCTGTACCAAGTAATTAAAAAACTCCCAATTAAACTAAGCTAATTTAGCCATAAAACAAATGAAACATTCGGCAAAACCAATATGTGCCAAACTTAAGAAAGTCTCAACTGAAACCAAAACCGACTTAAGATTTCTCTGCTCTCAGTGCTTTATAATGACTGTTACCCAATCAACCTTTGATATCTTCATTTTGCGCTTATTGCTGAGTTCCAGTTTAAATTGACCATACACGAGGGTTACTGAATAACTAATAACCTTCACTTACGCTCACCATGAATTGAAACAAAGCTATCTGGACAAATTAACCATGGATGACAAACCAGGCTATGACAGTCATCCTTTCCTTTCAAGTTCTTGTCAACATAACATCCAACCGGAAAACTTGGATAGCAGATGTTCTTGGTTTGGGTTTTCTGATCCTCAGTGATGTAGCACGACGACACTGGCATGTTATCAATTATCCTAACACAAAAGCACAAGTATTTAGCCGACACAGACATAAAACAGACATAAAAAATAACACATTGAAACTAATAGTTGTGCTATCAGACACAATAACATAACTATCACCTACACATACAGATGGACAGAAGAATGTGACTAGCCTGCTCTCTTCCTTTGTCTTGTCTTCTTCAATATCTTCCTGTCTCAGTATCTACTCTCTTCCTGTGTCTGTCTCATTGTGTTTTATATTCTCTTCCTCTGTGTCACTGTCTTGTCTACTCCCTCTGACATGCCACTCTCTTCCTCGTTTTCAGTATTATCTACTGCTATCTTCCTCTGTCACGACAGTAGATAGCACAAAGAGACAAAGGTAGAGATAATATAGTGAGACAGAGTAGATAAGAGAGTAATTATTATTATTATTATTATTGAGTTATCTACTCTCTGTCTCAGTATATATTATCTCTAGCTTTGCCTCTCTGTCCCATCTGCTCTCTTCCTCGTTGAAATTGTCCTGTCTACTCTCTACTTTTGACTCACCATCTTATCCACTCTCTTCCTATGTCTCAGTCTTATCTACTAACTTCCCATCTTAGTTCTTATCTACTATCTCTCTGTCTATCTTCTCTCTAGCTCTGTCTGTGTTATTGACTCTCTTCTTCTGCCTTCTGGTTTACAGCCTACTTACCGGGTGCTGCCAAAAGCTGACAACCAAATGAGGAAAAACATTTATAGTTACTAGATCTGTTCTTAAGTGAATTTATTTTTTGTGCTGGCAGCTGGTTTTTAATACTTACTTACTTACTGTGTTATTTCTCTCGTACTTTGTCTCATCTTTAATATCTACTCCCTAGAGCTCTTATTACCTTGTTAGAACCCATCAATCATGCATTGGATTTATGGGTACTCAATTTACACTCGTAAGGGTTGCCACCATAACAGAAACCTTAAAATATCTTTCACAGGAAAATAAAATGTCAATTTTCAAAACAGTATGTGAATATGGCAAAGCATTAACACACCAGTGATGCTGATAGTTAAGTCTAATGGCTTGAATCAAGGCTTCAAGTTTCTTCTCATCCTCGCTCTTTTTATACGTCTTGGAACAGGCTGTATCATATCCGTTTTCACCGAAGGAAAACTAACAACATAAAATGATTCACATCTCACACACATATAAAATGGTCAATAATGGAATTATTTTATTCACTGTGAACATAGAATGCACAGGACAGAGTTCTCAATGCAAACACACACACACACACAGGCATGCATACGTACACACAGACACATGACCATATTCACACTTCTGGCCCAATAGGATATTGGAATATCCCTGTTTGTTTTCAAATCATCTGTGGGGACATTTATTGCCAAGGATCACAGCAGTTCAATAATACAAAGATTGTCAGTAACTTGTAACTTCCATTAATAAGTTAACATTCAAACGGATGGGTGATCCCAGCAATATCATCTCAGAGTGACAAGGTGACAATAACGTCTAACACTGAAAAGTATGTACATACTTTGTACGACGATGGTCGAATCCTCTCTCCAAATACAACCTGTCCGAGGTTCTCTGTTGGCGATTTCTTTTTCTCTGGTTGACAGAAGTCAAAACTGAAAAATAAGATCACAATTCACAACAATTAGACATAAATCAAAAGCCAACAGTAAAAATTAAAGTTACACATAACTTACACAGAATTCTTACGATAGAAAGAAACCAACAAGACTACCAGTAAGTAGTAGACACGGAGACCAAATAATTAATATTCTCAAAGGTCAAAATCCAGGATCAAGCCAAGGAGACAGCATGGTGTTCCAACAAGAATCAGGATAATATCTTGAAGATATCTATTCTCAAAGTTACAACAAGCAAGAACATCTACCTTCAAAAGTGTACAGTTTAAGTTAGCATTGGTCAGGTGGTATGTCATTCTCGCTTCAAAGTAGTATCACGAATGCTGTTATAACTGCCATACAACTGACTCAGTTTGCATACAAATGCCTCAATACCAGGCACTAACAATTATCAATGGAACAAATAGTCCCCAGAAATTCAAAGTAAATACAATTCTTAAATACTTTTTTCATGACTGCCACACTTACTGGTCATACTCATAAGGAATAACAGACTCCGCAGAATTCAGCCGATTCACGAAGACAGGAATCTCTGACTGTTAAACAAGAAAATAGTCCATTGTTTTACCATATAACAAAAAAAATTAAATTTGCTGTATTAACTTACTAAAAAAACTTCTTTACTTGCAAAATTCTCAAACCAACAAATAAAACACTGCACTTTTGATGTTTTCTGTGACTGTTAGCATGTTGTAACAAAGAAAATTAGGTAATATGGTGTAACATAAACATGTCTAAATTGGCATATTTTTCAATCTTACAGAAGATATTAATGATATTGGCAAAGCCCTCTAAGTCATAGTTGTTGAGAGTTGTTAATTCCTACACTAATCAATCCAATCCTCTGCCTTTCAAGCTTTCTCGTCGTCAATGAAACCCGCCTTAGAAGCTGCTCTGCCTCCTCTCTCTCTCTGGTCTCTCTAGCAATCGGACTCGGACCTCCACTGGACAACCCCTCTGATACGACGAAACGCTCGTGAACAAGCTGGTGCCCTTCGCTTAGCTTTACTGTATCATTTAGAAATTTGGAGTTGACGATTACGATTGGAAACTGTCAAAGCAGTCCACAGGTATGTGATCGCGGTGGCCAAAAACTATTATCTGCCATACTCAATTGAAGGCATTTTCAGTTTATTTCGTTTACGTTGGGTTTTATTGTTAACTTTTCGGTGAGGATTTTTCAGTTTTCAAAGAATCCGTAATGTTGCATCTCTTTAAGTTTAAACTGTAATGCTATGCCATAGTTACTACGTGCAAAGACGAAGAAGACCCACCGAACAGGTATCACTGGCCGAAGCCTTCGGACAGTAGTTGACAGGCGCTAGACCAGGAAGGTAGAAGCCGTAACAACACTTTATTAGCAACAACACGACGCTAAAACCCTGCAAACAATGAAGGTTCGTCATGATCAAAGGCAGCTGACAGTAAACTAATTCGGATTATTAGTTTTATTTAATTAATTTTGCGATTAATACCAGAAATAACGCTGACACGTCACACCGTTGGTGTGTACATACCAAAGACGATATATCCGAGTCTACCGTAGAACGCAATGCGCTAGTTTGTAAGCGACATCTGACATTCGACGAAATACTGAACAATGTTCTGCGCCAAAATTTCTTCTTAAAAACTATGCACGTCTTAAATAATTCACTTCGGAGATAGAGAATTACTCCGACAGAAATTGATCGTTATCGCAATCAGAATAATGACACAATAATTTTAAAGCGCTGCTTTAAAGCTAAGCGGGTGAGCATCATCTTAAATTTTACGAGGGCTACGTCAAATCATGGGGTTGCATGTCTTCTATCCAGAAATACGGTATGAAGAACTTGATGTAACTGCAACGTGAAGCAAAGATATCCTCTTAATTTTGTTCGATTTATCGATTTTACCAAACGATTAGGCTAGGCCCAAATTGTCACCGCAAGAATTTTAAATTGCCTGTTCCATCACATAATTATATCCACTCTTATCTGGCACTCCTCTTTATCTGATATTCAAAACTAGACACACTTTCTGCAGCACTTAATTGCACCTCTTAATCTTCTTCCCTCTCTGGTTGTGTTCTTCATACGGCTTATCACCGTAGACTTACAAGTCGGAGACAGCCGTTTGACTGGAAGCAGCGATCCTAAATAAACTAGAGCCTATATATATTATATATAGTGTACAGTAACTGCGCTTATGAAAGACTTCTTGAACGAAATAGAACGCCACGTCAAAGTCCTTTTTTCTCAACTTTAATGTCTAACAAATAGTACGTACAGGCCTGTTATATTTCTTTAGAAAAACATAGCTTAGCATGTAGGCTACAGGTACGTTTAGAATTTTGTGTTCAGATACCTATAGCCTACTTTGGTAATTGACTTTCCTTTGGGTTAGGGCCCCAGAAGTCTTAATCCGGCTCTGCTCTCAGTAGGCGGCACTGGTCGATATATTTATGTAGGCGTGTGTCGAAGTCAGCCAGTCAGTTTGTCAGATTCCTTTCAATACGTTAACCGCTGAGAGATTGGTTAGCAAAACGTTCATCATAAGGATATTATATGAATAAATTTAATGGTAATGGGTTAGATAATCTATCTGGGACGGTGAGACCTATAATATATGGGATATAATGATGAACTGTATAGCTTAATCATCTTTAATGCTATTTGAATGCAGAATGCTTGAGTTTTTGTACACCAAAGTGCGGTATGCAATTGGTTTCAATAATAAAATACAGCCCGTAAAAACAAAGTTTTTTACTATATCCATCTAGTATCCTATAACGTGTACTCTGAAAATAGTCCGCTTTCATTTTACAACATAGCGTTCGTTTAATGAGGCAGCGCGCCCGTTTTTGTTGCGGCCAATGACAACGCTGGCCAATGGCAACGCTGCGTATCGGAAAAGGGGATTCCCCGATTCGAAAAGTTGAGTCCCCGATTCTATAAGCTAGCCTTTTTGGGGGAGCTGAAATTTTGATAGAATGAAGTGTCTGCGAGGGCGAGTCTATCTGCCAAGTTTCATGACGATTGAATGATTGTAAGTGATCGAATTAGTCGTCGCAAGATTTGACTTTTTAGCCTGTGGCTCAAGCAAGCAAGCAAGCAAGATTTCCGCAAGTTAAACTAGATGGATAAAAAATACTCTTCTTCATTCTACATTTTAATTACTAAATTTTCAAGCACAAAATTCAAACAAGCAAATACTAACAAATATCAATACTTTTTGCACATAAACGGTTAATGATTGAAAATTAAGTACATAGCAGTTATTTTGATATGAAAGCCACAAAAATGTATATAATATTAGCACGGTCGTGACCTTAATTGATGTCGACATAAAATATTTGTACGTCACAATAATATAACTTTCGGAGTAAATAGATTCGAATTGTTCATTATCATGAATGCCTTGAATACAGTTCAAAATCACATTATCATTCAAGTGCTGCTAGAAAACCACAGATCTACTATTTACAAGCTTCCAAAACGAATGTCACATATTGATGTCTACTCCAGATCTCGAGGCGCCGCTAGACGTACGCACTTAGGGCCTACGCACGTGCGTACAGCGCTGAAAGGCTAAGAAACGAAAAATTGTAAATGAAAAAAGTGAAATATTGTTATTAAGTTACAAAATTATAATAACTTAGGTACTAGTTTTAATATTAGTTAAACTAACAGTCTAACACCACCTAGCAGTGGCGTAACCAGAGCTTCCCAAAAATTACGCAGATTCCAACCTCTCTGACGGGAGGGGTCCGGGAAGAGGCTGTAGGCCTAATTAAGGAACTTTTTATTTGGGTGTGCATAATGGTGCATTTTGGATACCATCTTTTTGGTTAAAAGTAATAACAATTTAAATCAGTTCTTTGGGAAATTAAATAATTTCATAATTTTAATTATATCTTGCGAGGCGAAAAGCTTCCTCATTCGTGCCTGAACACCCCTTAATTGCAATCCTATTACTATTTAGGGCCTACCAAGACCAAAAAACAGACAAAGATAATTAAGCTCATTATGCGAGACGAAGATACAACCGATTTGCCTCTAGGCTACGGGTCGGAATGTTGGCCAATGCGAAAGCAAGACAAGAAAAGAATTATTAAAGCAGAAATTAGTTTACTGCGGAAGATCGCAGGGATTTCAAAACTTCAGAAAATAAGAAACGCTGGCATTAGACAGCAGCATATGGATCGAAACAACTCTGCTAGACAAAGTCGTTCAAAGAAGACTTCGATGGTTTCGATATAATAATTATTAGGCCTATAGAGCGAATGCAAGTTGACCGAAAACCACACACTGCACTACATGCAAGATTAGAAGGAAAGGACACTATAAGGCAGAACCTCCTCCCTTTCCTCCATTAGCTCCTCCTCCCTTTCCTCCATTCGCACCTCCTCCCTTTCCTCCATTTTCACCTCCTCCCTTTCCTCCATTTTCACCTCACCTCCTTTCCTCCATTTCACCTCCTCCCTTTCCTCCATTTTCACCTCCTCCCTTTCCTCCATTCGCACCTCCTCCCTTTCCTCCATTCGTACCTCCTCCCTTTCCTCCATTTTTCACCTCCTCCCTTTCCTCCATTTCACCTCCTCCCTTTCCTCCATTCGCACCTCCTCCCTTTCCTCCATTCGCACCTCCTCCCTTTCCTCCATTTTCACCTCCTCCCTTTCCTCCATTTCACCTCCTCCCTTTCCTCCATTTTCACCTCCTCCCTTTCCTCCATTTTCACCACCTCCTCCCTTTCCTCCATTTTCACCTCCTCCCTTTCCTCCATTCGCACCTCCTCCCTTTCCTCCATTCGCACCTCCTCCCTTTCCTCCATTTTCACCTCCTCCCTTTCCTCCATTTCACCTCCTCCCTTTCCTCCATTTTCACCTCCTCCCTTTCCTCCATTTTCACCTCCTCCCTTTCCTCCATTCGCACCTCCTCCCTTTCCTCCATTCGCACCTCCTCCCTTTCCTCCATTCGCACCTCCTCCCTTTCCTCCATTTTCACCTCCTCCTCTTTCCTCCTTTCCTCCATTTCCTCCATTTTCCACCTCCTCCCTTTCCTCCATTCTCACCTCCTCCCTTTCCTCCATTCGCACCTCCTCCCTTTCCTCCATTCGCACCTCCTCCCTTTCCTCCATTCGCACCTCCTCCCTTTCCTCCATTCGCACCTCCTCCCTTTCCTCCATTCGCACCTCCTCCCTTTCCTCCATTCGCACCTCCTCCCTTTCCTCCCTTTCCTCCATTCTCACCTCCTCCCTTTCCTCCATTTTCACCTCCTCCCTTTCCTCCATTCTCTCTCCTCCTCCCTTTCCTCCATTCGCACCTCCTCCCTTTCCTCCATTCGCACCTCCTCCCTTTCCTCCATTCGCACCTCCTCCCTTTCCTCCATTCGCACCTCCTCCCTTTCCTCCATTCGCACCTCCTCCCTTTCCTCCATTTTTCACCTCCTCCCTTTCCTCCATTTCACCTCCTCCCTTTCCTCCATTTCTCACCTCTTTTCCTCCCTTTCCTCCATTCGCACCTCCTCCCTTTCCTCCATTCGCACCTCCTCCCTTTCCTCCATTCGCACCTCCTCCCTTTCCTCCATTCGCACCTCCTCCCTTTCCTCCTTTCGCACCTCCTCCCTTTCCTCCATTCGCACCTCCTCTCCTTTCCTCCATTTCACCCACCTCCTCCCTTTCCTCCATTCGCAACTCCTCCCTTTCCTCCATTTCTCACCTCCTCCCTTTCCTCCATTTCACCTCCTCCTTTCCTCCATTCGCACCTCCTCCCTTTCCTCCATTCGCTCCTCCTCCCTTTCCTCCATTCGCACCTCCTCCCTTTCCTCCATTCGCTCCTCCCTCCCTTTCCTCCATTCTCACCTTCTCCCTTTTCCTCCATTTCGCAACTCCTCCCTTTCCTCCATTCGCACCTCCTTTCTTTCCTCCATTCGCACCTCCTCCCTTTCCTCCATTCGCACCTCCTCCCTTTCCTCCATTCGCTCCTCCTCCCTTTCCTCCATTTTTCACCTCCTCCCTTTCCTCCATTCGCACCTCCTCCCTTTCCTCCATTTCGCTCCGCCTCCATTTTACCTCCATTTGCTCCTCCTCCCTTTCCTCCATTTCGCTCTCTTTCTCCCTTTCCTCCTTTTCGCTCTCTTCCTCCCTTTCCTCCATTTCGCTCTCTTCCTCCCTTTCCTCCATTTCGCTCTCTTACTCCCCTTTCCTCCATTTCGCTCTCTTCCCTTTTACTCCTCCATTTCGCTTTATTCCTCCCTTCTTCCTTCATTTCGCTCCTCTTCCTCCCTTTCCTCTAGCTCGCTTCGCTCTCCTCCTCCCTTTCTTCCATTTCGCTCTCTTCCTCCTTACCCTCCATTTTCGCTCTCTTTCTCCCTTTCCTCCATTTCGCTCTCTTCCTCCCTTGCCCGCTCCTCCATTTCGCTCTCTTCCGCCCTTTCCTCCGTTTCGCTCTCTTCCTCCCTCCTCCTCCATTTGCCCTCCTTTTCCTCCCTTTCCTCCAATTCGCTCTCTTCCTCCCTTTCCTCCATTTCGCTCTTTCTCATTTCTCCCTTTCCTCCATTTCGCTCTCTTCTACCTCCTCCCTTTCCTCCATTTTCTCTCTCTCTCTTCCTCCCTTTCCTCCGTTTCGCTCTCTTCCTCCATTTCCTCCATTCGCTCTCTTCCTCCCTTTCCTCCATTTCGCTCTCTTTCTCCTTACCCTCCATTTTGCTCTCTTCCTCCTTTACCTCCATTTTGCTCTCTTCCTCCTTTACCTCCATTTCGCTCTCTCTCTTTCCTCCTTCTTGCTCTCTCCATTTTTTCCTCCTCTATTCCTCCCTTTCCTCCATTTCGCTCTCTTCCTCCCTTTCTTTCATTTCGCTCTCTTTCTCCTTACCCTCCATTTTGCTCTCTTCCTCCTTTACCTCCATTTCGCTCTCTTCCTTCTTACCCTCCATTTTGCTCTCTTCCTCCCTTTACCTCCATTTGCTCTCTTCCTCCTTTCCTCCATTTCGCTCTATTCCTCCCTTTCCTCCATTTCGCTCTCTTCCTCCCTTTCCTCCATTTCGCTCTCTTCCTCCCTTTCTTGCATTTCGCTCTCTTCCTCCCTTTCCTCCATTTCGCTCTCTTCCTCTCTTTCCTCCATTTCGCTCTCTTCCTCCTTTTCCTCCATTTCGCTCTCTTCCTCCCTTTCCTCCGTTTCGCTCTCTTCCTTCTTTACCTCCATTTTGCTCTCTTCCTCCTTACTCTCCATTTCGCTCTATTCCTCCCTTTCCTCCATTTCGCTCTCTTCCTCCCTTTCTTTCCTCCAACTCGCTCTCTTCCTCCCTTTCTTGCATTTCGCTCTCTTCCTCCCTTACCCTCCATTTCGCTCATCTTCCTCTTTCCTCCATTTCGCTCTCTTTCTCCTTCCTCCATTTCGCTCTCTTCCTCCCTTTCCTCCGATTTCGCTCTCTTCCTCCCTTTCCTCCAATTCGCTCTCTTCCTCCCTTTCCTCCATTTCGCTCTCTTCCTCCCTTTCCTCCATTTCGCTCTCTTCCTCCTTACTCTCCATTTTGCTCTATTCCTCCCTTTCATTTCGCTCTCTTCCTCCCTTTCCTCCATTTCGCTCTCTTCCACCTTGCCCTCCATTTCTCTCTCTTCCTCCCTTGCCTCCATTTCTCTTTCTTCCTCCCTTTCCTCCGTTTCGCTCACTTCCTCTCTTTCTTCCATTTCGCTCTCTTTCTCCTTACCCTCCATTTTGCTCTCTTCCTCCTTTACCTCCATTTCGCTCTCTTCCTTCTTGCCCTCCATTTTGCTCTCTTCCTCCCTTTCCTCCGTTTCGCTCTCTTCCTCCCTTTCCTCCATTTCGCTCTCTTCTTCCCTTTCCTCCATTTTGCTCTCTTCCTCCTTACTCTCCATTTTGCTCTATTCCTCCCTTTCATTTCGCTCTCTTCCTCCCTTTCCTCCAACTCGCTCTCTTCCTCCCTTTCTTGCATTTCGCTCTCTTCCTCCTTACCCTCCATTTCGCTCTCTTCCTCCCTTTCCTCCATTTCGCTCTCTTCCTCCTTGCCCTCCATTTCGCTCTCTTCCTCACTTTCCTCCGTTTCGCTCTCTTCCTCCCTTTCCTCCAATTCGCTCTCTTCCTCCCTTTCCTCCATTCGCTCTCTTCCTCCCTACCTCTATTTCGCTCTCTTCTTCCCGTTCCTCCATTGCGCTCTCTTCCTCCCTTTCCTCCATTCTCTCTCTTCGAGTCCGACCTCAGATAGCTGCTGCTCGACGATTGTCGTAATAGTTTCGCCAGTGGCGTCACGAGTTCGGATGAAAGCTGTAAATTGTTCTTTTTACCACATTCTGAGAACCGGGGTTCTTACCGCCATCAACTTTAATAAGCAGACCGATATCTGTTCTGTGCTACTGATGTCTGCGCTCATATCTAGCAATATAGTGTAAAACTTGCCCGCACGACTTTCTGCGACAATACTGTCTCGAGTTTACTGACCACACATTCTGAATCAACGAACTCATGGGCATTGCGTGGAACATATGACATTAGCCTACGATGATTTAAAATTTAAACTACTGTGGGTCTGTGATCGAAATTTCAGAAGTGCCACAAAATTTCCAGAGTCATAATTGAGGAGCACATTTCCAAAACTCACTCAGTCCACCGAGACTTTTGTTGAGAAAAACGGGGTAAACGAGTTTTAATAGTTTTCAAGCCTGTGTTCAATCCTTACTATTATCTGTCTGTTTCTCTTGTTAGTATATGTCAAGTGTACCTGGGGAAAACTGGCCGGCGAACGTAATTGTCTGTTTCTTCAAGGCGAGGATCCGGCTTCTGCCGGTCGGCTAGAAGGCTTATTTGAACGGAATTGAACGACAAGTCACAGTGTTCTTTCTTTCTATTTTAATGCCTAATTAAGTTCTACAAACATGTACAGTGTTAGCCCTTCCGTGTTTCCTTATATACAATCCAAGGGCCTGTTTCTAGACCCTCCCATCAGCTGCAGTCGCTAGCGGCTGTCAAAGCTGTCTTAGGCTACTAGCGGCAGTCATATCTGTCAGCAGCCTGGTCTGTCTTAGCGGCAATCACAGCTAGCGGCCAAAGCTGTCCTAGGCTACTAGCGGCAGTCATATCTGTCAGCAGCCTGGTCTGTCTTAGCGGCAATCACAGCTAGCGGCCAAAGCTGTCCTAGGCTGCTAGCGGCAGTCTGTTGTCAGCAGTTTGGTCTGTTGGCAGTCAAAGTCCGTTTGGCTGTCAGGTCTGTTGTGGGCTGACTAGCGGCCGTCGACTCACTAGCGTCCGTCATTGGCAGTCTGGTCTGTCTGTCGACAGTCTGGTCTGTTGGCAGTCAAGTTGGCAGTCAAAGTCTGCAGCCAAGTTGACAGTCAAGTGTCTGCCTAGCTAGCGTCCGTCAATGTTGGCTATCAGAGCCTGTACTAGCGGCCGTTATGCGGTTCCGTAGCAGCAGTGTCTGTAGGGCGTGGTCGACTCAGCCTGCAGCGGCTGCAAGCGGCTGCAACGCCTGCCAGTGTCCGCAGTACTTCAAGTCAGTCAAATTCATTTTACCCTACAGTACCTACAAGCTACCCAAACAATGCCGAAAATTCAACTCACAACCAATTTATTAGTCTTTAATAAGACTTTTTTGTATACATTATTAGGCGAAAAGTCTGTCTTTCCAGTTCTTCGGTATAAGGTTTTCCACCAGCAATTTCATATTTTGAGTGAGTTTTGGCACCGTTTGATAATGTATATTATAGATTTGCATATAAGGAATAAAATGGCAGTGATAAACTCAAAAATAAAAAAAATGTGGACTGAGTGAGTTTTGGAAATGTGCTCCTCAATTTAGCGTCAGCGAAGGAAAATGTTTGCCGACCTCACAATAATAAAGTCTTCACAATATAAATTCAACGAATAATAGTAATCTAGGATGTCAATAAGTAATCTAAACGGTTTGTAGTTTTTGAGAGCTGTTTAAATCTTTACGCAGTTGCGTAATTGCGTAATGCTAGTTACGCGCCTGATTTTTGGTAGGTATAGCCAAATTATATTATTTACTATTATAATATATAATACTATCATATTATAATGAGTATAAAATAGGGTGACCATTTACTGGCCATCAAAAACCGGGACACTTTTAGGAAAACTAACAGTTGTAATTACTTAAGTAGGGCCTAGGACTATAGGAGGGCCTAGCCCTATAGGCCTACTCACTATAGTCAGCAGTTACTATAGTTACTCAAATTATAGTATATACCTACTATATAGTATGCTACACAATTTATACCTTGAAGAGGTTCAAAGATAGAGGCGAACTTTTTGTACATAACTTTGGGGGGACGGAATTTATTGTGGGCCGGATTTTTGCATTTTGGGTGACAGAAGGCCTCTGCCCCAAATGCAAAATTTACGCAAAGAATTATTTTCATAAATAGAATTTCTATTTTTGTGCAAAAAAGGTAATTTATCATTTTAGCGTTCTTCATATGTAAGTTATACACGCATTATAGCAAATCGTTTAATCGTATACGTAGACCTATATATATGTATACATCGCATTTTAATGCCAATGTCCACAATAACTGTCATCAATCCAACTTCTATTTATGCAAGTAGGCTATTAGCCTATTCTAATCATTGCAACTTCTAGTTTCACAAGAAACTATTTTCATCAATCCAACTTCTACTTTCACGGAATTAAAACCATCATATTAATTTGCAACGTAAACTCCGGTTTCACCTTTGACTTGACTTTCATACTGAAGTAAATTTTGTCATATTTGTGTGTTTGAAGTTTCTGTGTAAGTCAAGTAGTTCGAGCTTTTCTGTTGTTGTGACAACTGTCGCATTATCGCCTTCAATGTATAAAACTGCAACATTGAACAGTGTCGGCTGGTTGTGTCAGAAACCGGGACAATTTTGCTCTTTAGCACAAGTCGTCGGGACACCGGGACACAACACATAAAACCGGGACATGTCCCGGAAAACCGGGACGTATGGTCACCCTAGTATAAAATACTGTTAATAAGACATTTGTACAAATATTTTATTTGTACACCTAAATGGCTTCTCTCGAGTGCTATGGGGCCGTCCATAAATGACGTCACGCTATTTTGGCGGATTTTTAACCCTCCCCCTCCCCCTCGTCACACTTCGTCACAAAAAGTAAGACCCCTCTGAAAATGACGTCACAAAGCTCTGACCCCCCCCAAAACCAATTTCCATGGCAAAGCAAAATGCTCCTTCGTGGAACAAATAATAATAATAATAATAATAATCTTTTCTTTAATTTAGCGCCTGACAAACGCACTGCGCTGTACATTTACATGTTATGCAATTGAAATCTTAACTACTAACAGAACAGACAGCCTGCAATACAACGGCGCTAATAGCAGCCTACAAAGCATATCCGCCAAACGGGGCTCGAACTCGGTACCTCTCGGTCTCTGTGCCAGATGTTATCCAAAGCGCCACGGGCCCCTAAATTGTTGTTAATTGTTAAATTTAATAACATAGACCGGGTGTGACGTCACACTACTCAGACCCCCGTACCCCATGTCACACATCGTCACAAATTTCCGACCCCCTCTCCCCTAGGTGCGTGACGTCATTTATGGAATAAGGCTTAGGCCTATGGCGTTCTTGGAAATTGAACGTATTTTCTAGTTTTTATGTTAATTTCGATAAATGTCTGGTTTGCTACTATATATAGTATTGTCTGCAGTCAAAATAAAAAACGACTCAAACTACATCTTAGCTACCAGTGACAGCTGGTCCTACCAGCACTGAATTTATAGAGCAATTTTGTTCAGATGACTGCTAAAACTGCTACCATTACAGTGTGGAAATTAAAAAAGTTCTGACTCCTCGTTCTTCGTACCCCCCCACATATTTTGGTCCTCGGGCCCCGGCCTATGGTCGCATGCTGATTGTGCGTACACAATTAAAATCCTAGCGGCGCCGCTGGTCTACTCCATCACCTTAATTTCAAAGGGACTCTGACTTTAAAGGAAACTAGCTGCTTTGGCCATTGGGGCTGTAGCAAACATTTTTCAGCATTCCCGAAATATGTATGAAATATCAACACATCTAGGCCTACAGGTCTATTCATAAAAGGCTAACTATCTATATTCATAGTACATTTAGTAGGGGCCCGACAGTTACTGATGGGACGGTTGGTTGATGGCCATTTCGTATACAAGTTTTAGGTAGAGGGAGAGCCAAAAAAACAGAGCAACAGAGATTTCTACCGAAGGCATTTTGCCTAACTAGTAGGCAGATGACCTGTGTGGAATTGGCTATTTTGCTAGAAATCAAAACTTTCCAAATATAGTTGCCGTGTTGGATGTAATGTTTGTAAATTATAATTAAGAATTTATATAGCGTAACTTAATTCAGGAATGGACTAATCAGATGGGCTCTCAGCACTGGCCTATGCGATACTAAATTTCATTAAGAAATCAAAACAGTGCAGAAAAGCAGAAGTGTCACCATGCAGCGGGTGACTAAGGTACACACCTTGGGACTCCAAACGATACCACGTATCTAAAGTTGACAGATATTGCATATTAATTAATTGTCTTATAATTATAATTACTTGTATTTGTCTAGAATTATTAACGTTAGCCTGACTCTTTTAGCTAATTGTGTTACTTGTAACCTGTTGCGTTTTGTCAACTGGATTATTTTGAAATTAAACGAATATTGATTGATTGATTGAGATAGCACCATTATCAGAGTCTCTATCAGTCTGAATAAAATACAGCATGTTACAAATTAACGAGCAAAATCTCCCGATATGTCAGATAAGGCGAATAAACGTGCAGCGTGGATGATGAAATGCACAGATCTCTATGCAGGTGATCCGGTGTGCATCCTGCAGATAATCCGGAATGGTGTTCAGGGTCACCTGCATTTGGAGATTTAGCCACTTCAGAGCAAACCACCCCAATGCGTATTTCTGTAGTTATTACATCACTAAAGTCATGTGAACTTCTTTTTTATCCACACTCATCAAATTTTTTCTCTGAAAGTTGGTCGTTGGAGCAACCATTGTCAAAAGGAACTTCTTTTTATCCACACTGATCAGATATTTCTCTGAAAGTTGGTCGTTGGAGACACCATTGGCAAAAGGAACTTCTTTTTATCCACACTCATCAGATTTTTCTCAGAAATTTGGACGTGGAAGATGCCATTGTCAACATTGATGGTACTGTAAATTTTCCTGACGAACCATAAACAGGCAAAGAAACCAACTGTTCCTGCAAAATAACAGAACTTATAATAATAGAAAATAATGTAAATTTCTCAGTGCCACACAATGGCTGCGTCAGATAGAACAGCTTGTTAAAAATCTGTGTGTTGGTTTCTGATCTTGCTGCATATAAGATTGTTTAAATGAGTTTACTTTGTTTGACGAATATTGTGATATGCAAGATCACAAAACTGATGTCTGCACAGTTTTTTTATTCGTTTATTAATTCAAACTGACAGTTTCAGTTTAATAAACAAATAAAAAGCTGAGCAGTGACATCAGTTTTGTGGTCTTGCTTATTAATAAGCGAAATATAACTTATCAAATCTATTGTTAGTTTACTTAATTAATTAATTAATTTCTAAGGTTAGGATAAGATAGTCAATTACGAGTGGCATTTAGTTAATTCATGAGTGGCTTTCATTAATACGTAATTAACTGCCTAGCGAACCGTTAAAACAGCGTTAACGGCTCCATGACGTAATACGATTTATCCAAGCGTTACCGTGACGACGTAATGAAGGAACGAATAGAAATGCGTTGAGAGAGAACTTGAAATTTGGAGTTCAAGCGAATTGGACGATTGGAGACGTTCCTGCGATTGGAAGGACGTTTTCGGTGAATGAATCGTCAGTTTCGAGGTTCTAGATGACTATGCATCTTGCGATGGATGATAGCATCGTTGTGGCGGACTTTTAATCGAAGTTAGGAGTAACCGTTGAGCATAAAAGGGCTGACGAGTGATCCTTTCGATAAGTCTACATGGAAGCGTAGAACGGTTGAGTTGTCGTCGTTTCTGCGTGTGGATGATTTGAACTGCGGATGTTTACGAAGGATTGATTAGTCTTCGTACAGCAACTTTAAAGCAAACGATACGGATTTATCTAATTCCGGTTTGTCTGTTGTTGTGACGATCCTTTTCAACAATTACTTCCACGTTGGAAGAACTGGTTGGAAGACGAAGCATTGTTACAATTACATGTCTTCGCCGCGACGCTTCAGAAGAAGATTCATCTCCGTTGAAATACATATCCTTCGACGAAACCTACTCCTACATTGAAACCAGTTTCGAAATTGAGCTTTTCATCAAGCACCACTTAAGGTTTCCTAAGTGTTTTAGCTGTTGGATCTGTATTTTAATTGTCATTGTATTCCTGTTATTTGTGAACTGTTCTAAGTGCAACTTTGAATGTACTGAGATTTGTGTGGACTGCAACAGAATATGAGGTTCACTAAAGGCACTATATAAATGTCTATATTTGTGCATTCTTCATTCAGCAATAAACAGAATTTATTATCTTGAGTTCTTAGTATCGGACTAGTAGCTATGAGAGGGCAAAAACTGAGGCATGTACAATGAGCTCATCGTGGATTCATTTAAGTTTTTGTTTTGTTCAGAAGTTCTGTAGTCACAGTTGTTTAGCATGTACATACTTTTTTATAGATCATGCGGTGATTGTAAAGTTATACATATTCAGACTCTATTATATTAAACATTATTTATTAACTGATGACTTTGTTGTGTTTTCCCATAAATATTTTTGTTGCTAACCAACTGAAATAACACTTAATGTGTTTCATAACTTATGAATGTATGAATTTCAGTCTCTTAAGATTTTAATTTTTATCTATGTGCAGATTGATTAATGCCATGCAAACTTAATGTACGGCAATATAGAAATGATCAGCCTTCTGGAAATGTGAAAGCAAGATGAGAAAAGAATTCTCTCTTATCGGGTCTCTGCCTTGGTGTGGCGTTGCCTTGTGGGTGTGACACCAGCGTATTTGCCGGAGCTTTGCTGCTTAGTGGGGGTCCTGGACACTGAGTCATTTCAAATTGCTTTCAGTACTAATTTGAAGGTAATGGTCTATAGATTAAATTTAGTCCGAGGGGAAAGGACTCCGATGAGATCAGATGCTTTTGGCCCTATTTCCAAAATGGCCACCATCGAAATCCTGATATAGGTATAGCCTACCCTTTGTTTTTTTTTAAATCTCACTGTATTAAAACTGTTAGTGTAATTTTATGAAGGCAATACTAAATGAAGTATTAAGTGAAGTCGAATATTGATGTTTAGACTATCCTGGTATGCCAAATATTCTAAAAATGAGGTGTTTTAACATTACTGACAGAGGTTGGGCTAGTGAAGACTATAATGCAGCAGCCACAGCTTTTCTGAAAGCATCCAATACAATGAGAACAAGATATGGCCATCAAGTCACTGTTGTGGTACTCGACAGCCTTCTGAAGTGTGCCTGTGAGCACAGTGGAAACGAAATGATCCTTGACGATTGGGTCATGGTAGCTTCTCAGCAGAGTCCAACGTTCAAGTTCTGGTTACTCATACATGAGTATCAACAGATCAATCAATCACTCAATCAATCAATCGTTTTATTGAAGCCATTGAGAAACAAAAAAAATCAACATGATTATTTTCCATTGTTAGCAACATAACACAATAGTAACATGATTA
The DNA here is from genome assembly GCA_020284085.1 of Aporrectodea caliginosa. Taxonomy (NCBI): domain Eukaryota; kingdom Metazoa; phylum Annelida; class Clitellata; order Crassiclitellata; family Lumbricidae; genus Aporrectodea; species Aporrectodea caliginosa. Next base: position 2,095,295 of record JACEVL010001026.1, read on the forward strand.
TTTTCCATCACTAGCAACAAAAGGGCACCCAGACGGGACAATAATCCAGCATTCCAGGTAACTAGTGCCACCTAAGTAATAATTAACATCATAGTACAAGACAACAAAAGGAAGGACCTAGAGTCAATATTCAGTTCGGTTGCTTAGATCTAGAAAAGCTAAGACACAAAACATAAACCTTAGCTAAATAGGCCTACTAAACCTTAACTAGAATCAAACCAAGACAAGCAAGGATAGTGCAACTTAAGATATCGGTTGACATCAATAGGAGTGCTCCCTACATGTAATGTAGGGAGCACTTGATTATTATCCAAACCTTCCCTCATTCCTTTTTATCACTTCCTACAAGTCAGATAGCAAGCATAATATGGTGCGCTGCGCCTATAGCTTTGAAGTGGTGCTTGAGAAATTTTGAATTTACGATTACACCAATAAGACTAACTAGTTGTAAAGGGAAGATGATAAATTTTCCTGACCAGCATGCCAGTGGCGGCGCCAGACATTTTTTGTAACCAGGGCATAACCGAGGCAATCATACAAGTAACCAGTGCAGGAGCAGCTTCTGCCCCAAGTAAATTCTCGGCAGTGCAAAAATTCTGGCAGGGCAAAGGCTTTTTTACCAGGGCATTTGTCCTGGTCTAGTGCCGCCACTGCAGCATGCCAAAATAGGGTAGAGCCAATATACGGTCCCTACTTCCATACGGGACCCGTAAGAGCCCATATGGATTACATGTACATCTAATGCCCATAAAATGCTTGCAGTGTTACTAAGGGCTTTAGCGGTAGAGCATAGACCTACACGGTTACCACAAGTCGGCAATAGGAAAAAGTGAAGACGAGCGCTTCTGAATAGCTCTGCTGTGAGAAGCGCTTACAAATGTTCAGATTAGAAGAGAACTGATGTTTCATAGCCACTCGACCGCAAGGAAATCATTTCATACAGTTGAATGCTGTCCTCCCTTTGCCTGTTTCAGTATACAGACTTTTAGTTTTGCAAGACCTAGAGCACACAACCATAAAGTGAATCAATTAGATGACTGTTCACCATGATAGTTAGCCCATGACACAATATCATTCTTTACACCACTGCCGACACTATTTAACCAATTGTTATCTTCAGCATCTAAACTTTTTTTGTTTTAAAATGAAACCTAATTTAGAAACAGTAGGCTGTGAAACTGGGAAGCAGCATGGAATAACTTTAAACCTAAATAAATAGGCAGAGGTGTTTTGTGGCTTGTTGCATGCTAAACAGAAATGGTTTCATTGGTTTGTCCTGGTTCACATTTACATGTTTGTTTGACTGCATTAAATATAATTGAGAAATGGACAATGCTGCTTTACCGTCACATGAAGCATTACCTGGCTCTGACAAAATCATGTTTACCAATGACAGCAATGACTGGGGTACAGCTTCTCATTGACAATTACTGGGAAAGGAATCGTTAATAATAATATATAATAATAATATTCTTTATTGAAACAATCCGGTTGACAAACCGCAACCAGTTACAGTGTACAGTTATGCAATTGAAACAATTCACAAGAATACAAATGACGGAAGACATAAATCTTAACTACTAACAGAACAGACAGTCTGCAATACATGGTGCTAATAGCAGTAAAACTTCTTAACCATGATTAAAAGCGGTCAGCTCCGGTAAATTGAACAGTAATATGTCTTTGAAACGAGTTGCATGTGGTCTCTGTCTATCATGGTCAGAGAATAATAATGCAGTTGAGTTCAGAAATATAAATGTCAATTACTTCACTAAGCTTAAACACTGGAGTACTTGCATTGCTAGCTCTAACATCTTAAACATAAGAAATTACTTCTGCAAATGCAATAGATTCCGCTTGCATGTTACAGTTTTCCTTTCAGCAACCTCACGTGATATTTCCACACATGATTCTTAGCGATATAAATTCAGCAAGCAAATCGGGTGCTATTTTGCTTCAATTGCAACCATATCACCACTACTCAACTTAGCAAGTAACACATGAATTAATTCATCACATCAGTGAACTCTTTTAGTCATTTCAAGAGTCATAGCTTGTCGCAAATTTTCTGAGCCTAGTATAAACACGTCACAGAAAAAAAGAGAGAAACCTAGACCTGTCCAAGGTTACCTCAGATATAAACGTATCAAGCACTCCAATTTTGTGGGGCTTGGATTAAAAGAAATGTCATCCGAGATATTGCTTTGTGCCACATTAACATCAGTTTCCTTATACAAGCGCTTTCTGGCCCTCTCCAATTTAGTAGCATTGCAGGTTTTATGCCAGCAAGCTCCATATCTTACTACAATTGCAGCCATGCCAATACCTTCATCTAGTTCAGACAAGTGACTGGGCAGCTGGCCAATTTCTTTGAAACCATGCAAGTCATCAGACAGCATTACGTAACGGACACCGAAATCCATCCTCATGGAAATTGCAGGACAATTAACTTTGCGAAGGTTGCATTTTGACAAAATATGCATTCTGCCCAAATAAAAACACTTTCAGACAAAATCTCAGCCCTTACCACACTGGTCCACACAGTACCTCTAAAGTTACCTATTTCAGCGCCAAGGTTTCCATTACAACAGGACACATAGGCTACTGTAAGTCTGCACTACCATGCAGTCAGTTATATCAAGGCAGGGTCTACGACCAACCAGAGCCGTTTCATATATACGGCTCTGCGACCAACGAGCCAACATTTCAGAGTATAATGCATAGGAGTACAGGGGCGCCGCTAGACGTACGCACTTACGCAAGTTCGTACAGTGCTGAAAGGCTAAGAAACGAAAAACTTCAAATGAAAAAGTGAAATATTGTAAAGTTACAAACTCATAACAACTTAGGTAGGGGCCTATTAGTTTTAATATTAGGTAAACTAACAGTCTCACACCATCTAGCGGTGGCGTAACCAGAGCTTCCCAAAAATTACGCAGATTCCAATCTCACTGAGGGGAGGGGTCTGGGAAGTGGCTGTAAGGAACTTTTTATTTGGGTGTGTATAATGGTGCATTTTGGAGACCATGTTTTTGGTTAAAACTTAATACCACCCTACATGCAAGATTCGAAGGAAAAGACACTAAGACAGAGCCAGACAACGCTGGATAAACCATATAAATGAGGATAAAACATCACTTTGACACTAAGGGAAACAATGGACTTGACAAATGACCGAAGAAAATACAGATCATTTATTCGTACCCATCGCTGGCGTCAGAAACTGATGATGGTGGTGGTGGTGATGATGATCCAATGCAGATACATGTACATGGCGATAGGCTTCTGACAATTTCAATATGATGTGCAAACATAATTATCAAACAATAAAATAGCAAAAATTACAGTCAAATCTGAGACACGGTCACATACAAGGTATTTCACACATTTGATGATTTCACATGGATTGACTCTCCCTTCCTCCTTACCCTCCATTCGCACCTCCTCCCTTTCCTCCATTCGCTCCTCCTCCCTTTCCTCTATTATCACCTCCTCCCTTTCCTCCATTCGCTCCTCCTCCTTTACCTCCATTCTCACCTCCTCCCTTTCCTCCTTTCGCACCTCCTCCCTTTCCTCCATTCTCACCTCTTCCCTTTCCTCCTTTCGCACCTCCTCCCTTTCCTCCATTCGCTCCTCCTCCTTTCCTCCATTCGCACCTCCTCTCTTTCCTCCAGTCTCACCTCCTGCCTTTCCTCCATTTTGCACCTCCTCCCTTTCCTCCATTCTCACCTCCTCCTTTTCCTCCATTCGCACCTCCTCCCTTTCCTCCTTTCGCACCTCCTCCCTTTCCTCCTTTCGCACCTCCTCCCTTTCCTCCATTCGCTCCTCCTCCCTTTCCTCCATTCTCACCTCCTCCCTTTCCTCCATTCGCACCTCCTCCCTTTCCTCCATTCGCTCCTCCTCCCTTTCCTCCGTTCGCACCTCCTCCCTTTTTCCTCCTTTCTCACCTCCTCCCTTTCCTCCTTTCGCACCTCCTCCCTTTCCTCCATTCTCACCTCCTCCCTTTCCTCCTTTCGCACCTCCTCCCTTTCCTCCATTCGCTCCTCCTCCTTTTCCTCCATTCCCACCTCCTCCTTTCCTCCTTTCGCACCTCCTCCCTTTCCTCCATTCCCACCTCCTCCCTTTCCTCCTTTCGCACCTCCTCCCTTTCCTCCATTCGCTCCTCCTCCTTTTCCTCCATTCGCACCTCCTCCCTTTCCTCCATTCGCACCTCCTCCCTTTCCTCCATTCGCACCTCCTCCCTTTCCTCCATTCGCACCTCCTCCCTTTCCTCCATTCGCACCTCCTCCCTTTCCTCCTTTCGCACCTCCTCTCTTTCCTCCATTCGCTCCTCCTCCTTTCCTCCATTTCGCACCTCCTCCCTTTCCTCCTTTCGCACCTCCTCCCTTTCCTCCATTCGCTCCTCCTCCCTTTCCTCCATTTCCCACCTCCTCCCTTTCCTCCTTTCGCACCTCCTCCCTTTCCTCCATTCCCACCTCCTCCCTTTCCTCCTTTCGCACCTCTTCCCTTTCCTCCATTCGCTCCTCCTCCTTTTCCTCCTTTCGCACCTCCTCCCTTTCCTCCATTCGCACCTCCTCCCTTTCCTCCTTTCGCACCTCCTCCCTTTCCTCCATTCGCTCCTCCTCCCTTTCCTCCATTCGCTCCTCCTCCCTTTCCTCCATTCCCACCTCCTCCCTTTCCTCGTTTCGCACCTCCTCCCTTTCCTCCATTCCCACCTCCTCCCTTTCCTCCATTCGCACCTCCTCCCTTTCCTCCATTCCCACCTCCTCCCTTTCCTCCATTCGCACCTCCTCCCTTTCCTCCATTCGCACCTCCTCCCTTTCTTCCTTTCGCACCTCCTCCCTTTCCTCCATTCGCTCCTCCTCCTTTTCCTCCATTCGCACCTCCTCCCTTTCCTCCTTTCGCACCTCCTCCCTTTCCTCCATTCCGCACCTCCTCCCTTTCCTCCTTTCGCACCTCCTCCCTTTCCTCCTTTCGCACCTCCTCCCTTTCCTCCATTCGCTCCTCCTCCCTTTCCTCCTTTCGCACCTCCTCCCTTTCCTCCATTTCCCACCTCCTCCCTTTCCTCCTTTCGCACCTCCTCCCTTTCCTTCATTCGCTCCTCCTCCCTTTCCTCCATTCGCTCCTCCTCCTTTTCCCTCCATTCCACCTCCTCCCTTTCCTCCATTCCCACCTCCTCCCTTTCCTCCTTTCGCACCTCCTCCCTTTCCTCCATTCGCACCTCCTCCCTTTCCTTCTTTCGCACCTCCTCTCCTTTCCTCCTTTCTCACCTCCTCCCTTTCCTCCATTCCCACCTCCTCCCTTTCCTCCTTTCGCACCTCCTCCCTTTCCTCCATTCCCACCTCCTCCCTTTCCTCCTTTCGCACCTCCTCCTCCCTTTCCTCCATTCGCTCCTCCTCCTTTCCTCCATTCGCACCTCCTCCCTTTCCTCCTTTCGCACCTCCTCCCTTTCCTCCATTCCGCACCTCCTCCCTTTCCTCCATTCGCACCTCCTCCCTTTCCTCCTTTTCCCACCTCCTCCCTTTCCTCCATTCGCACCTCCTCCCTTTCCTCCATTCGCTCCTCCTCCCTTTTCCTCCTTTCGCACCTCCTCCTTTTTTCCTCCATTCCCACCTCCTCCCTTTCCTCCTTTCCTCACCTCCTCCCTTTCCTCCATTCGCACCTCCTCCTTTTCCTCCATTCGCTCCTCCTCCCTTTCCTCCATTCCCACCTCCTCCTTTTCCTCCATTCGCACCTCCTCCCTTTCCTCCTTTCGCACCTCCTCCCTTTCCTCGTTTCGCACCTCCTCCCTTTCCTCCATTTCGCACCTCCTCCCTTTCCTCCATTCGCACCTCCTCCCTTTCCTCCATTCCCACCTCCTTTCTTTCCTCTTTCCTCCTTTTCCTCCATTCCCATTTCGCACCTCCTCCCTTTCCTCCATTCCCACCTCCTCCCTTTCCTCCATTCGCACCTCCTCCCTTTCCTCCATTCCCACCTCCTCCCTTTCCTCCTTTCGCACCTCCTCCCTTTCCTCCATTCCCACCTCCTCCCTTTCCTCCATTTCGCACCTCCTCCCTTTCCTCCATTCCCACCTCCTCCCTTTCCTCCTTTCGCACCTCCTCCCTTTCCTCCATTCGCTCCTCCTCCTTTTCCTCAATTCGCACCTCCTCCCTTTCCTCCATTCCCACCTCCTCCCTTTCCTCCATTCCCACCTCCTCCCTTTCCTCCTTTCGCACCTCCTCCCTTTCCTCCATTCGCTCCTCCTCCCTTTCCTCCATTCCCACCTCCTCCCTTTCCTCCATTCGCACCTCCTCCCTTTCCTCCATTCCCACCTCCTCCCTTTCCTCCATTCGCACCTCCTCCCTTTCCTCCATTCGCTCCTCCTCCTTTTCCTCCATTCCCACCTCCTCCTTTTCCTCCATTCCCAACTCCTCCCTTTCCTCCTTTCGCACCTCCTCTCTTTCCTCCATTCGCTCCTCCTCTCCTTTCCTCCATTCGCACCTCCTCCCTTTCCTCCTTTCGCACCTCCTCCCTTTCCTCCATTCCCACCTCCTCCCTTTCCTCCATTCGCACCTCCTCCCTTTCCTCCATTTCACCTCCTCTCCTTTCTTCCTCCTTTTCGCCTCCTCCCTTTCCTCCATTCTCACCTCCTCCCTTTCCTCCTTTCGCACCTCCTCCCTTTCCTCCATTCGCACCTCCTCCCTTTCCTCCTTTCGCACCTCCTCTCTTTCCTCCTTTCGCTCCTCCTCCCTTTCCTCCAATTCTCACCTCCTCCCTTTCCTCCATTCGCTCTTCCTCCCTTTCCTCCATTCGCTCTTCCTCCCTTTCCTCCATTTCGCTCTCTTCCTCCCTACCCTCCATTTCGCTCCTTCCTCCATTTCCTCCATTCCGCTCTCTTCCTTCCTTTCCTCCATTTCGCTCTCTTCCTCCCTTTCCTCCATTTCGCTCTCTTCCTCTCTTTCCTCCATTTCGCTCTCTTCCTCTTTCCTTTATTTCGCTCTCTTCCTCCCTTTCCTCCCTTTCCTCCCTTTCGCATTTTCCTCCCTTTCCTCCATTCGCTCTCTTCCTCCCTTTCCTCCATTTCGTTCTCTTCCTCCCTTTCACTCCTCCTTTTTCCTCCCTTTCCTCCATATCACCTCCTCTCTTTCCTCCTTTCGCTCTCTTCCTCCCTTTCCTCCATTCGCTCCTCCTCCCTTTCCTCCATTCGCACCTCCTCCCTTTCCTCCATTCGCTCCTCCTCCCTTTCCTCCATTCTCACCTCCTCCGTTTCCTCCTTTCGCACCTCCTCCCTTTCCTCCATTCGCTCCTCCTCCCTTTCGTCCATTCGCACCTCCTCCCTTTCCTCCATTTTCACCTCCTCCCTTTCCTCCATTCTCACCTCCTCCCTTTCCTCCTTTCGCACCTCCTCCCTTTCCTCCATTCTCACCTCCTCCCTTTCCTCCTTTCGCTCTTCCTCCCTTTCCTCCATTCGCACCTCCTCCTTTCCTCCATTCTCACCTCCTCCCTTTCCTCCTTTCGCACCTCCTCCCTTTCCTCCATTTCACCTCCTCCCTTTCCTCCATTCGCACCTCCTCCCTTTCCTCCATTTCACCTCCTCCCTTTCCTCCATTCTCACCTCCACCCTTTCCTCCTTTCGCACCTCCTCCCTTTCCTCCATTCTCACCTCCTCCCTTTCCTCCATTTCGCACCTCCTCCCTTTCCTCCATTCGCACCTCCTCCCTTTCCTCCATTCGCTCCTCCTCCCTTTCCTCCATTCACTCTTCCTCCCTTTCCTCCATTTCGCTCCTTCCTCCCTCCATCCATTTCGCTCTCTTCCTCCATTTCCTCCATTCCGCTCTCTTCCTTCCTTTCCTCCATTTCGCTCTCTTCCTCCCTTTCCTCCATTTCGCTCTCTTCCTCTGTTTCCTCCATTTCGCTCTCTTCCTCTCTTTCCTTTATTTCGCTCTCTTCCTCCCTTTCCTCCATTTCTCCTCTCTTCCTCCCTTTCATCCCTCCCTTTCCTCCATATTTCGCTCATCCTCCCTTTCGCTCTCTTCCTCCCTTTCCTCCATTTTGCTCTCTTCCTCCCTTTCCTCCATTTCGCTCTCTTCCTCCCTTTCCTCCATTTCGCTCTCTTCCTCCCTTTCCTCCATTTCGCTCTCCTCTCTTCTTCCTCCCTTTCGCTCCTTCCTCCCTTTCCTCCATTTCGCTCTCTTCCTCCCTTTCCATCCATTTCGCTCTCTCCTCTCTTTCCTCCATTTCGCTCTCTCCTCCCTTTCCTCCATTTCACCTTCCTCCCTTTCCTCCATTCGCTCCTCCTCTTCCTTCACCTCGTTCCTCCATTCGCTCTGTTTCTTCCTTTCCTCCATTTGGCCCTCCTCCTCTCTACCTCCATCCCCCATTTGCTCTTTTCCTACTTTCAACCATCCTCCCTCTTCCTCCATTTGCTCTCTTCCTCCTTACCCTCCATTTCGCTCTCTTCTCCCTTTCGCTCTCTTCCTCCCTTTCCTCCATTTCGCTCTCCTCCTCTTTTTCCCTCCTCTTTTCGCTCTCTTCCTCCCTTTCCTCCATTTCGCTCTCTTCCTCCTCCCTTTCCTCCATTTCGCTCTCTTCCTCCTTTTCCTCCATTTCGCTCTCTTCCTCCCTTTTCCTCCAATTCGCTCTCTTCCTCCCTTTTCTCCATTTCGCTCGCTTCCTCCCTTTATTACATTTCGCTCTCTCCTCCCTTTCCCTCCATTTCGCTCTCTTCCTCCATTTCCTCCATTTCGCTCTCTTCCTCCCTACCCTCCACTTCGCTCTCTTCCTCCCTTTCCTCCATTTCCTCGCTCCCTCCCTTTCCTCCATTTCGCTCTCTTCCTCCCTTTCCTCCATTCGCTCTCTTCCTCTCTTTCCTCCATTTCGCTGTCTTCCTCCCTTTTCCTCCATTTCGCTCTCTTCCTCCCTTTCCACCCTTTCGCTTTTTTCCTCCCTTTCCTCCATATCGCTCTCTTCCTCCCTTTCTTCCATTTCGCTCTCCTCTCCCTTTCCTTCATTTCGCACCTCTTCCTCCCTTTCCTCCATTCGCGCCTCTTCCTCACGTTCCTCCGTTCGCTGTTTCTCCCTTTCCTCTATTTGGCCCTTTTCCTCCCTTCCCCCATTTCACCTCCTCCCTTTCCTCAAAAGTTTCCCCTCTCCTCCATTCGCTCTGTTCTTCCCTAACCTCCATTTCGCTCCTTCCTCCCTTTCCTCCATTTCACCTCCTCCCTTTCCTCCATTTTCACCTCCTCTCTTCCTCCCTTTCCACCATTTCGCTCCTCGCTCTCTTCCTCCCTTTCCTTCATTCGCTCTCTTCCTCCCTACCCTCCATTTCGCTCTCTTCCTCCCTTTCCTCAAATTGCTTCTTCGAGTCCGATCTCAGATAGCTGCTGCTCGAAGATTGTCGCAATAGTTTCGCCAGTGGCGTCACGAGTTGGGATGAAAGTTGTTAATTGTTCTTTTACCACATTCTGAGAACCGGGTTGTTACCGCCATCAACTTTGATAAGCAGACCGATATCTGTTCTGTGCTACTGATTGTCTTCTCTCATATCAAGCAATATAGTGTAGAACTTGCCCGCACGACATTCTGCGACAATACTGTCTCGAGTTTACTGACCACACATTCTGAATCAACGAACTCATGGGCATTGCGTGGAACATATGACATTAGCCTACGATGATTTAAACTACTGTGGGTCACTGATCGAAATTTCAGAAGTGCCACGAAATTTCCAGAGTCATGAGCTAGTCCGCGAAGGAAACATTTTAAACCTCACAATAACAAAGTCTACAATAGAAATTCAAGATACAATAGTAATCCGCTTGCAAGTTACACAGTTTTCAGTACTGCAACCTCACAGATATTTCCACACATGATTCTTAGCGATATAAATCCAGCTCACAAATCGTGTGATATTTTGATTCACACGGCCTGCCATTTTACCGACCACTGCACGAGGTAGCCAGAGCCACACGATCGCTCGCCTGATGTATGCTTCACCCGCTTGGTGGGGCTATACAAAGACGATAGCTTAAGACTCCATTTCGTCCAAAAGGCTATTAATGGGCTTTCTTTCACCACAACAACCAGACGTTGACCTGCTAGCATCAGACGCGGATGATCGCCTTTTGCAAGCAATCATTTGGAACGCTAACCACGTGCTTCGAGGTCTGTATTACCAGTATCGCGGCGGAGATACGATTTAAGACCAAGGTACACGACTTTGAACTACCACCCAAGGACGAACAAAATTTTGTCCCTCTCCAATTTATAAACTGGGGCAAGTGCAAATTAAAACAAATTAGGGTCATCTGCATGCTTATCCCTCTAGATCAGGCGTAGCAGATAATTAGACTATTAGTAATTTGTTTTGCTTTCTATCTATCTGTACTAAGTTGCGGTTTGTCAACTAAACGTTTCTAAAGGAAATATGCCAGCAAGTAATCTTTGTTTTTGCTACAATTGCAGCCATATCACCTTCTGTTAAAATAGTTTCGCAGTTGCGTAATTGCGTATTGCTAGTTACGCGCTTGACCAGTATAGCCTAATGATAAATTTACTATTATAATATATTCTACATCATCATTATAGGAGTATATTATTATAGCCTGGAGCATCTAGCCTGTCCTTGGAAAAACTGAACTAAAATGTTCTTTACATAGTCTATACAAAATAAATGTTCATAGAAGTAATGTTTGAATATAATACAATACAATAAACGCGTTTAAGAGTCTTCCAGTGCATGCATAAGGTCTTCGAGCTGTCGCGGTCGTGTCACAGACTTGTGGCTGCTCCACGCTCTGGAGGTCTCTCAGACTTCTGGCTGCTCTCTGGAGGTCGTCTCACAGACTTCTGGCTGCTCCACGCTCTGGAGGTCGTCTCACAGACTTTGGCTGCTCCACGCTCTGGAGGTCTGGAGGTCCACGCCTGGAGGTCGTCTCACAGACTTTGGCTGCTCCACGCTCTGGAGGTCGTCTCACAGACTTCTGGCTGCTCCACGCTCTGGAGGTCGTCTCACAGACTTCTGGCTGCTCCACGCTCTGGAGGTCGTCTCACAGACTTCTGGCTGCTCCACGCTCTGGAGGTCGTCTCACAGACTTCTGGCTGCTCCACGCTCTGGAGGTCGTCTCACAGACTTCTGGCTGCTCCACGCTCTGGATCACTCCAGCAGAATCTGAAAGAACAAGAAAAAAGGTGTATGTGTCTCTCGTTCCTCCGATAGCTTCAGGAGAGGGCACATGAAAGAAGCACCACACGCCACCCGCTGTTTTCCGTGACCCAAGCGACCTCGCTACTGTGACAAGTATGTACTTTAATGAACCGCCCGCAAACTTACTGGTCTTTAACCCCTTTTCGTTGTACATCAAGGTTCGTTTTAAGCCCTTTACTCTGATGCTAGCCTCTGCTGCGCTCATGTGGTCTGTTGCACCAGCTATAATGCAGATGACACACATGCATGCTCATGTTGAGAATCGTCTCACTCAGAAGGCACCTTGAGGTGAGGCAATATAATTGTTAGGAAAAAATGAATGAATGAACGATCTCGCTACCTGTGATTCTGCGATGACCAGGAATCCAGACGATCGTTGTTGGCGACTGAACGCGTTTTCCATTGTCTTCCAGTTCATGCAGCAAGTCCAGGAGCTCTGGCGGACGTGTCACAGACTTTGTTGCTCCAGGCTCTGGATCACTACAACAGAATCTGAAAGAAAGAGAACATGGTGTATGTAAGCGGTGGTGGCCAAATCTATCGCCCTCTTTGTAGCCTCCAATACTGCCGCCAGGACTGATGAGCTGTCGCTCATCCAGTAACTTCCATGGTGCTCACGAGAGGGCACATAAATAAGCGCCATACGTTACCCGCTGTTTTCCGTGAGGGATGCGACGTCGCATCCTGTTATGCCGAGATGACCACGGATCCAGGCGATCGTTGCTGGCGAGGAACGCGTTTTCCATTGTCTTCCAGGTCTTCGAACTGTCGCAGTCGTGTCACAGACTTCTGGTGCTCCTGTATCTGAAGGATGGACGGTCGGACGAACGAACGGTCGTAGTAGTAGTTTCTATCTAAGGACACACGTTGATAACAAAGAATAATAGCGTCGCCCTCCTCCTTTATCCAGGCTTGGGACTGGCACTGCTCGAGTACGAGCAGTGGCGGAGTTACAAAAATGGAGGGCCAGACGGAAAAGCGGACGAACGGTCGGACGAACGAACGGTGGAAAAAAGAAGGACGGTGGGAAAAAGGGACGGTGGGAAAACGGACGGTGGGAAAATAGGACAGGGAAAAAAAGTGGGACGGACAGGGAAAAAATGGACGGTGGGAAAAGGACGGGGAAAAAACGGACGGTGGGAAAAAGGGACGGTGGGAAAAAGGGACGGGGACGGTGGGAAAAAGGGACGGTGGGAAAAACGGTGGGAAAATAGGACAGTGGAAAAAGGGACGGTGGGAAAAATAGGACAGGGAAAAAAACGGACGGTAGAAAAAAGGGACGGTGGGAAAATAGGACGGTGGTGAAAAAAAGGGACAGGGGAAAAACGGACGGACGGAAAAAGGGACAGTGGAAAAAGGGACAGTGAAAAAAACGGGAAAAAGGGACGGAGTGGGAAAAACGGACACGGGAAAAAGGGACAAAAACGGACGGTGGGAAAAATGGACGGTGGGAGGGAAAACGGACGGCGGAAAAAACTCCACTCCCCTCCCCTCTCCTACCCATTCTCCCCTTCCATGCCAGATCCCCTCCCATTACTGTTCCCCTCCCACTCCTCTACCCCTATCCTACCCATCCACTCCCCACCCATCCCCTCAAACTTCGCCTACCCAATATATTTATTTTACCCTCCCCTTACCCCTATCCTTCCTTCTCCACGGAATGCCGCAAGACTTCCAGCCCTGGCGGTCGTGTCACAGACTTTGTTGCTCAAGGCTCTGGATCACTACAACAGAATCTGAAACAACAAGGGGAACAGACAGACAAATGGCCGGACGGCCGTAGGAACGGAAACAACAAGAACAACGGAAACAACAAGAACAGACACACAAACCACCAACTGACGAGATCCCGGACGGTCGTAGGAACGGACGGACTTTTGCTGATCCAAGTGCTGAATCACTACAACAGAATCTGAAACAACAAGAACAGACACACAAACCACCAACTGACGAGATCCCGGACGGTCGTAGGAACGGACGGACTTTTGCTGATCCAAGTGCTGAATCACTACAACAGAATCTGAAACAACAAGAACAGACACACAAACCACCAACTGACGAGATCCCGGACGGTCGTAGGAACGGACGGACTTTTGCTGATCCAAGTGCTGAATCACTACAACAGAATCTGAAACAACAAGAACAGACACACAAACCACCAACTGACGAGATCCCGGACGGTCGTAGGAACGGACGGACTTTTGCTGATCCAAGTGCTGAATCACTACAACAGAATCTGAAACAACAAGAACAGACACACAAACCACCAACTGACGAGATCCCGGACGGTCGTAGGAACGGACGGACTTTTGCTGATCCAACTGAATCACTACAACAGAATCTGAAACAACAAGAACAGACACACAAACCACCAACTGACGAGATCCCGGACGGTCGTAGGAACGGACGGACTTTTGCTGATCCAAGTGCTGAATCACTACAACAGAATCTGAAACAACAAGAACAGACACACAAACCACCAACTGACGAGATCCCGGACGGTCGTAGGAACGGACGGACTTTTGCTGATCCAAGTGCTGGATCACTACAACAGAATCTGAAACAACAAGAACAGACACACAAACCACCAACTGACGAGATCCCGGACGGTCGTAGGAACGGACGGACTTTTGCTGATCCAAGTGCTGAATCACTACAACAGAATCTGAAACAACAAGAACAGACACACAAACCACCAACTGACGAGATCCCGGACGGTCGTAGGAACGGACGGGCTTTTGCTGATCCAAGTTCTGGATCACTACAACAGAATCTGAAACAACAAGAACAGACACACAAACACCAACTGACGAGATCCCGGACGGTCGTAGGAACGGACGGGCTTTTGCTGATCCAAGTTCTGGATCACTACAACAGAATCTGAAACAACAAGAACAGACACAGACACCAACTGATGAGCCGGACGGTCGTAGGAACGGACGGGCTTTTGCTGATCCAAGTTCTGGATCACTACAACAGAATCTGAAACAACAAGAACATACAGACACAAACCACCAACTGACGAGATCCCGGACGGTCGTAGGAACGGACTACAACAGAATCTGAAACAACAAGAATGACCAGAGATACACGGAATCCAAGTGCTGAATCACTACAACAGAATCTGAAACAACAAACTATAGCAAATGACAGAGAGACAACAGAGATACAGTAACAACTGACATAAGAAGAGAAACAGCAATAGACCAAAGAGATAATATGATAACTACAAGATAAGACAGCCAATGACCAAGAACTGAAAAGTCACAAGAGATAAGGCGAGTGACCAGAGTAATACTAGCAAGTAACCAGAGATACAGCATATGTAGACAACAGAGATACAGCACTGAAAATGATAAGCAAGTGACCAGAATACAGAAAAGATAAAGCAACTGAACCAGATACAGATGAGTAAAGATACAGCAGAGATACAGCAACTGAAAAAGATACAGCAAGTGACCTAAGATACAACAAGTGACCAGAAATGACCAGAGATACAGCTAACCTGACTAGAGAAACAGCAACTGACAAGGAATATAATGCATGAGAGATGATATAGCAACTGACAGAGATACAGCAACCAAGTGAACTGAAAAGAGATACAACAAGTGACCAGAGATACAGCTTAAGATCACACTATAGCAAATGAACATCACTACTAAAGAAACATCAACTGACTAAAGATACAGCATATGAAATACACTGACTAAAGATATAGCAAAATAGCAACTGAGAGATACAACAAGTGACCAGAGATACAGCTGGAGATCACACTATAGCAAATGACCAGAGATACAGGAACTTACTAGCGAAACAGCAACTGACTACAGCATATGAAATAGCAACTGAAAAGAGATACAGCAGATGCGAAGCATAGCAACTGACAAGAGATACAACAGCAACTGAACAGAGATACACCAGAGATACACTACAGATATAGGCAAATGACCAGAGATACAGGAACTTACTAGCGAAACATCAACTGACTAAAGATACAGCATATGAAATAGCAACTGAAAAGATACAGCATATGATATAGCAACTGAAAAGAGATACAGCAAGTGACCAGAGATACAGCTGAAGATCACATTATAGCAAATGACCAGAGATACAGGAACCTACTAGGGAAACATCAACTGACTAAAGATACAGCATATGATATAGCAACTGAAAAGAAAGACGATACAGATACAACAGATGATATAGCAACAGAGATACAGCAAGTGACCAGAGATACAGGGAAGATCACATTATAGCAAATGACCAGAGATACAGGAACTTACTGAAACATCAACTGACTAAAGATACAGCATATGATATAGCAACTGAAAAGAGATACAACAAGTGACCAGAGATACAACTTAAGATCACATACAGCAAATGACCAGAGATACAGGAACTTACTAGCGAAACATCAACTGACTAAAGATACAGCAACTGACTAAAGATACACAACAGACCACATGACAACAGAGATACAGCAATACAGAGATACACATATGAAACATCAACTGACTAAAGATACAGATAATAGCAACTGACTAAAGATACAGCATATGATATAGCAACTGAGAAAGAGATAGCAACAAGAGACAGCAGAGATACAGCTTAAGATCACATTATAGCAAATGACCAGAGATACAGGAACTTACTAGCGAAACATCAACTGACTAAAGATACAGCATATGATATAGCAACTGAAAAGATAAAGAGATACAACAAGTGACCAGAGATACAGCTAGAAATACAACTACAGCAAATGACCAGAGAGACTGAAAAGAGATACAGCAAATGACCAGAGATACAAATGACCAGAGATAGGAACTTACTAGCGAAACATCAACTGACTAAAGATACAGCATATGATATAGCAACTGAAAAGAGATACAGCAAGATGACCAGAGCAACTGAAAAGAGATACACAAGTGACCAGAGATACATGAAGAACACACTACAGCAAATGACCAGAGATACAGGAACTTACTAGCGAAACATCAACTGACTAAAGATACAGCAATATGAAGATGATATAGCAACTGAAAAGAGATACAGATAGCAAGAGATACAGCAAGTGACCAGAGATACAGCTGAAGATCACTATTATAGCAAATGACCAGAGATACAGGAACTTATGAAACATCAACTGACTAAAGATACAGCATATGATATAGCAACTGAAAAGAGATACAGCAAGTGCAACTGAAAAGAGATACAACAAGTGACCAGAGATACAGCTGAACTATAGCAAATGACCAGAGATACAGGAACTTACTAGCGAAACATCAACTGACTAAAGATACAGCATATGATGATATAGCAACTGAAAAGAGATACAACAAGTGAGCAGAGATACAGCTTAAGATCACATTATATAGCAAATGACCAGAGATACAGGAAACATCAACTGACTAAAGATACAGCATATGAAACAGCAACTGACTAAAGATACAGCATATGATATAGCAACTGACATACTGATGATATAGCAACTGAAAAGAGATACAACAAGTGACCAGAGATACAGCTTAAGATCACACTATAGCAAATGACCAGAGATACAGTAACTTACTAGGATACAACAAGTGAGAACACTGGAGATCACATTATAGCAACTGACTAAAGATACAGGAACTTACTAGCGAAACATCAACTGACTAAAGATACAGCATATGAAATAGCAACTGAAAAGAGATACAACAAGTGACCAGAGATACAGCTTAAGATATAGCAACTGACTAAAGATACATATGAAATAGCAAGTAAAGATACAGCATATGATATAGCAACTGAAAAGAGATACAACAAGTGAGCAGAGATACAGCTTAAGATCACACTATAGCAAATGACCAGAGATACAGGAACCTACTAGGGAAACATCAACTGACTAAAGATACAGCATATGAAATAGCAATAGCAGCATATGAATATAGCAACTGACTAAAGAAGAGATACACACAAGTGACCAGAGATACAGCTTAAGATCACATTAAGCAAATGACCAGAGATACAGGAACTTACTAGCGAAACATCAACTGACTAAAGATACAGCATATGAAATAGCAACTGAAAAGAGATACAGCAGATGATATACAGCAGATGAAAAGAGATACAAGTATACCTGGAGATCACGAATGACCAGAGATACAGGAACTTACTAGCGAAACATAGCAACTGACTAAAGATACAGCATATGAAATAGCAACTGAAAAGAGATACAGCAAGTGACCAGAGATACAGCTGGAGATCACATTATAGCAAATGACCAGAGATACAGGAACTTACTAGCGAAACATCAACTGACGCATGTGTGTGTGTGTGTGCAGAGGACGGCCAGTCTTGACTCTTCTAGTTATCTGAACACTGTTTGCTTACCAATGATAACCTGATGCTATTAATGACTTTCACATGATCATTAAGGCTAGCTGCAAGGACAGCATTTGAGTGGGGTACTATATTAAGTGTCTATCAATAATTTGCTGACACCAATCGAAGTCCTTAATCCTTATTCAAGATACCATAGAGAGGATCTCAACAGGGTATTAAAGCACTTGTACCTGTGTGTGTGTGTGTGTGTGTGTGTGTGTGTGTGTGTGTGTGTGTGTGTGTGTGTGTGTGTGTGTGTGTGTGTGTGTGTGTGTGTGTGTGTGTGTGTGTGTGTGTGCACGTGTGCGTGCGTGTGTGTGTGTCCAGATAATAATCATATTCCTTTGTAAATACAAACTAATAATATAAGTATGTAATCTAATCTAATGGCTTTATAAAAGTAAGTAAGTAAGTATGTTCTTTATTAAACCAAAATTTCATACCTGCACTCTGGTGTACATAGTATTACGTCTAAATAACTACCTGTAATCAACCGTAATCATAATGCATACAGCATTTGGAAAGCTCTTCAAATATCACAGTTCTTTGGCCACTGCATTCATCAGCTCTTGCCATCTCTTTGCAAGGACAAGTAAATTTACTTACTTACTTTACTTAGTGTTGAACATGTCAAAGTGTGCGTTATAGTGCTGTAGAAATTGTTGTAGTCATTCATTCATTTGCAAGACATCCTTCATGCTGCTAATCGTTAAATCTAAACTGTTTAAAAGTAGTTTTGTTAATTGATGTATCTTCAGTAATATTTAGTTGTGCAAGTAAGACTTTATAATCTGCTCCTGTTATAGTTTATTTTAAAAATGTATATAATCATTGTAAACAATTTAATGCACATGCACTTACTGGCCAGATGCAAATAAAGGCTACTTACTTGCTTACTTTGCTTCAAGTGAGCAAAATGGAGGTCTGGAAGGGGGGCTCGGTAGCCCGCCTGCAGAAATTTTTGGCAAAACTAAATCTTGAATGTTGCATTTTTGCATAAAAACAGTTAAAAATTAGGCATATAAAATCATAAATTTTGATCTTTATCAGTCACCACGAGCATCACAGTAGTCTTGGAGTCAAGGCTCCGCGGGCCAGAAAAACATAGGGGGAGGGATGTGTGAAGAAATGGCCCATGGGCTGGCTTTTTGATAACCCTGATCTAGCACAATATCTGATGGCTTGAAGCATGAGCAACCAGAGGAGATAGGGTCGGCTGAGTCGAATGCAATGCTTTGTGAAGACAGACTTTGAAGTGATCCTTTGCTTGAAGGGCAGCCAGTGTTAAAAATGCAATTCTGGTGATATATGTTTACACTTAAGGACTTTTGTTTGTCTCTTGTCATAGAATTCTGTAGTTCGTGCAAATATTAATTCATCTGAGAATTTATATAGCGCCTCTCCAAGATACCTATTCAGAGCAAAACAATGCACAGTAAGCTAGATAAGTCACCAGTGGTAGGCTCACACACATACACACGTATGTATGTATGTATGTATGCATGAGCACTTGTTATAGCGCCCCTTCAAGATTTCTACTCAGAGGCGCTCCCACTACAACGCGGACACTGAATCGAGTTTCACGCCGAAGCGCATGGCAATTGCAGTGAAGGACTTGCCCAGGGTACCTACGCCGCGGCTTGAGGTGGATCAAAATCATCCCAACGGAGTCCCATCGAAAAGCTGGCACATGCATGGATGTTGAGAGTCTCTGGGCCTAGTTGAGTCGATAGAGTAGAGCAGCCGCAGGTGAAGGCATGTCACCTGTGGTTGCTCTTTGTGTAAGGTAAACAATACAATATGTGTAAGCAATACCAATGAGAAGTGAGTTGCTGTAGTCAAGCAACAACAAACCAGAGCAGTTTGCAAGTGAGACTAAGACAGTCATTTAGGAATATCCACAGCTATCCAGTAGGTAATTTGCATATTGTT
The DNA here is from genome assembly GCA_020284085.1 of Aporrectodea caliginosa. Lineage (NCBI taxonomy): Eukaryota > Metazoa > Annelida > Clitellata > Crassiclitellata > Lumbricidae > Aporrectodea > Aporrectodea caliginosa. The sequence goes on from JACEVL010001026.1 coordinate 2,114,775, forward strand.
ATAACAGAGTCAAAGAACGCCATGGTGGACTCACAAGTCAAACTCAAACTGTTCGACTTTTGAAGGATTATAGTCAATCCCCTTAACAGAACAGACTTCCACCAATAAAATTTCTGTAACTGTTGACCCCTGTCTAAGAGAAGGAATTCAGTCTTAGAACAATTCATGCAAGGCATTTTACTGGCCATCCAAGATTGCTGAACATCACAAAAAACAATTACAGAGTTGAATTCGACGAGGGGCTATCGTTGAAAAACAAATGGTAGTCTAGAAAGCTAGTTAGTGAGTAGTGCGAGTCAAGTGGGGTGGTTTATAGTTTACAGTGTAAACAGAAGCGGGCCCTGCACAGAACTCGAGAGTTCTAAGTTTAGATGTGACTTACAAAGGAAAGACTTATGTGGCCAGTTCTAAGTTTAGATGTGACTAACGAAGGAAAGCAACTCCACAACCAAGTCCATCCAGCCTAGGTTGATTTTCGGAGATAAAAGTATGGACTCACTATGTACAAAATTTAGTAATGTGTTATGCATCACTATTATATTCATTTAATAGGAAAACCAGTTGACACACCGCAACTGGGAACAGTAAAGGGGACTACAACTGAACTGAAAATGTCTTTAAAACGTCATTTTTGGCTTAAAGATTGTAGGCCAGATTTTACTGATTGTCGATATAGGATTCTGGGGATAAAATTGCGGTCATCCATTGCTGAACCAAGTTTCAGTGAGAGTGAAAATACCTACACCTACCAACGTGCAATTGTGAGCAGTTTTATTCCAGATAGCAAAGCTCGAGGGTACGTGCCATACGTATTCTATTTTTTGAAAGGTACGTACGTTTTTAACGTACCCTATTTTGAGGGGAACGGACATTATCCCCCCCCGGACATTATCCCCCCCGACATTATCCCCCCCGGACATTATTCCCCCCCTCTGTAGTAAATATTATCCCCCCCCGTACATTATCCCCCGTGTATAACGTATGTATATGTATTATTATTAATGTATTTATATATACATGTGCATATACATAATGTATATCCTATATATATAGATATATATATGGATATATATATATATATGTATATAATATGTGATATAACTATATAGATATATGTTAATGTATATGTATATATATGTATATGTATATATATGTATATGTATATGTATATATATATGTATATGTATGTGTATGTATATATATATGTATATGTATGTATATGTATATATATATGTATATATATGTATATGCATGTATATGTATATGCATATGTATATATATGTATATATATATATATGTATATGTATATATATATGTATATGTATGTATGTATATATATATATATATATGTATTATGTATGTATATGTATATGTATATATTATGTATATATATATGTATATGTATATATATGTATATATATATGTATATGTATATGTATATATATATGTATATGTATGTATGTATATATATATATATATGTATATGTATGTATATGTATATGTATATATATATGTATATATATATGTATATGCATATGTATATATATGTATATATATGTATATATGTATATGTATATGTATATGTATATGTATATGTATATGTATATGTATATGTATATGTATATATATATATATATATATATATATGTATATATATATATATGTATATATATGGTATATATGTATATATATGTATATATTACGATATATGTATATATATTACGATATTATATACCATTATATCTTAGACTGGGGGATAATGTCCTACCCTGGGGGGATAATGTCCGAGGGGATAATGTCCGGGGGATAATGTCCGGGGGATAATGTCCTACACTCATTTTAGGGTACGTAATAGGGTACGTAAACAATACAAAAAATACGTTAACCAATGTCATTGCTCATTATAAGAATAAATCAATTTAATTTAGGCAGTATCAGTAACAACCCAGTATACAGCGCAGTAAATTGCTGCAATGCTATAGTATTGTAGGTCTATGTTTATCCAGCATACATTGCACTTAATGCACCACTAATGTCAAATTATACGTAGGCTATGGGTCGTCTAGTAAGCCATAAATAAAATTTTCCTGTAGGATACGCAAATACCATACGCGTATTCTATTTTTTAAAGGGTACGTACGTATTTTTAACGTATTCCTCATTTTAGGGCAATGCTGCATTCCTCGAAGCCTGCCAGATAGAATGGTTAGTAAGGTGACAGAAACCATTGTTTCAAGATGGCATGGAATGTGGTTTAGCAACTAAATCAAGAGAAGGAAGCAGCAAAAAGCTAAGCAACTCCAATGAGTTTTGGACCCCAAAGAATTGGCAGGATGGTGGAGGAACGGGCCAAGCTTATAAAAGCGTATGTTGGGAGTTTTCTACTATTAAGTAAGTATATTCTTTATTTATCCAACTGCATAACCGCACTTTGGTTTATAGTCTAGGCTTGGAATCTCAAAATGACACTGTTAGAAGCAAATCATGTAACAATTTGCTACCGGGTGTTTCTAGACTAATTTGACCCTGCTGAAAACGAAAATGGCGGATAGCAACCTGGATTTTTAGCGGTTGCATGGGAAAACAAGATGGCGGCCAAAATGGTGGCCAATAGCTTCAAACTGCTATAAGTGAAGTATTGTATGTGATGGAAACATGATTTTAGAGTCTAAATTAACATTTTCGGGGTCAAGGAATGCGATGGAACTAAATACACATATGTAGCACCGCCAGAAAACCAAAATGGCGGTCAAAATGGCGGCCATTTTCTTCAAATGGCTTTAAGTGAAGTATTATATGTGATGGAAACATGATTTTAAAGTCTAAATTAACATTTTCGGGGTCAAGGAATGCGATGGAACTAAATACATGTATGTAGCACTGCCAGGAAACCAAAATGGCGGACAAAATGGCGGCCAGTATCTTCAAATGGCTATAAGTGAAGTCATGTGTGTGATGGAAACATGAACTCAGAGTCTAATCTAACATTTTCGGGGTCAAGGAATGCGATGGAACTAAAGACACATATGTAGCACTGCCAAGAAACAAAACCAAGATGGCGGCCAAGATGGCGACCAATATCTTCAAATGGCTATAAGTGACGACATGTATGCAATGGAAACATAATGTTAGAGTCTAAATTAAAGTTTTTGGATCAAGAAATGCACTGGAACTAAAGACACATATAATGCCAAGAAACAAAAACCAAGATGGCAGCCAAGATGGCGACCAATATCTTCAAATGGCTATAAGTGAAGTCATGTATGCAATGGAAACATGATGTTAGAGTCTAATATAACATTTTCGTGGTCAAGGAATGCAATGGAACTAAAGACACGTATGTAGCGTTACCAGGAAACAAAAATGGCGGAAAAAATGGTGGCCAGTGTGCTTTTAGAGTCTGAAGTAACATTTCGACTACAACATTTTTTTCAATTGTAAATATTTTTATTAGTGAGGAACACCACTACAGAATACAGTAACAAAAGACGTTGCAACATCAGCAATACTCGATTCACTGACACACCGCAACCCGGTCTTAATGCAAAGAAACAAGGACATGAGTCACATGACAAAGTTACACAATCTGTTAATGATAGACTTCGTGACAATGACACTGGAACTGTGCCAATTCAATGATCCCTTGAAGAAGAGCAATGCTCCTACATTTCACGACTTGTACAAGAAGTGTTCTTCAACCAAGAAAAGGAACACCGATAAAATTGTAAAGGAAGATCGTGATATCATGCAGCGACTCTTCACAGCATATGAAGCCGATCGTCCCATGCCATGGATATTGCAACAATACTGTGCCCTGAACTTCTTTCAAAATCATTGGCATTGGTGGATGGTAAAGGCAAAATGAGAGCGGGTGACAAGTCCTCATTTTTGCAGACACTCACTGAAAAAGTAGCATGTCCACTCAGCATTTCTCTAACAGAGTCATCACATTTAATTGTTGATGGACAAGCAATGGTATAAGCAATAGGGAAACCTCCGAAATCGAAGACATTTGGAGACCTGGCAGATACAGTGGTTATGCATGTGAAGAAACTTTCTTTTGGTTACAGGAGGGTCGATATTGTCTTTGATCGACACGGGGCATTGTCAGTAAAGAGTGGAACCAGAGGGAAATGCTGTAAGACATTACATCCAATCCGTTGCTATATAGAGTGTGGAAGTGTTCTATTGCAAAAAATTGGTCGAATTTTCTTGCTATGCCTGAAAACAAGCTTGATCTAGCTGCATTCCTATCCATTCAGCTTTCAACAGCCACATATGGTGATATAGATGTAGTTGAGTTGTTGCATATGGTGATATATATGTAGTTGGTGTTCTTCGTGGAAGAAGATAAGGCATTGTCTATACCTCTTTCTCTCACCTTGAAACCTTCCTTTTCTCTCGGAGTACCTCGCACTGGGAGCGCTTCTGAAAGGCTTATGCTATGATAAGCGCTTTATAAATAATCAAATACAGTATACAATACAATACAATTGTCTACTGCCGGGTCTGATGTGTCTAACTTGGCAGCAACACACGAAGAAGCTGATACCAGAATAATTGTGCATGCTTCACAGACAAACCTGAAAACCGTGGTCTTTTGTGCAAGGGATACCGTCGTGATTCTGCTGTTGCTGCATCACTATCAACGCTTTAAATGTGAAGAGATGTGGGTGATGGCAGGAACATCAACAAAGCGGAAGTTCATTCCAATTCACACAATTGCTCCAAGTATGGAGGATCAAATAACGAAAAATATATTGGCTTTTCATGCCATAACTGGATGTGATGTGATTATTTAGCAGGGATCAGCACAAAGAATACATGGAAAACATACTTTGAAAGTTCCCACTTACTTTCTACATTGGGGAACATTCCCCTGTCAGGGAATGCTATAGTGAATGTAGACGAATTTGTGGTAAGATTATATAAAACAAATGACAACGTCAAGACTTGCGATGCAGCACGATATTTTTGGGGGAGAACCAAACAGAATGATTCTCTTCCACCATGCAGTGACACCTGGGCAGCAAATGTGCTCATTACCAAACTGTCATATTGGAAAAGGCCTATCTTCTGCATATTGATGCTCCGACACCAGCCTCATCAGGATGGAGTATGGATGAAGAAAATGTTTCGGTACCACTATGGTCTACAATTGGTCCGGTGCCACAGTTGTGTCTAGAGTTTGTCCACTGTAAATCAAGCGAAGTTGGTAAGTTTATCTCCGAAAGCTGCTGCTGTCGATGTGCGAAATTGCCATGTAGGCCTACACTTATGCGCAATGGCATTGACTGCAACAAAGCTTGAAATAGTCAAGTCGGAAACATCCACATCTTTAAAGAGTACATTGCCTTTAATATCCATCTGGCATGATGTATGGCTCCAGGAGAAAAATCATCTCTGGGCTGATAATAGTGAAGCTGGATTTCAGAAAATGCCAAATGTTCAGGCTGTCCTTGTCATCTTTCAGCAGACTTGTTACCTCTTCATGAGCTGCTTCAGGTTCATATCTGGTCTGATCAATTTTGGTCCAGTTAATCTGGAAACGTTTACAGGTGGCAACGTCTGGCCCTTAGGTCAATGCGAACTGTCATGGAAGGCTGCAAGCTGGAACTAACTCCATTATGTGGTGCCGAAATGCCAGGTGCAAAAGCTTCTTCCCGAGTTTCTGTTCCAGCAGAACACAAACGACATTTCTATTTCATGTGTTACTGGAAGTGGTATCAAAACACATGGAAGCAATGCGATCTACAAGGCACCAATTTCCTATCAAACGGGCTAACGACTGAGATCTGAGCTTCACCAGTAGCCTACTGAAAGTCAATTTTGGAACACCAAACAATTGGTTCACTCCAGTTCCTGCAACAATTACTGGCAATCGATCAACAACCTCCTGCCCAGTGAAGTATCTCAGGAGTTTACCATCCCAGTGGATCTCAAGAGAGACATTTCCTTGAAACTGTTCTTTAAGCTGTGAAACAATTTTAGCTCGATAGTGCTGTGCTCTTCTGTGAATTGACGAATGGTTGATATTTAACTCATAGACATCATGACCAAGACTTTGAGCAACTGTTGCTAATACAGACGTAGCCTTTCTGTCGCTCAATTTGGTTCAATTGAGGACTGCAGCCATAAGCTGGCTGTCATAATGTTAACTCGTGTCCTCTTTCTACAGCTTGCAGGTGTTGTGAGTCCACCAACAGCTCCTTGTAAGTTAGTGTGGAGGATTGGAAGTAAATCTAACAATCATACAGTGCTTCTGAATTGTTTTTCTGATTTATCGATTTTATACGAATTATGGCACTCGAATCTCTATTATAATTATTATTGCGATTATTATTTATAATAATTATAACAATAATATTTTATTATTATTGTTGAACAAAACAGATAAGTTAAATACAAAAGAAATAAATAGGTAGAAGCAAAAAATCTAAATTTCATTATTGAACTCCTATTTGTATTGCGTAGTTTGTGTTGAAGACCGAAAACATGCATAGGCCTACCCCAAGAAATTCAACTCCGTTGAGCGACCCCTAAATGTTAACCAAATTGACTAAAATTGTGTACAAGATATTAATTTGACCAAAGGAACAAGTTTAGGGGGTGAGACTTTGAGAAATCCAAAGTTGGAAAATAAGAAACACCCTAGCGGACATGCTTTGTAGGCTGCTATTACCGCCGTGTACTGCAGGCGGTCTGTTCTGTTAGTAGTTAAGATTATGTCGTCTGTCATTTGTGTTCTTGTGAATTGTTTAATTGTCATAACATGTAAATGTACAGCGCAGTGGGTTTGTCAGGTGCTTAATTAAAGAAAAGATATTATTATTATTATTTTATTTCAGACATTTCTGCTTCTGGATTTTAATTCTGATGAAAGCTTAGTTTTGCTAGTCAGTCTTCTCTTCTTTCATTACTTCAACCTTCTACCCTTAGTTTTTGCAATCTGATTTTCCTGAATTGTCTTTGTTAATTTGAATGCTTTGTTTGTAGACTGAGCAAGAGAGACGTCAGAGATATCGAGCAAGACAACGCTTCATTCGGGTTAATAAAGTGCGACGCATGTATTCCCTGGGCATCTCAAATGAAGCATCTATGCAGAGGTATCAGTTTCTGATTGCCACATCTCAGAATCTCATCCCTGTGGGTCATTTGAAGATTTTAAAAGGCTGTGTGACTTGATATTCAGCACAAACCACATAGTTTTGTTCTGCATGGGCTGATATGTTAGCAATTGTGCAGCAAGAAGAACAAAGAGTACATGACTTAACAACTGCTCAATGGCTGAGAGGCAATATAATTGGATATTATGTAATCATTTTTTAAGACCGAAATTGTTGATGACCTTTAGTCCAACTCATTTGATCCTTATGACATTGATATATTCCAAAATACAGTTGGAAACAAAACATACACTTTCAGATTACATCACTGACCAGGCTTCTCTAAAAGATGGCAGTTGTTAGTAGTTTCACTTGAAGTGACCTCCAATTGAATCCTTGTGCATTGTAACAGCATTATATCTGTAGATTAGATTAGATTATGTTAGATTAGTTTTTTGAGATTCGACAACAACATTGCAGAGAGAATGATTAGACTCTGTATCATCATTGGTCATTTGCTGAGAGTTAGAAAGCTAGTCTGTTTAAGGCAATCTCGCAGACGCCGATGCTCTTAACTGTCGGGAAAGAAGTATGTGTCAAAGCATACTGAGAGACATGCCTTTCCAGTATCAATAGACGAAAAGATGTTGTCCAGCATAAAGGCAGTGGCAGTCTCAGTGAAGTGGCCTTCACGGCAATGGTTCCAACCAAGGAACCTTACTAAAAGTTATCCAGTCAACAGCACCTGATCTTAATTTTATATATTTTTCTTCCAGCTAGTTTTTATTTAAATGACGAGCAACACTGGAGATTGATGTTGAAGAATAATGTAGATGGAACTTTGTGTTGTAGAATAATGGAAAAACATGGAGGCACTTTGGACAGGTGGTTAGAAGAATCTAATGTGAATGATTTGGTAAGAAAATGTTAAATGGTTATTTTAACTACTTTTTCAGCCTCTGTATCATTTTAGCTATACTTTGATTGCAGGTGCAAGATGTTTAATAACAGCAAACTATCTTTAGAATCATTTGGAGAATTATGTTGCATACCTCATGTTCCAAACGAGGCAATTAATAACTATTGCTGTTCTACTTCTGACTATCCTGGTAAATCTTATTGTTGTTATTACCTTTATTTCTCTCTAACATTTATAATAATTAATTTCAATTTATGCTATACCAACCTTCTGGAATCAACTCTTAAAAAACTACCATCATCCTGTACTTGCCAATGCCTATGATTGTACCTGAGGCAGTATTGTTTGTCTGACCACGTTGTATTTATGGTCATTTCCGAAATTGCATTGAAGACTCCAAGGTAAATGATGAGGTCACTGCTTGTGTGTGAACTTCATGACTTCTTGTGTTGGAACACAATAGCCGATTGGTTAGATTGCTCAGCTTGTAACACAAAGTGTACAGGTTTGAACCTTCCAGGCATTCACTGTGTATGGCCCTTAAATCCTTCAGTCACAAGTGCTGAGTGTGATCAATTTCTATCATATGGTTGTGTGTGCGCTTCTGAACTTTGGAAGGAGGGCATTATCAACTGCAGCTGTATTGTATTGTATTGTATTGTATTGTATGGCAGTGTATGATAAAAGGCATGCCTATTTAACAACCTGCTTTCTTTCTAACCTTGTAACTTTACTTTTGATCTGTGACCTTAAATTGGCAGTCTAGAATTCGAACCCCAATGAAGAAACTGCCGATTAGAACTAAACAACATAACAGGGTATAACATCTTATATTAAATATGCTCAGATTTCGGTCAATGCTGTGGAAAGAACAGACCATGAAGGGAAAAAGAAAAAGAAACCTACTGGAACTGTTGAACAACATCTACAGGCAGCTGGAACTCGACCAACACTGGAAAAAGAGTTCATTAATAAAGAAGAGACTGCAGCTCATGTCACTCAAGAGAGATGTCGTATCAGCTGCAAAGTTGAGTCTTCCAACTCTGATCTGACAACAAAGACATCAACTGAAAGAACGACTCAAATAACGACTCAAAGAATGTGTGTAATCTGCTTTATTTTGTATGTGCACATATTGAATATAGGACAAAGTCAATGGACATTATACAGCAAATTTGTTCATTTTCTGCAGATCTTTTCTAGTATGCCTACACCACTGTGTATTTAATGTCCTCTTGTTTGTTGTTATAACATGTATGTATGCATGTGTGTATACAGATATTTCTGGAGCACCTTTTTTGGCTCAAAAGCACCAATTGTGCTAGTGGAAAGTTCGCCTTAAATACTGAGTGATTAGGTTTTTTAAATGTGTGATTATGTACAGTCAGTTTGTATGACTGTTGAAGTACTGTCTTTTAACTTCATTTTGTGATCTTCATTTCTCTTCGTCTGTTGTTTCCTAGGGATCTGAAAGATGAAGCAGGTACAAGACAGCCTTGCTGCTTTGCTGACGTTCTCAATACTCATAAAGTCATTGTAAGTTTATCAGCTTTGCTTTTTGATGTTTCATTTGGTTGAGCAAAGTTCTTCTTGGGTTCAAGATACTGATATTGTGGGGCGCGGTGGTGTAGGGGTATGTTCGGTGCCTTGCAGCCGTAGGGGTTGCAGGTTCAATCCACCTCACGCCACCGCGCAGGGACTAGAGGTCTGCGGGTACAGCATTTTTGCTACCCGACCCGTACCCGTAACACAGAACCGTTACCCATACCCGTACCTGACCCATACTCAAAATTACTACCCGACCTTACCCGTACCCGCGGGTATACCCGTACCCGTAAAATACCCGTCACGTCATTATACCACGACTTCCCAAAGTCCCTACCAGTAGGCTTACAACTCTGCATGTAGTCATAATAATAAATGGGCTGATGATGATGATGATGATGATGATGATCATGATGATGATGATGATGATGATGATAGTAGTAGTTGTTGTTGTTGTAGTAGGCCTAGTAGTAGTAATAATAATAATAATAGCAGTAACAGTAGTAGTAGTAGTGGCAGTAGTAGTAGCAGCAGCAGCAGCAGTAGTAGTAGTAGTTATAGCAGTAGCAATAGCAGTGGCAGTAGTAGTAGTAATAATAATAATAATCGCAGCAGCAGTAGTAGTAGTAGTATTAGCGGCAGCAGCAGTTATAGTAGTAGTAATAATAGTAGGCAGTCAACTTATGGAACCTGTCACATGCAACTGTTGTGCTCTCTCATGTCCATTGTACATTTTATATCCTTGGTCTATATGCTGTCACCTAGAACACTATTCTCTATTATATATGTAACGGTGACATTGTAACCCCAAAACTTCACGTCGGCACGGGTAAAACCGGGTATACCCGTATCCGTGATGACCCTACCCGTACCCGACCCGACCCGTGAAATGCGTACCCGACCCATACCCGACCCGCGGGTACGGGTCGGGTACTGGTAAACCCGCGGGTATGGGTATACCCGCAGTCCCCTAGTAGGGACCCTGGGCAAGTCCTTCACTCGCAATTGCTCATGCGCTTCGGCGTGAAACTCCGATTCAGTGTCCGCGCTGTAGTCGGAAGCGCCTCTGAGTAAAAATCTTGAAGGGGCGCTATAACAAGTGCTCATACATACATACTTACATACATACATACTGAATTCCTGTCATTTTCATAGGTTCCTATGTCCAGAGCTGGAGTTTAATTTTAATGACTTTCTGTCCTTGACCCTTGTTTATGAAACTGAATAACAGATTGGCATATTATAGTAAATGCATAATGAATGGTGTTTGTTGTGATTACGATGGTGGTGGTGGTGGTGGTGGTGGTGGTGGTGATGGTGATGAGGATGATGAGGATGATGATGATGATGATGTTGAATTTGTTTCTTGTTTCACAATGTTGGAATAAACAAACAGAGTTGTCAGAATTAAATTAAATAGAGTGGAGCACTTGAAGCAAAAATCATAGGAAAATAGCAATGAAAGCAAGACTAGCTAAGGGGCCGTCCATAAAGTACGTCACGCTCCAGGGGGTTTAAGAAAGTGTGACAGTTTGTGACAGGGGGGGGGGGTCAGGCCATGCGTGACGTCACACATTTATTTTTTTAAATTTTATTTATAATTTATTTTATACAAAAGTGTGAAATTTATGGATAAAAATCTTGGAAAAGTCTTGTTACTAGCCCCCTCGAAAAATTTTTGGTGTCGAAAAACTGTTGTTACTACCCCCTCGAAAAAGTCATGAGAAAACACCTGTTACTACCCCCTCGAAAATTCTTGGGAAAACTGCTGTTACTACCCCCTCGAAAATTCTTGGGAAAACTGCTGTCACTACCCCTCGAAAAGTTTCCCGGTCGAAAGTGTGACGTACTTTAGGGGGTCCGAGTTTTGTGACAGTTTGTGACAGGGGGGGGGGGGTAAAAATGGTCAAAAATAGCGTGACGTACTTTATGGACGGCCCCTAAGTCTTAAATTCTGATAACATATTTTCTTACAACAGTTCAGATATGACCACAGAAGAAAATGAGTTGTTTTCTGTAATTGTGCCTGTACTTCGTTTTTATCTTAAAAGAGTCACTGTATTAATGTTACAAAATAAAGTACACTTAGGCATACGTTCAAAAATAATTTCGATATGCCAAAATAAAGTACACTTGGCATAATGTTTAAAAATAATTTCGATATGCCAATTTAGTATGTTTATCACATGATTAGGTAACGAAACAGGGCACTTGGTATGCTTTATTCCTGTGATGTTGTTTACAATAGGAACCTAGATGTGTGAGCCTGTTGTGGCATAACTACACGGAATAGTCTACATTAAAGTGATGCTGTGCAACAGAAACGAAATTCTGCTGATGTTCAGACTGATCTATGGTTGCAATGCATGATGCTGTTTTCCACTGTTTGAATACCAGGTGTCCAGAGCTTCCCTGCAGTCGTTTGATGTTTTCGTTTGTCTTTCATAGTAAAACAAAATCTCTGTGCAATACGATTTTTCAGCACTGTTTCTCAATTACAATTACTTTATTTGTTGTAATGCATGTTCAATACATGTAGAATAATTTTGTAGATTTTTTATACTAAAAAATGCAATCTCGAATTTCAAAATAATTATATGAGTTTAGTTTATTACCAGCTTTTTAGCAGTACTAACCATTAAGCACTTTATACATTTTTAGCATTACTTAACTTTTGCTGTCAGTATTTTACTTTAGTGTTACACCTCACCTATAGTTTACAATAATTGTGTGCGACACTATTGAATAGCTAGCACTGTAAGAGGCACTTTATAAATTCTCTGATAGGGTACGATATTGATTGATGTCTTATGTGTTTGGATAATGGAGTCAACACGGTCATCATCATCATCATCGTCGTCGTCATCGTCTGTGGTGTGGTCCTCTCTGTAGTGTTGCCACTTCCATGACATGCCTCCAGGCCTAGTGTGTTCAGTGGGTACAGATCAGCTGCCACCGTTCTTGCCCATTGGTGGTGAGGGCATCCAACTGGCCTCTGCCTATTTTAGGATGGTCCAGTCCATGGCTGATGCTCGAAGACTAATAACAAACAGTGGCGGCGCCAGGATTTCAGGTTGGGGCTACAGCCCTAAGCCCTTCCCTTTCATCCCTCCCCTCCCTTTTCTCCATCCCTTCCTTTCATGTACCTTCCTTCCCTCCCCTTTCCATACCACTCCTCTCTCCCCTTCCTTTTCCTTCCCTCCATCCCTTCCTAGTCCCTTCCTTACCTCCTACAATCATAGTACAATGCCCCCTATCCCTTGCCGAGAAGTGGGGGTCCGGAGGTTTCCCCAGGAAAATGTGTCGGGTTCCAGATGCCTGTATGTGCGTTTTAGCACACATCCGGTGAAAAACGGTATTTGCATGTCTGGCAACTGCTGTAGTAGTATAATTATTATACTAGAAAGTTTACTAGTCGTCATTTATAAGCAACTGCGTTCAAGTTCAAGCGTTACGTACTGTTGGTCATAGCGCAGAGGCAGTCTTCTGTCACCATCGCTGAATTTGTCAATTACCGTTTCCCAGTTCACAGCTGATAGGCCTACGTCCGACAACTCCCTTTCAATCGCTAGGCCTAGTATGGAAATGCTGTGCAATCTATCATGCGACATCGTGGATCGCAGGCAGCGGCGCCGCTAGGATTTTAATTGTGTACGCACAATCAGCATGCGACCATAGGCCGGGGCCCGAGGACGAAAATATGTGGGGGGGGTACGAAGAACGAGCGTCCGAACTTTTTAAATTTCCACACTGTAATGGTAGCAGTTTTAGCAGTCATCTGAACAAAATTGCTCTATAAATTCAGTGCTGGTAGGACCAGCTGTCACTGGTAGGTAAGATGTAGTTTGAGTCGTTTTTTTATTTTGACTGCAGACAATACTATAATATAGTAGCAAACCAGACATTTATCGAAATTAACATAAAAACTAGAAAATACGTTCAATTTCCAAGAACGCCATAGGCCTAAGCCTTAAGGTATGAACTTAGCCTATCGCTGACTAGACACAAATAGCAGAAATAGTTAACAAATGGTACGCAAACCAAGCAAAAAGGATTCAACTACCGAATCGTGAAGCCATGTGGTAATGATGTAGTTTAACTAAAATGTTCAAGGAACAAAACAGTTTGAAATATATTTTTAAATTTGAAAGATAACACTCGAGAGAAGCCATTTAGGTGTACAAATAAAATATTTGTACAAATGTCATATTAACAGTATTTTACACTCATTATAATATGATAGTATTATATATTATAATAGTAAATAATATAATTTGGCTATACCTACCAAATATCAGGCGCGTAACTAGCATTACGCAATTACGCAACTGCGTAAAGATTTAAACAGCTCTCAAAAACTACAAACCGTTTAGATTACTAATTAACATCCTAGATTACTATTATTCGTTGAATTTATATTGTGAAGACTTTATTATTGTGAGGTCGGCAAACATTTTCCTTCGATCACAGACCCACAGTAGTTTAAATCATCGTAGGCTAATGTCATATGTTCCACGCAATGCCCATGAGTTCGTTGATTCAGAATGTGTGGTCAGTAAACTCTAGACAGTATTGTCGCAGAAAGTCGTGCGGGCAAGTTTTACACTATATTGCTAGATATGAGCGCAGACATCAGTAGCACAGAACAGATATCGGTCTGCTTATTAAAGTTGATGGCGGTAAGAACCCCGGTTCTCAGAATGTGGTAAAAAGAACAATTTACAGCTTTCATCCGAACTCGTGACGCCACTGGCGAAACTATTACGACAATCGTCGAGCAGCAGCTATCTGAGGTCGGACTCGAAGAGAGAGAATGGAGGAAAGGGAGGAAGAGAGCGCAATGGAGGAACGGGAAGAAGAGAGCGAAATAGGGGTAGGGAAGAAGAGAGCGAATGGAGGAGAGGCAGGAAGAGGTGCGAATGGGTGGAAGGGAGGAAGAGAGCGAAATGGAGGTAAGGGAGGAAAAGAGCGAACTGGAGGAAAAGGAGGAAGAGAGCGAAATGGAGGAAAGGGAGGAAGAGAGCAAGTGGAGGGTATGGAGAAAGAGAGCAAATAAAGAAAAGGGAGGAAAAGAGCAAATGGAGGAAAGAGAGGAAGAGAGCGAAATGGAGGAAAAGGAGGAAGAGAGCGAAATGGAAGAAAGGGAGGAAGAGAGCGAAACGGAGGAAAGGGAGGAAGAGAGCAGAAATGGAGGGCAAGGAGGAAAAGAGCAAAATGGAGGAAACGGAAGAAGAGCGAAATGGAGGAAAGGGAGGAAGAGAGCGAAACGGAGGAAAAGGAGGAAGAGAGCGAAATGGAGGGCAAGGAGGAAGAGAGCGAAATGGAGGTAAGGGAGGAAGAGAGCGAAATGGAGGGTAAGGAGAAAGAGAGCGAAATGGAAGAAAGGGAGGAAGAGAGCGAATTGGAGGAAAGGGAGGAAGAGAGCGAAACGGAGGAAAGGGAGGTGGTGCGAATGGAGGAAAGGGAGGAGGTGCGAATGGAGGAATGGGAGAAGGTGCGAATGGAGGAAAGGGAGAGGGTGAAAATGGAGGAAAGGGAGAGGGTGAAAATGGAGGAAAGGGAGGAGGTGCGAATGGAGGAAAGGGAGGCGGTGCGAATGGAGGAAAGGGAGGAGGAGCGAATGGAGGAGAGGGAGGAGGAGCGAAAGGAGGAAAGGGAGGAGGTGCGAATGGAGGAAAGGGAGGAGGAGGTGGGAATGGAGGAAAGGGAGGAGGTGCGAATGGAGGAAAGGGAGGAGGTGAGAATGGAGGAAAGGGAGGAGGTGCGAAAGGAGGGAAAGGGAGGAGGAGCGAATGGAGGAAAGGGAGGAGGAGCGAATGGAGGAATGGGAGGAGGTGCGAATGGAGGAAAGGGAGGAGGTGGGAAAGGAGGAAAGGGAGGAGGTGCGAATGGAGGAAAGGGAGGAGGTGCGAATGGAGGAAAAGAGGAGGAGGTGCGAAAGGAGGAAAGGGAGGAGGAGCGAATGGAGGAAAGGGAGGAGGTGGGAATGGAGGAAAGGGAGGAGGTGCGAATGGAGGAAAGGGAGGAGGTGCGAATGGAGGAAAGGGAGGAGGTGCGAATGGAGGAAAGGGAGGAGGTGCGAATGGAGGAATGGGAGGAGGTGCGAATGGAGGAAAGGGAGGAGGTGGGAAAGGAGGAATGGGAGGAGGTGGGAAAGGAGGAAAGGGAGGAGGTGCGAATGGAGGAAAGGGAGGAGGTGAAAAATGAAGGAAAGGGAGGAGGTGAGAATGGAGGAAAGGGAGGAGGTGCGAAAGGAGGAAAGGGAGGAGGTGCGAATGGAGGAAAGGGAGGAGGTGAGAATGGAGGAAAGGGAGGAGGTGCGAATGGAGGAAAGGGAGGAGGTGGGAAAGGAGGAAAGGGAGGAGGTGCGAAAGGAGGAAAGGGAGGAGGAGCGAATGGAGGAAAGGGAGGAGGTGCGAATGGAGGAAAGGGAGGAGGTGCGAAAGGAGGAAAGGGAGGAGGTGCGAATGGAAGAAAGGGAGGAAGTGCGAATGGAGGAAAGGGAGGAGGTGAAAATGGAGGAAAGGGAGGAGGTGAGAATGGAGGAAAGGGAGGAGGTGCGAAAGGAGAGGAAAGGGAGGAGGTGCTGAATGGAGGAAAGGGAGGAGGTGAGAATGGAGGAAAGGGAGGAGGTGGGAAAGGAGGAAAGGGAGGAGGTGCGAAAGGAGGAAAGGGAGGAGGAGCGAATGGAGGAAAGGGAGGAGGTGCGAATGGAGAAAAGGGAGGAGGTGCGAAAGGAGGAAAGGGAGGAGGTGCGAATGGAAGAAAGGGAGGAAGGTGCGAATGGAGGAAAGGGAGGAGGTGCGAAAGGAGGAAAGGGAGGAGGTGCGAATGGAAGAAAGGGAGGAGGTGGGAATGGAGGAAAGGGAGGAGGTGCGAAAGGAGGAAAGGGAGGAGGAGCGAATGGAGGAAAGGGAGGAGGAGCGAATGGAGGAATGGGAGGAGGTGCGAATGGAGGAAAGGGAGGAGGTGGGAAAGGAGGAAAGGGAGGAGGTGCGAATGGAGGAAAGGGAGGAGGTGCGAATGGAGGAAAGGGAGGAGGTGCGAAAGGAGGAAAGGGAGGAAGAGCGAATGGAGGAAAGGGAGGAGGTGGGAATGGAGGAAAGGGAGGAGGTGGGAATGGAGGAAAGGTAGGAGGTGGGAATGGAGGAAAGTGAGGAGGTGCGAATGGAGGAAAGGGAGGAGGTGAATGGAGGAAAGGGAGGAGGTGCGAATGGAGGAAAGGAGGAGGTGGGAAAGGAGGAAAGGGAGGAGGTGCGAAAGGAGGAAAGGGAGGAGGAGCGAATGGAGGAAAGGGAGGAGGTGCGAAAGGAGGAAAGGGAGGAGGTGCGAAAGGAGGAAAGGGAGGAGGTGCGAATGGAGGAAAGGGGGAGGAGGAGCGAAAGGAGGAAAGGGAGGAGGTGCGAAAGGAGGAAAGGGAGGAGGTGCGAATGGACGAAAGGGAGGAGGTGCGAAAGGAGGAAAGGGAGGAGGTGCGAATGGAGGAAAGGGAGGAGGTGAGAATGGAGGAAAGGGAGGAGGTGCGAATGGAGGAAAGGGAGGAGGTGAAAATGGAGGAAAGGGAGGAGGTGAGAATGGAGGAAAGGGAGGAGGTGCGAATGGAGGGAAAGGGAGGAGGTGCGAATGGAGGAAAGGGAGGAGGTGAGAATGGAGGAAAGGGAGGAGGTGCGAAATGGAGGAAAGGGAGGAGGAGCGAATGGAGGAAAGGGAGGAGGAGCGAATGGAGGAAAGGGAGGAGGTGCGAATGGAGGAAAGGGAGGGGAGGTGCGAATGGAGAAAAGGGAGGAGGTGCGAAAGGAGGAAAGGGAGGAGGTGGGAATGGAGGAAAGGAGGAGGTGCGAATGGAGGAAAGGGAGGAGGAGCGAAAGGAGGAAAGGGAGGAGGTGCGAATGGAGGAAAGGGAGGAGGTGAAAGGAGGAGGAAAAGGAGGAGGGAGAATGGAGCAAAGGGAGGAGGTGAGAATGGAGGAAAGGGAGGAGGAGAAGAAAGGAGGAAAGGGAGGAGGTTCTGCCTTATATTGTCCTTTCCTTCTAATCTTGCATGTAGTGCAGCGTGTGGTTTTCGGTCAACTTGCATTCGCTCTATAATATTATGTCGAAACCATCGAAGTCTTCTTTGAACGACTTTGTCTAGCAGAGTTGTTTCGATCCATATGCTGTCTAATGCCAGCGTTTCTTATTTTCTGAAGTATTGAAATCCCTCTGATCTTCCGCAGTAAACTAATTTCTGCTTTAATAATTCTTTTCTTGTCTTACTTTGGCACTGTCCAACATTCCTAGAGGCAAATCGGTTGTATCTTCGTCTCGCATAGTGAGCTTAATTATCTTTGTCTGTTTTTTGGTCTTGGTAGGCCCTAAATAGTAATAGGATTGCAAGGGGTGTTCAGGCACGAATGAGGAAGCTTTTCGCCTCGCAAGATATAATTAAAATTATGAAATTATTTAATTTCCCAAAGAACTGATTTAAATTGTTATTACTTTTAACCAAAAGATGGTATCCAAAATGCACCATTATACACACCCAAATAAAAGTTCCTTAATTAGGCCTACAGCCTCTTCCCGGACCCCTCCCCTCAGAGACGTTGGAATCTGCGTAATTTTGGGGAAGCTCTGGTTACGCCACTGCTAGGTGGTGTTAGACTGTTAGTTTACCTAATATTAAAACTAGTACCTAAGTTATTATAATTTTGTAACTTAATAACAATATTTCACTTTTTTCATTTTCAATTTTTCGTTTCTTAACCTTTCAGCGCTGTACGCACGTGCGTAAGTGCGTACGTCTAGCGGCGCCTCTGATCGCAGGTATGGTTTAATACTTTTCATAACGGCGCTTGTGACTGGGACAGTAATAGCGATCTGAAGCATGCGCAAAATCTCTTCAAAACCTGTCCTAAACCTTTACCGGCACTTTTGACGTTGGCGCGGTATTTGATAACTGTGGACCATGCAATACTCTGAACGGTTGCAAAATATCTTTTAGCCTGTCTGGAACCTTTGTTGGTCGACTCAATGATGGGAGCCCTTGAGGCCTGGATATAGCCTAATCTAACCCGGCAGCGGCTTAAGTTAACTACACTGAAACCAACCGAGTTCATCTGGCTGGGCACCCACCAGCAACTGGCTTGGTTAGACATGGCTGCCCTCGCTGCCGCCTCCCTCCCCCCCCCCCATTTTGCTTTTCTCCTCTGTTGTGCGTTACCTTGGACCGATCGAGTCACCGAGAACACCTTTACTCCCCATAGGCCACCTTAGCCGTGACTGCTTCTACCAATTACGCTATTTCCGCACTGTCGCCCGCTCGCTCACTGCTTCTGCTACCTCCACCCTTATTCATGCATAATATATTCGTCACAACTAGACTTGAGTCACTTGACTACGGTTGCTAGCTCGACGCTGGCCTCCCGGCTGGTCGACTGGGGTGCTTGTATCAAAGACCTTACATATAAATGGCCATTTATATGTAAGGTCTTTGGCTTGTATCGGATCCTGCGTTCTGCCATCTTGAATGCCGCGTATATTTCTCAAGCATGTCATTCTTTGCATGCACAGTATACATGACCTTCATAGATACATGTGCAGTGTTCATGCACTTAGGCCTACATCGTGTCTCTAAAGGCAGCGCTGTGCATTGTTGTAAATGAAATATGGCACACATCAAAGAGTGAGCGAAATAATAAATTATTAACTTTGCAGACATTGCAGAGCCTGTCACGAGCAGAAGCAGTAGAGCGTCGTGCGTTAATGTCTGTGGGAATTTCAGGTCGTCTTCTGCTGCATTCTGCATGGCTGATCAGCGAGGCGAGATGCGGTCGGCGTCGACATGCTTCAACTGTTTGCTCTGTGCAATAACGAAACGTGCGGTCTGCGTAAAGATAGAGACAACGAATAAGATGCAGAGACACAAAAGACACACAGAAAGACAGGCAAACAGTCCGACAGATGAACAAAGAAACGTAGGCCGTACATGTTCATCCTTGACGTAGGCCTAGTTTCGATATTTAAGCGACGCATGCAGTGACCCATAAGGTAGCAGGTACGTGTTCCAAATGTTAACACTCCCTCCGCTTCCTGAATTTGAACTCTGTTGTATATTATTCTGCCTAACAGTAGGCTAACCACTTTCCTCACTCGATCTTTACGTCTGAATGGAAGACCTTCCATTTCTCTCATCATCCAATCTATAAGCCCTTGGCTTGGCCTCCGTTAGTAAACTATACAAGTGCAACTTGTAAGAAACAGCCAAATGAAATAATTGTAAACTAAGTGCATTCAGCTTTAATACTTTAATGGAATTAACTGTAATATGTGAAGAATTGTCATTGTAATTAAAAAACTGAACATAGGCTATAGATAGCGCCATTCAAAGAGCAGCACAAATCAGAGGCCTCTCTGCGCCAGCCTACGTATGATGCTAAATGTCATTAAGAGCTAGAATATTGCACCAGTTGGCAAAACAATGCATAGTAAACTAGAGGCTGTTAATGTATACTTATTTTTTGATTCAGGGTGTGCTTGATCGTGAGTTGTCGATTTGGAACCGCTAAACATTTAAAAGTCTCCAAGGTACTGACATAGGCCTATAGGCTACTCTAATGACATTTATACTGACCCGTCACATGATATATTCGCCGAAGGACATAAATTTATATACATTTGTATTCGGAATTCATTAGAAGCCCAGTTTTCGTCAGTTGCTTTATTGAGGACAGCACACGGTCGTCGCTTAATAGCAAGTTCTTTGTGATACGGTGAACGGGTGAATTATTATTATTCTCTTTACAAGAAAGCCTTTGCTGGTCAATCCACTGAAATTGGCTCATACGGTGGCCTACATAGCGCACAGCCTCGACAGTAAGCCGCAAATGCAAAGCAGTGCATGCGCAGAACTTTTAAAGATGAATAGAGAACTAGAGATTTGATCTGACACGTCATGGGTTAATGCATAACCGCAGCCAATGATAAAAGCGTCTCAAAGGGTGATTTCTTTACACGTGAGGCCGTGGTCGCTACAAGAAAAGCCAACTGCATCGGCCTTAGAGCTATAGCGTAGATACTAAAAGAAAATTAGTCATCGAATTGTGCTTTTCGACTTGACGAAGGGTGTCATTCGCTACTGGCTCTGGAGTTATGAAAGCCTCAATTTTCGACCGAGTAGATAAAAAATTCGGGCGTATCTTCGTTACAGTGTGGACTAAGAATGCTGCTTGATGAATGTTCTTCGTTTGAGAATAGCAGAAGAAAAAGTTCATTTTCTCGCCTTCCGTTTTCGATAAAGTTGCAAACACTTTGTCACACTTTCTGGAGAATGCGTTCAAGCGATAGTAGGGCTACTGTTGCTGACTTTGCGATTGAAAATATAGACTGAAGTCATTCAAGACGACGACATTTGCATGGCAGCATATTAACCTGATCTTGCACGAGAAACAAGCAATGCGTATCTGTTTCGGCAAGTGTTTCATGGTCGCCACTTTGGAGCCGGGTCAGTTGGCTCCATCTAGTGTGTGTGACGGGCCTCCTACTTTTGACGTCTTTAGTACAAGTGACGATTTCCGCACAGGACTGTCCAGCTGAACCACCCAACTGCACCTGCATTTCTACCACCGATCCCACGGAGACGGAGATCCAATGTCTGAATCTCGGGAATCTAAGCCAATTTTTCCAGTTCCGGAATGATAACAGAACCATTTTGCGCGTCAACGTCACCGGATTAACCACAATCTCACGCATCCAAGATGGCGCCTTTGGAGAGCTGAAGATTCGCGAAATCCGATTATCTAAATTAGCGATCAAGACAATCGATTCTGCGGCTTTCAACGGCAGCAGACTGTCCGAATACCTGCAGATATTATACCTCGATCAGAATCAACTGGTGTCTCTTCCTGAAACTGTTTTCTCCGGACTACACAACCTCTTGCAACTGCGACTGAATCTCAACAGGCTGAAGGTAATCGAACCAGGAACTTTTAACGAACTCACTGCTTTGAATGTCCTCGATCTTTCTTCAAATGAAATCGATTCTCTGGAGAACGGTACATTCGCAAATCTTTCTAATCTACAGGACTTGAAGCTTGTAAGCAATCGTATCAAGGTTATACAGGATAGACTGTTTGAGTCGTTGGAAAGCTTGGTAAATCTGGATCTCAGTCACAATGCAATAGCGAGCGTACAAGAGAACGCATTTCGAAGCATGACCTTGCTCACGGCGTTGGATATTTCCAGTAACAACCTCTCCTCACTTCCCGCAAACTGTTTCCAGTTCAACGTAGAACTGAGAGTGTTTCAGGCAGGCGAAAATCGACTGGATAATATCGATCGCCTATTCTATCGCACAACAAAACTAGACACCCTATTGTTATCATCGAATAAACTTAAGTCATTGAAAAGCCTACCTTTCGAAAACACGGCTCTGCTGACAACTCTTCAACTCGACTACAATTTGCTGGAAAATCTGGAGGCCAATCAGTTCACAGGCCTTGTTGCACTGAAATACTTATATCTTCAGTATAACGCCATCTCCGTCGTGAATTCACAGACGTTTGCTGCACTTTATCGTGTAACCGACCTCGATATGAGTGGCAACCGTCTGCAAACCATTCCGGAAACGTTTTTCGATTATTTGCAATCACTTCTTCGGCTGAATGTGCGAGAAAATCGAATCTCCTCGATGGGACAAAAACCCTTTGACTATTTGGTAAAACTGGTGGAACTGGATTTCAGCTGGAATGAGCTTCCTAACATCTGGGATGCCATGCTCAAGAAACTTGGTAACCTGGAAAAACTCTGGTTGCAAGGGAATCGAATTGCGAAAATCGACGGCATGAGCTTTTCAAATCAAACGAATCTGGTTTACTTAGACTTAAGTCAAAATTGGATCACTGAAATACCAGATCTTCTCTTTCAGAAAGCCAGAAAGATCGAGGTTCTAAGGTTGGCTCGTAATCCTTTGTCTGTACTGAAAGGTAATTCACTCTACGGACTCACTGCTCTTAAAGAGCTCTATCTAAACAACACCGTGTCTTACTTCAGTAGATGGAGGCTACTTCTTTTCAATGCCAGCTCTGGAGATTCTGTATTTGCAGGGAAACGCCATTTCACGCCTAACGGGTAACAGTTTCAATGGACTCAGAGCAGTCAAACTGTTAAACATCTCTTACAATAACATATCCTCTATGGAAGACAGTGCATTGACGCAACTTGTGTCTCTCAAGAAGCTTATCATGGCGCACAACTCCATCGACACTTCAATGTTGGCAGCAATAATGCGATATCTTCGATACGAGGTGTCTAGTTTGGACCTAACTTGGAATGCTATCACTACCCTTCAGGGAACAGAACAAACCCGATTGAATGTCTTGACGGAACTGTATCTTTCCGGAAATCCACTCATCTGCGACTGCTCCTTCCTTTCTTTGTCAGCGCTCAGAGACATAGAGAAGATGACGTGTACTGGTTCCACGTCTTCCAATCGGACGAACTATACAACGGTTCTCTGCTACGCTCAAACGACGCCACATGCAGCGCATACCAGACGAGAAACGTCACTGGTGACACCTGTCGGCTGCCGCTTCCTCCACTGAAATACAACAGGACCCAGACGAGCGATTACGATCCAGGTGTTTGCGATCCAAAGAGATACACAACAACCGTTACAACAGTGTCGTCGACAACAACCACGGCCAACACACTATCGTCAACAGTGGCGCTGAATACGACGCCTTGGTATCAGGATTTCAACGTCAGCTACGACAATTCCACCAACAACCCTCTGATGAGTCGTTGGCATTCCGATGCCTATATCTACGCCGTTGTCATTACTATTGTTCTTTCAGTATTACTGGCTCTAACCATTGTCCTCGTGTTCACGATCTACGTCGTGTGGAAGAAACGTAAGGACGACGCTGAGCGTCGGGCTTCAGCGGCTGCCAACCACATAATTTCCTCTGCCTACACGGTCTTCGATGACGAAGACGATGCCCTGGACTGGCCTGGGGCAGGGAACGTCGAGGATGGAATGGAACAGGTGGTCGAAATGTCCGTTCTCTGGATGAAGACAGAAGCCCCGGACAACGATAACGATGATTCTATTAAGAAAGTTGAACTGGATTAGTGTAACATATGCTGATGCTTTATGTAACGCTTATCAGATCAATTATCATTAATAAACATTGTATTAACTCTTTACGAGCAAAGAAATCTCCAAAGCAATAAAACTTTATATCGAAGGTAATGGCCTCTGAGGTAACACATAGTTCAACAATTCGATCTATGTCGGTCGATTTCATTTCATGGACCCTGGATTCGAACCCGGGTCTTTGAAGTGAAAAACCGTCAGCCCGTGGGCCTCCATACCTGCTGTACAGTAGTTCAGTGCAATATATGGTAGCATATGCTCTCATTGTATTTTGCACCTTTCTTATCTGACATAAAGCAATGTATTAGGTCTGTGACGTAGGCTACGTAGATGGCATGCTCTGAATACATTCGACTGAATTGTCGATGTTCGCTTGTGTGCAGTCATCTCAGTAGCTGTAATATTTCAAAGTATATTCCTTTCACTCCTGTATAACTAGAATAGGTGTAAAATGTGGTGCATAACAGAGGGTAATAAAAGTAGACGCGGTGACATATGGCATCTGTCAGGATAGCTTAAATGGGGACAGACCTTGGGATCTGCGGTGAGTACTTAGTTACATCTAGACTAGGAAGGACGTTTGCAAAAATATCCCCAAGAGCTGACATAGCTAATGCTAACAACAGCTTTCTGCTTTTTGTCTGCTTCTCACAAAAGTTCAGAACAGGATAAATGTTTCAAGTCTGTGTGCAAGAGTAACTAGAAGCTACGTACACGTACTTAGGAACGAGTTGCCGCCAGGTAGGCTATAATCGCTATATCACAGATGATGACGCTCGTATACAGTCGAAATTCTTAAGTGGTGCTAGATATTTAAATAGCTCATAACTGATTTACTTTCACCATTTAAAACAAGTTATGAAAAAGGGCCTTTTGAACAAGCATTTAAATAGTATGTGCCTATATATTCACAAAGGAAATAGTAAACCACCGGTAGAATAAATTTAAACTCCAATCACCATCTCACACACTCTCATAACTATATATATATATATATATATATATATATATATATATATTATTTAAACGGCGAACTAGAAGCTGTACACGTACTTTAGGAACGAGTTGTTGCCAGATTATAATCGCTATATCACAGTATGACGCCTATATATAGTCGAAATTCTGAAGTGCTAGATAGTAAACTAGTTAAATAGTAAACACTATTTAAAGCTCATAACTATTTACTTCACTATTTCAAAACAGTTATGAAAAAGGGCCTTTTGAACAAGGGTGGGCCATAATACAGGGAAAAGTAAACCCCTAGAATAAATTTTTGCTAATATTTCGGCCAAAAGTAAGAATTTTTAAATCAAGTTTTACAGGCTTAAAGGTAATTCATATCTACGTATAACGGCCAAATTTCACCCAAAATATTTCAAACAGAACAAAAGTTATATCACTTTTAGTGAGTCCACCCACTGTTTTTTGATGGTTCAAAAACTTAACGCAACAAAAAGCAGCAAAAAAAACGATTTTACTAAGTCACTTGACTCACTTCTCAAATAATTGTTATCAAACAAACTTGATATTACCAGATACATATTATTATTATTTAGAAAAGAAACAGGGTACCAGCGTAGCTGCACGTCACTGTGACGTCACTTAGCAAGAAGACGATCAAGTTGGTAAATAAAGAATTTTTCAGATTAATAATTTTTATTGAAACAATGAAATTGAAATTTCTGAAATATCAAGATGGGCAAGGTGTCAATGACAGACAAAATGGCAATGCGTATGCAGACACTTTATGAGCAGGGTCTGTGAGCTTAAGCTCTAATCGACGCTTGCCCTGATAAACAGTGGAAGTTGAGTAGGCCTATCGTTAAAAAATATGCCCCCGCATTTATGAAAGGGGATCGGCTCTGGAACGTCGTAAAGGCAGCGGAAGGCCGAAATCTTTCGCAGTCCAACATATGGATAATCACGTAAGGGGAGCTATGCTGGAGAAATACCACAATCTGCGACCAAAGCCAAAAACGATAAGAGAATTGAAGGTCGCATTGAAGTTTATGTGGGAAGATTTACCTCTGGAACCCATCAACAAAGACATCAAAACTTTACAAAAGACTCAGAACATGTATGGGTACTGGTGGTGGACACATTGAACTCAAGTTGTGAAACAATAATCAAGTTTGTTTGATAACAATTATTTGAGAAGTGACTTAGTAAAATCGTTTTTTGCTGCTTTTTGTTGCATTAGGGTTACGTTTTTGAACCATCAAAGAGTGGGTGGACTCACTAAAAGTGATATAACTTTTGTTCTGTTGGAAAATTTTCGGTGAAATTTGGCCATTAAACGTAGATACGAATTACCTTTAAGCCTGTAAAATGTGATTTAAAAATTCTTACTCTTGGCGGAAATATCAGCCACAATGCCTAGGGGTTATTTTTTTGGCCCACCATGTAGTGCAGAAACTATTTAGTAATGTAGCACTATCATTCTCAACAAGAACAGGTATTAACGCATATCCGATGAAACGTTTGAAGAGTTGCTTTTACTTACAGACCATATCACACAAGCTCTGCGTTCTCTACACTGACCTTGCAACTAAACGGTTCTCTACACTGACCTTGCAACTAAACGGTTCTCTACACTGACCTTGCAACTAAACGGTTCTCTACACTGACCTTGCACCGAAGTGGACCAACAACCTAGCTACGGTGGACTTGATCAGTTATAGTGCTCACTGTTGGAATTCTCACCAAGAATGTTCCTATTCACTAATCTATGTTACCAATATCATTACCTCTGGCTCTATTATGCAATGATTCTCCATGCATTTATTTAGCAGCTGAAAACTCATTTTACCAGATATCCAGCTTACAGGAACATTTATCAATTGACGTACATTTCTATATTAGCAAACACTTTCTGCAAGATATTACAGCTCACTCTCATGAAGCTACATTCTATCTAGGTTTGTCAAATGTCCAGTCAAGCTTCCAAAAATGAATACATGTAATTTATATTAAAAACATGACAAAACCTAGCACAGAAAGATGTTCATCCATATAAAAAATTCAGGCCCAATGCAGCGTGGACAGGCCAGGAACATAGCAAGCTATAACTGCGCCCTGTACCAAGCGTAAATCTAGCGCCCCCCAAAGATAAGAGTTAGGAATTAAATCATTCCACCTCAAAAGTGGCGCCCCTCTTGAGTTGCCCCCTGTTCCACGGAGCTGAGGAACACCCCTCGCTACAGCCCGAGCCAGGCTACCTGTGATTTCTTCTTTTCACTCATTCACTACTCTGGCAAATTATGCACAAATATGCACACTGCTTTAGTCTTGGTTAAATTTACACAGCACCCAATCAGCTTCAATTCTTGGCTTAAAACGATTTCAAGGCTATTAACCTAGATCAGTGCTGTCCAACCCGCGGCCCGCGGGCCTGATTCTAAGTGGCCCCCTGAGCTCGCTAAATATTTGCAATTTCTGTTAAAATGAAGTAAAAGACAGTCACTGACCTATTTGCATAGTTATTCGTTCGTAACTTGGCTAATCATTATTTGACAATGTGTACACAAAATCCAGTTCCAACAACATTCATTCATTATGATAACTTCAGAATTAATTTTAATATAGTGAATAATTTTCAATAAATTTTAGTCGTTGCTTTTGAGTTGACTGGTGCGGCCCTCGGCTTCAAAAATTACTTCTTCGGTGGCCCGCGGTGTCAAAAAGGTTTGACAGCACTGACCTAGATTATGCACCACCACAGGGGCGCCGCTAGACGTACGCACGTGCGTACAGCGCTGAAAGGCTAAGAAACGAAAATTGCAAATGAAAAGTGAATTATTATTAAGTTAAAAAATTATAATAACTTAGGTACTAGTTTTAATATTAGGTAAACTAACAGTCTAACACCATCTAGCAGTGGCGTAACCAGAGCTTCTAAAAAATTACGCAGATTCCAACCTCTCTGAGGGGAGGGGTCTGGGAAGAGGCTGTAGGCTTAATTAAGGAGCTTTTTATTTGGGTGTGTATAATGGTGCATTTTGGATACCATCTTTTTGGTTAAAAGTAATAACAATTTACATAAGTTCTTTGAGAAATTAAATAATTTCATAATTTTAATTATATCTTGCGAGGCGAAAAACTTCCTCATTCGTTCCTGAACACCCCTTGCAATCCTATTACTATTTACCAAGACCAAAAACAGTAATTAGGCTAATTATACGAGACGAAGATACAACCAATTTGCTTCTAGTCTACGGGTCGGAATGTTGGCCAGTGCGAAACCAAGAGAAGAGAAGAATTATTACAGCAGAAATTAGTTTACTGCAGAAGATCGCAGGGATTTCAAGACTTCAGAAAATAAGAAACGTTGGCATTAGACAGCATTAGGCCTATGGATCGAAACAACTCTGCTAGACAAAGTCGTCCAAAGAAGACTTCGATGGTTTCGACATATAGAGAGAATGCAACTTGACCGAAAACCACAAACTGCCCTACATGCAAGATTCGAAGGAAAAGACACTAAGGCAGAACCAGACAATGCTGGATAAACCATATAAATGAGGATGAAACATAATTAACTTTGACACTAAGGGAAAAATGAACTTGACAAATGACCGACGGAAAGGAGATAATTTATTCGTACCCATCGCCACCAAATGGCTGGCGTCAGAAACTTGACGATGGTGGTGATGATGATGATCCAATGCAGATACATGGCGATATATTATATAGGCTTCTGACAATTTCAATATGATGTACAAAATAACGATCAAACAATAAAATAGCAAAAAATTACAGTCAAATCTGAGACACGGTCACTTACAAGGTATTTCACACATTTGACGATTTGCCATGGATTGACTCTCACTTCCTCCTTACCCTCCATTCGCACCTCCTCCCTTTCCTCCATTCGCTCCTCCTCCCTTTCCTCCATTCGCACCTCCTCCCTTTCCTCCATTCTCACCTCCTCCCTTTCCTCCATTCGCTCTTCCTCCTTTTCCTCCATTCGCTCCTCCTCCCTTTCCTCCATTCGCTCCTCCTCCCTTTCCTCCATTCGCACCTCCTCCCTTTCCTCCATTCGCACCTCCTCCCTTTCCTCCATCCTCTCACCTCCTCCCTTTCCTCCATTCGCTCTTCCTCCCTTTCCTCCATTCGCACCTCCTCCCTTTCCTCCATTCTCACCTCCTCCCTTTCCTCCATTCGCACCTCCTCCCTTTCCTCCATTCGCTCCTTCCTCCGTTTCCTCCATTTTCACCTCCTCCCTTTCCTCCATTCGCACCTCCTCCCTTTCCTCCATTCGCTCCTCCTCCCTTTCCTCCATTCTGCACCTCCTCCCTTTCCTCCATTCTCACCTCCTCCTTTCCTCCATTCGCTCTTCCTCCCTTTCCTCCATCTGCACCTCCTCCCTTTCCTCCATTCTCAACTCCTCCCTTTCCTCCATTCGCACCTCCTCCCTTTCCTCCATTCTCAACTCCTCCCTTTCCTCCATTCGCTCTTCCTCCCTTTCCTCCATTCGCTCTTCCTCCCTTTCCTCCATTCGCACCTCCTCCCTTTCCTCCATTCTCACCTCCTCCCTTTCCTACATTCGCACCTCCTCCCTTTCCTCCATTCGCACCTCCTCCCTTTCCTCCATTCGCACCTCCTCCCTTTCCTCCATTCGCTCTTCCTCCCTTTCCTCCATTCTGCACCTCCTCCCTTTCCTCCATTCGCTCTTCCTCCCTTTCCTCCATTCGCACCCTCCTCCTTTCCTCCATTCGCACCTCCTCCCTTTCCTCCATTCGCTCTTCCTCCCTTTCCTCCATTCGCACCTCCTCCCTTTCCTCCATTCTCACCTCCTCCCTTTCCTCCATTCGCACCTCCTCCCTTTCCTCCATTCGCACCTCCTCCCTTTCCTCCATTCGCTCTTCCTCCCTTTCCTCCATTCGCACCTCCTCCCTTTCCTCCATTCTCAACTCCTCCCTTTCCTCCATTCTCAACTCCTCCCTTTCCTCCATTCGCTCTTCCTCCCTTTCCTCCATTCGCACCTCCTCCCTTTCCTCCATTCTCACCTCCTCCCTTTCCTCCATTCGCACCTCCTCCCTTTCCTCCATTCGCACCTCCTCCCTTTCCTCCATTCGCTCCTCCTCCTTTTCCTCCATTCGCTCCTCCTCCCTTTCCTCCATTCTGCTCCTCCTCCCTTTCCTCCATTCGCACCTCCTCCCTTTCCTCCATTCTCACCTCCTCCCTTTCCTCCATTCGCACCTCCTCCCTTTCCTCCATTCGCTCTTCCACCCTTTCCTCCATTCGCACCTCCTCCCTTTCCTCCATTCGCTCCTCCTCCCTTTCCTCCATTCGCTCCTCCTCCCTTTCCTCCATTTGCTCTTCCTCCCTTTCCTCCATTCGCACCTCCTCCCTTTCCTCCATTCTCACCTCCTCCCTTTCCTCCATTCGCTCTTCCTCCCTTTCCTCCATTCGCACCTCCTCCCTTTCCTCCATTCTCAACTCCTCCCTTTCCTCCATTCGCACTTCCTCCCTTTCCTCCATTCGCACCTCCTCCCTTTCCCCCATTCTCACCTCCTCCCTTTCCTCCATTCGCTCTTCCTCCCTTTCCTCCATTGCACCTCCTCCCTTTCCTCCATTGTCAACTCCTCCCTTTCCTCCATTCGCTCTTCCTCCCTTTCCCTCCATTCGCACCTCCTCCCTTTCCTCCATTCTCACCTCCTCCCTTTCCTTCATTCGCACCTCCTCCCTTTCCTCCATTCGCACCTCCTCCCTTTCCCCCATTCGCTCTTCCTCCCTTTCCTCCATTCTGCACCTCCTCCCTTTCCTCCATTCGCTCTTCCTCCCTTTCCTCCATTCGCACCTCCTCCCTTTCCTCCATTCGCTCTTCCTCCCTTTCCTCCATCCGCTCTTCCTCCCTTTCCTCCATTCGCACCTCCTCCCTTTCCTCCATTCGCAGCTCTCTTCCCTTTCCTCCATTCTCACCTCCTCCCTTTCCTCCATTCGCTCTTCCTCCCTTTCCTCCATTCGCACCTCCTCCCTTTTCCTCCATTCTCACCTCCTCCCTTTCCTCCATTCGCTCTTCCTCCCTTTCCTCCATTCTGCACCTCCTCCCTTTCCTCCATTGTCAACCTCCTCCCTTTCCTCCATTCGCTCTTCCTCCCTTTCCTCCATTCGCACCTCCTCCCTTTCCTCCATTCTCACCTCCTCCCTTTCCTCCATTCGCACCTCCTCCCTTTCCTCCATTCGCACCTCCTCCCTTTCCTCCATTCGCTCTTCCTCCTTTTCCTCCATTTCACCTCCTCCTCCCTTTCCTCCATTCGCTCTTCCTCCCTTTCCTCCATTCGCACCTCCTCCCTTTCCTCCATTCGCTCTTCCTCCCTTTCCTCCATTCGCACCTCCTCCCTTTCCTCCATTAGCACCTCCTCCCTTTCCTCCATTCTCACCTCCTCCCTTTCCTCCATCTGCTCTTCCTCCCTTTCCTCCATTCGCACCTCCTCCCTTTCCTCCATTCTCACCTCCTCCCTTTCCTCCATTCGCACCTCCTCCCTTTCCTCCATTCGCACGTCCTCCCTTTCCTCCATTCGCTCCTCCTCCCTTTCCTACCATTCGCTCCTCCTCCCTTTCCTCCATTCGCACCTCCTCCCTTTCCTTCATTCTAACCTCCTCCCTTTTTTCCATTGTCACCTCCTCCCTTTCCTCCACTCGCACCTCCTCCCTTTCCTCCATTCGCACCTCCTCCCTTTCCTCCATTCTCACCTCCTCCCTTTCCTCCATTCGCTCTTCCTCCCTTTCCTCAATTCGCACCTCCTCCCTTTTCTCCATTCGCACCTCCTCCCTTTCCTCCATTCGCACCTCCTCCCTTTCCTCCATTCGCTCCTCCTCCCTTTCCTCCATTCGCTCTTCCTCCCTTTCCTCCATTCGCACCTCCTCCCCTTTCCTCCATTCTAACCTCCTCCCTTTCCTCCATTGTCACCTCCACTCGCACCTCCTCCCTTTCCTTCATTCGCTCCTCCTCCCTTTCCTCCATTCTCACCTCATCCCTTTCCTCCATTCGCACCTCCTCCCTTTCCTCCACTTGCACCTCCTCCCTTTCCTCCATTCGCACCTCCTCCCTTTCCTCCATTCGCTCTTCCTCCCTTTCCTCCATTCGCACCTCCTCCCTTTCCTCCATTCGCTCTTCCTCCCTTACCTCCATTCGCACCTCCTCCCTTTCCTCCATTCGCACCTCCTCCCTTTCCTCCATTCTCACCTCCTCCCTTTCGTCCATTCGCTCTTCCTCCCTTTCCTCCATTCGCACCTCCTCCCTTTCCTCCATTCTCACCTCCTCCCTTTACTCCATTCGCTCTTCCTCCCTTTCCTCAATTCGCACCTCCTCCCTTTCCTCCATTCGCACCTCCTCCCTTTCCTCCATTCGCACCTCCTCCCTTTCCTCCATTCGCTCCTCCTCCCTTTCCTCCATTCGCTCTTCCTCCCTTTCCTCCATTCTCACCTCCTCCCTTTCCTCTATTCCTCCCTTTCGCACTCTTCCTCCCTTTCCTCCATTTTGCACTCTTCCTCCCTTTTCTCCATTTTGTTCTCTTCCTCCATACCCTCCACTTGCTCTCTTCCTCCCTTTCCTCCATTTCGCTCTCTTCCTCCCCTTCTTCCAATTGCTCTCTTGCTCCCTACCCTCCATTTCGCTCTCGTCTTCCCTACTCCTACATTTCGCTCTCTTCCTCCCTACCCTCCACTTACTCTCTTCCTCCCTCTCCTCCATTTCACTCTCGTCCTCCCTAACCTCCATTTCGCTCTCTTCCTCACTTTCCTCCACTTGCTCTCTTCCTCCATTTTCGCTCTCTTCTTCCCTTCCACCCATTCGCACCTCTTCCTGCCTCTCCTCCATTCGCTCTCTTCCTCCCTACCCTACATTTCGCTCTCTTTCTCCCTTTCCACCAATTGCTCTCTTCGAGTCCGACCTCAGATAGCCGCTGCTCGACGATTGTCATAATAGTTTCGCCAGTGGCGTCACGAGTTGGGATGAAAGCTGTGAATTGTTCTTTTACCACATTCTCAGAACCGGGGTTGTTACCGCCATCAACTTTGATAAGCAGACCGATATCTGTTCTGTGCTCCTGATGTCTGCGCTCATATCGAGCAATATAGTGCAGAACTTGCCCGCACGACATTCTGCAACAATACTGTCTCGAGTTTACTGACCACACATTCTGAATCAATGAACTCATGGGCATTGCGTGGAACATATGATATTAGTCTACGATGATTTAAACTACTGTGGGTCTGTGATCGAAATTTCAGAAGTGCCACGAAATTTCCAGTCATGAGTTAGCGTCAGCGAAGGAAAATGTTTGCCAATCTCACAATAACAAAGTCTTCACAATATAAATTCAACGAAAAATAGTAATCTAGGATGTCAATAAGTAATCTAAACGATTTGTAGTTTTTGAGAGCTGTTAAAATCTTTACGCAGTTGCGTAATGCTAGTAACGCGCCTGATTTTTGGTATAGCCAAATGATATTATTTACTATTATAATATATAATACTATCATAGCATAATGAGTATAATATACTGGTAATATGACATTTGTACAAATATTTTATTTGTACACCTAAATGGCCTCTCTTGAGTGTTATCTTTCAAATTTCAAAATATCAAATTTCAAACTGTTTTGTTCCTTGAACATTTTAGTTAAACTACATCATTACCACATGGCTTCACGATTCGGTAGTTGAATCCTTGCTTGGTTTGTGCACCATTTGTTAACTATTTCTGCTATTTGTGTCTAGTCAGCGATATGTTTATACCTTTAAGGCTTAGGCCTATGGCATTCTTGAAAATTTAACGTATTTTCTAGTTTTTATATTAATTTTGATAAATGTCTGGTTTGCTACTATAGTATTGTCTGCAGTCAAAATCAAAAACGACTGAAACTATATCTTAGCTACCAGTGACAGCTGGTCCTACCAGCACTGAATTTATAGAGCAATTTTGTTAAGATGACTGCTAAAACTGCTACCGTTACAGTGTGAAAATTCAAACAAGTTCGGACGCTCGTTCTTCGTACCCCTCCCCCCACATACTTTCGTCCCCGGGCCCCGGCCTACGCATGGTCGCATGCTGATTGTGCGTACACA
Source organism: Aporrectodea caliginosa (assembly GCA_020284085.1). Classification (NCBI taxonomy): domain Eukaryota; kingdom Metazoa; phylum Annelida; class Clitellata; order Crassiclitellata; family Lumbricidae; genus Aporrectodea; species Aporrectodea caliginosa. Next base: position 2,148,550 of record JACEVL010001026.1, read on the forward strand.
ATTAAAATCCTAGCGGCGCCACAAGTTCGGACGCTCGTTCTTCGTACCCCCTCCCCCACATACTTTCGTCCCTGGACCCCGGCCTACGCATGGTCGCATGCTGATTGTGCGTACACAATCAAAATCCTAGCGGCGCCGCTGCACCACCAGATATATTGAAGAGATGCTAAACAAATCTGTTAAATAAATACGTGCATGAAGAAGTCTGTTAAAACCATGTGCATTGAAAACACACAATGAAATATTGAACTAAAAACTTCTGCAAAGATAAATATAAGTGGGAATAAGTGAAACAATCATCCTGAAGGCTGCTATTCTAATAAATCAGAAACTTATTAGCTGTTTAAAACAAACTACGAATATTTCCTGTATATTATATTTGTGAAATGGTTAAGTTTTGGCTGAACATGACCTAAAGAACCGACAAGACAGCTCAGTAGAGGAGCAACAATCCAGTAATCCAACAGTCATTTCGAATTTATGCCAAAACTATATCAGTCTGTAACAGAAACTGAATCGTACGAGCATTTATACGCTTTGATGGAAATGCAACGTTGCTGTGCCGACGATCTCTGAAACTAGTAATCTGGCTGACAAAACTCTCTAAAATGTCTCATGTGAGGATAATCGTTTGGGCCAGATGGCAGAAGACAAGTAGTGACATGCTATCCAGATAAGTCATTTAAGTCAAACAGTTCTTGCTCGTACGGCTGTGCTCGTACCTGTCGTCCCGCAAAGAAACGTCCGTCGAGTGCCTTTACAGCTTTATCTGTATCTGAAAGAATAAGTCAAGTCACCAAACTGTTAGAATTAGAAGTGTGTGCAAAGTAAGCTGAATAAACACTAAAAAGTAAGCTGCTCAAGCATGTTCCTGATAAAACAGCTTTTAGGTAGACATATTTCACAGTATTACTCTAAATAAAATGTGGATGGAAACTGTCACCTCAACCCACTATCGAAGTACAATTAAAAGCATAGGCCAAATTTTCTATCAAATTTCATCTGGTCACAACTTACAGGGCACAGGTTAAAAGCAAGGCATATTTTTTAGAGGCATTGTATTTAAGTCCCAAGCAATGGGCAAATTAAACAGGTCTGTGTGATGGCTTAAGAGTAATTTAATCTAGGGCTGCGGATTTTAACGATTAATTAATCGATTAATCGTTAAAAATTTTAATCGATTAATTTTGGCTTGTTCGATTAATTTTCTATTAATTTTTTACTTATTTTATGACGTCAACATACCTATTTCCGGAATAAACAATATGGCGAACAGTAATAATGTGAAACATTTGAGTGGAAAATTAAGCGATCATTTTGCATTTAATTTAAATACTGAGGGAAAAGTAGAAAATAGTGAAATTATTGGAGATTTTTGTAGATAGAATGTAGTTACTACTGACTACATTTCTCAGTTTGACAATTTGAGTTTTAACATGTCGAATGATTGAAGGATTTTTACAGTGTACACAGTCTAAACAGCTTTTCACGCTTTATGTAATTTGTACCAAATTAATCGAATTTAATCGATTAATCTCGATTAAATTTTGGAGATTAATCGATTAAAATTATTTTAATCAGTACCAGCCCTAATTTAATCAAAAGCATACACTAAAGTTCATGAATAGAAATAAAACTGCAAGAAAACATTTGCATTGGCTTCTGGCTTACCTGCGACGGTGTGGAATTCTACGAAGATTTTGACAAGAATTTCGGCATCGTCTTCTTCGCTCTGTTTTTCTTGATAAATGATGACTCGGTTGACACCTCCATACTTGGAACACTCATCAACCACTTCACTCTCGAGATCCTCGTCCACCTCCTCTGGTCCAACCATGTTCCGAAGGATCATCACGCGGCTCTGCAAAACCATCGACATATTAATTAATTAATTAATTAATTAATTAGAAATGTCTGTTGAATGAATTCCACAAGATTCCAGTACTCACAAGAAAAGCTTAAAAGAAAATTCTGTTCCACTGTTGTTCTCTAGTTTATCCAGCCGCTCACACTTTCATATCAAGTAAACAGAAGTTAGGATGGTTGTGGAGCATATCAAGTTAGCCGTTTTAAACTGTCAATGTCATAACAACAAACTTTACCTCCGTCTTCCTCATGAGTTTCTGCATGACCATGTGTCGTGCTTGACTGCCACTGATCTGCATGTTCTCCTGCTGGGCCAACGTCTGACCAGGGTCCTCCTCCACAAACCTCTTCTGTGACTCACCCATGCCTCCAGCACTGATTGCTTTCAGAGCATCTGTTCACACAACCACAATCAATTAAAACAACGACAACACAATGAAACCACTGCAAGCACTAGGAACAATTCGGTTCAGCGTTTCAACGTTCTTTTTACAACTTCCCGTCACAATAAACCATTACCAAAACATAACCTGCTATAGTCAGCCATAACAGAATCTAACTTTCTTCACAAAACATAACGTCAGACGAAAAAGCTGAGCCAACATTAGCAGCTAAACACATTATGTTCAGTTCAATAATAATGACATAATTCCTTTACCATCTAAATAATGTTACCAATTTATTACCAGATACAAACTGGCTTATCACGAAATAACATAGCTCATTCATCACCTAACTGACACAGCCTTTACTGGTGTAATCTTTTTGTCTCCTACATGACCTAATCCTTTTATAATCTAAATGGCAACACCAATCCATTTATCATTGAACGACATAGTGATGTGGATAATCAGTCTATAATCAAGTACAAATTAAGCTACTTGGAAACAACCTTGAGCGACAGCAGAGACTGCAGTGGCCACTGTTGGTACTACCACAGTAGGTGGAGTGATTCCAGCAACAACCGGTAAACTACTCATTCGACCAGCACCTGGAAATGTCACAAAATCATTTCAGCATCATAGTCACTAAAACCACTCTGCACTCCCTGAATGCAAACTCCTTTTATCCCATCTATTATTATTATTACTATTATAAGTCAAATTTTATAAGTGCAAGATAATGTAACTAAATACACCACAAATGTGCTTAAGCTGCTGCTAATAAGATGACACAAATAAATGAGTCTTCAACCTAATTCAAAAGCCCTCTGGTGATAGTTCAAAATCCCAAGGTATAACAGCCAGATCATTCCATAATTGTATGCCTTATGTCACACATAAACATATCAACATAAAGGAATTTCCTATATAACATTACTTGGAATATCTTAAAACACCAGTATCTTCACTGCCTTTTAGAGGTCTTTAATAGGTCCCATGTAAATATTCAGTTACAGGTATATAATAAATAATCTTACATGTATACTATTTGTGTATATATATTCTATATACATACAAGTGTATATCATACACACATTCTTAACATAAACATCGCAAAACTTTGAAGCATTACTCTGAGGCTCATTTAGAAAATGAAACGACTACCTGTGACTTGGCTTGCAACAACACTAGCAGCCAACTGAGGAATAACGATACCAGGAGTAAGAAATGGCGAAGTTAACTGCGTAGAACCAATCTGTGGAATAGCCACACCAGGGGGCGCAATCGACATTGGCTACAATAAACACAGTCAGGTCAAGCAACACATCTTGTACTCAATCAATCAATCATCAATCAATCAATCAATCAATCAATCAATCAATCAATCAATCAATCAATCAATCAATCAATCAATCAATCAATCAATATTCATTTGATCGTGACTCCAAGCTGACAGACACAACTTGTTACAAAACAGAAAATAGCTAATGGCCTTATACCTGCTGATGTACTATGGGATTAACAGATATTTAATTTTCAAAATATACCCTTATAAAGTACCCATGAAATGAAGTTTCAATCATCTTTGGGGAGAGTAAAGTTATACTTAAAGTTGTACTTACAGGATACTATATTAGGTTCCAGAAAACTGACCAACATCAAACAGTTAATCAGTCATATTCAAAGTCACCTTAACTGGCCACACGCTATTAAAATTATGTATTCTTTTGGCAGAGTTTCATCTCATGGTGTTGGTGGTACATGGTGTTATATATTTTAAACATTGTCAGGGTGTACTTAATCATAAAATACACCTATCGTTATTGGCAAGCTGAAATTTTGAACTACCTCATTTTCAACTGGACATCAGTGAACACCTGAAAGGTGGATATGCTGTAAAGGTAAACATTGGCCAGAGTGCATTGCTCATTTTAGGGCACTGCCCATCAAATCGGTCTTCTTGTCTCCAATTGCCAACCACTAAGAGCAGTCTTTAAAAAGACTGATCCAATCAGGTGAATACACAGTAAGTATGTAAGAAAGTGCACGTTTTAACAGTGCTTTTTCAACAAAATTATGCCGAGGTGCTTCCCATCTACCAAAACAAGACCACGATCAAATAGAACGGTCTTAAAATGCTGACAAATAACAGGCAGAGACAGGGCAAAAGTCTTCACATAAACCTGGCCACTTGGAACGGTGTGTACTGTGAAATGTGTTGTGTATATTATTTGTAATATATTTGTATATTGTAATGTACTGTGTATCAATGAAACATAGGATTAAAAGCAAACATAAGGATTCAACAGTGAACAAATTGTTTTCCCAAGTTAGAAACCTCGTTGCAATCAATTCTGTGCTCAGATGTGCCAATAGCATCAGCAGAAGTCGCCCACAACATTGGCATTTCTAAAACGGGTTATCTTCATCACATCAATAAAATACAATCACAGGAAATTTTATATTTCAATTAGAACTGACCTGTAGAACTGCATCCATTGCAGTGATCTTTGCTGTTACAGCAGCTGCGGCCACAGCAGCAGCGGTTGGCATGGATGTCGGAAAGCTGGGAATCTGTTGAACTGATGGCGGAGTTACAGCCTATGAAAGAGGAACATAGATTTATGCTCTACTAGCAGTTTTTACCCGGCGTTCGCCCGGGTTTTCCCCAGGCGTAATTTGTAACGGCTGCAAATAAAGGCTACTTACTTACTTACTATATTTGATGATGGGCTTCAAATATTTAAGAACATGTCCATATATCTGAACGGAAACGATATTTAGAGGTGAAAGTAGTTGCTTTGCCCGTGTACTGCACGGGTTATCTCTACCTTATATAGGCGTATTATTTGTTTCCCGGGCTAAATAATTATAATAGACTCGGCCATTTTTCTATAACCTATTTTCTATTATAGGCGTATTATTTGTTCCCCGGGCTAAATATAATAGACGAAGTTCGGCCGTTGTTCTATTACCTCGTTGAGCTCGGCAATGTTCCAATATCGCTCGAAATTTTTCCAGGCGAAGCCGTGTTATTTGACAAAAGCTCCTGAGTTGCATGTGACGTCAGAGAAATGGCCGTCCGTATTGAGGTAGGAGATAGGACCTTATGGTTGAAATTTAAAATGTCTATATATCGGCATTTAAAGTAAACTGCGAGCTGAAAATAGCTGCATTAAACTACGCCTGCTTTTAAAAAGGGTTTGTACAATTTTCATAACTCTAGACCATTACGTTTCGGAGCCTTTAGCTGTGTCACGGAAGGACAGCTTTGCTTTATATATTAGATTTTTTTATTCAAGACACAATTTACCTGAAGTTATGGAACTTACATTACAACACCTCTTCGGGGAAAAAGAACATAGACTGGCATTACAGAATTTCTGAGCCCACAGATATTGGCTAATTAGTGCTAAAAACTTTAAATACAGTACATTACACATATATATAATATCAACTTGGATGATACCTGAATAAATGGAAGTGAAGAAGTTGATTTTATTTCAGGAAACACAACCTATACTTGGTTACGGGAAGTTGGATCTTAACAAGAGAACACTGCAATATTATGTTCAACCTAAATTCCTCCCTATCCCTTCCCCTCTATATCCACCTACCGAAATGAAATGAATCTAGTTTACAGTGTAAGACATTAGCAGCATCACCTATCAGCATAACAGGAAAAGTTGAACGACTTCATAAAATATCCATTCGTTTATATTATTAATAACTAGTTTCAACCAATATTCTTGCAAGAAAAACTATTTGCTGCCTTTCTCACACACCTCTACATATCAGAATTCACTATGTTTGACTGATCAAAACTTGCAAAGTATGACTCCAATACTTAATCAATTTGAAAATCAATAAGTGAAAACGGAAACGAATTCATGCCTTTCCAACTCGCAGATATTGTCCACCTAGGTTGAAGAGATTCATCGAAGAAACGGCATCTACCGCTGCTTGAGCGGTTTCGTACTCTATGAAACCGTATCCGCTAAAATACAAGCAACAAGCTAAACAACCAATCCAAAGCCCAGACAGTTACATTCGATGCATCTAGCTAATGAAAATAATCTGAATACTTCACATCTAGGTTCTGCTAACTTTAATCACAGTGCTAACAGATACACATATTAAAAGTTAAATACAGAAACAGGATTCTGAATTGTATATCACTGCTTCAAACATCAAATAGATTGGTGTGAAAGACTATGTAGATAAAGTGATAATTGAGGAACATGATAAGAAAAATAGAACAAGAAGAGACCTTAGAAAACAGAGATAAATTCTGGCTGCCAGCTGTAAAAAATATACTAATTCAGTTGAGCCAGCTCTAAAAAATATACTAATTCAGTTGAGCCAGCTCTAAAAAATATACTAATTCAGTTGAGCCAGCTCTAAAAAATATACTAATTCAGTTCAGATACCAAATGATTGCCAGCTAAAGCAAGCATTGTAATACAACAAAGTGCTAAGAGGAAATAAATGAAGGGATGCTTTAACACAATATAAACCAGTTGGAAATCAGTTTTCTTACCGATGTTTGCCTGGCCTCAGCATATCAGCCGCTAATTTACAAGACCTAATAATTCCAAAAGCTTCGAAAACACTACAACAAACATACAACGTACAGTAAAAATTTGTTATATACTGAAGACCAATTATAGGCCATCATCCGCGGTTTGATATATCCAAGGTTAAAATAAGCAGGAAATTCACATCAAGCTGTATCCACCAGCTCCATATGAACCAGTCGTCATAAACTTCTAATACAAATATTGCAAATGCGTTTTGGTGATAATAATATTAGACTGCGTTACAAAATAATAATAAAACATAAAACATTACACACCTATTTAATTTATTGTGGCAAAACAAACTCTGAAACATCCCAAATGATTACGACCACAAATCTGAACTGGAAGTTTTTGAAGGTTGCAAAAAATTTTATGGTAGCTAAAATATAGCATAAAGTTCACATTAGGATGGGCCACACATTTATCTGGCACTGCTTAATGCATTCCAGAAGAGCTTCCTTGTGTTCTCTGGTGCTTTGGCTCTGGGTGTTCAATTGATTATTTCGCCTGTGTTTTATTGTATTGTATTTGAAGATTTCTAAAGCACCTCACTATTTTGAAACAACTGATAACGTGATTCAAATTTAACTGACAGATTTGCTAATGAGCTAAATGAAATACATTAACTGAACACAGAAGTCTATTAACAGTCATTTGTTCAATTAGTAAAATGTCATAGTACATCTTAAAGATCTCTCTACTCAAAACCACTCCTAAGCCCAGCCTCTTCAAAAGAAAAGTTTTCAAACTACAAAGTTAACAATCACACAATGAAATTTAAACTTCCACTTGGAAGAAGTTGAAAACTAACTTTAAAAACCTGTAACTTTGTTGTTGATTTTGACTTTAGCTTAACTCGTTGACTTTTTCAATACATACAAGATTAATTATCCCATTGCGAATGCCTTTGTCAACACTGCAGCATGTTAGCCTTGTGACCAATACTATACATCAAATCTCTCACCTTTGTACATCAGATTCTGTGAGATCCGGATGAATGGATGCGACATATATGCGATTGTATGGCTTTGCTTCTTCCATCAGCTTCTCGATTATTGGCTGCGCTTGTGGCATATTACTCGGCCGACCAACCTTTCAGATTCAAGCAAAAGTCTCTTTGTCATTAGTTTATAATAAGAAAAGTTTAAGAGTAAATCAGAGGATGCCATTTAATTACTAGCGTCAAAGCAAGGAACATGACAGTATTTTGTAATCAGTAACAGCAAAATGTTTTTTACAAACATACAAACCACAGAGATATACTGATATAGCCTAGCTAGACTTCATTTTATTATAAGGGAAACATCTGAAAGACTTCATTTTATTATAAGGGAACATCTTAAATCCAGTGTAATAAAGCACAAACCAAAAGTAAAAAAGAAGCATTAGCAAAAAAGCTCACACAACAGCTGTGGAAAGATGGAATGATACCTTGATGTTTCTTCCACCAAGCATTACACCATTCATCTGCTCAAGAGCCAAGGTAGCAGCCTCGGGAACGTCATACTCAACAAATGCGAAGCCCTTGTGTTTGTTGGCAATAGCGTCCCATGACAGGCTGACATTCTTAATTGGTCCGAATGGCTGGAAGGCATTCTTAACCGTGTCTTCACGAACATCAAAGTTGATGCTGCCGACGTAGATTCTGTAACATTCGAACAAATAAAGAAATCTGTAGCAAATGTCAAAGTATACTTCAGGAAACCTAAGGTGCTACTAGAGAACTGTTCAGCAGAACCTATGATATATCATCAAACTCTCAGCTACTTCATGGTACTTGCTCATATGATAGATTCAGACAGCTACATTAGTGGCCAATAACTACACTAAGTCCATTAGTGCATTGTACGCAGACCTTTTGCTTGCTTTATACAAAGAACTTTATCTTGGGCCAATTTTAGTAATATTATCAAACATGATAATATAACATACACAAAATTAACTAATCTTTTATTCTGAAAATGTAAAAATTATTTAGGTCCAAACTGTAATATTTACCAGTCACTTCTAATTAAGCCACCTGTCAAAAAGTCATTTATTGGTGTTTTATAAACTGCAGTCCACAAAATACAGTAGGCGCTTGGCAATCATCTGTGTACAATAAGCTGGTATAACTTGCAGACTGAGCTTACACACATGCAGAGTTAATAAAATCTTACATAACCCATGAGAAACATGCATGAAAATATGGTAAAATGAAAAGCCACAAATCAATTTCAGAATAGCACAAAAAATCATTCATACCTCTTGACAACAGACAAAGCCTACACATTTTTGCTTTCTGTCTTTCTTGTAATCGCATTGCGTTCTGACAATGTGTTATGAATAAACTAAGATTTTATTCTATTACAAATCTTTCTTTTAAAATAACTAAGCATTTTTATAAGTTTACAAACTACTGTACATTGTCTAACATAGAGTATTAAACTACAGTATGCCTCTGAGAGGTACCTAGAAATGTTCAGAAATGCACACATGTATCAGAACCTCTTCATATGCATACATGTAGGGAAATACATAACAAATTCTTATACAAAGCAGTCAAAATCTAATTTAACTGTAGAACACAATCTAATTTAACTGTAGAACACATAATAGCACAACCTTGTCAAAACACTCTATCCTAAGGTAGCAAAATCGTGTACGAAAACAAGATATTGAACAAGTGAAGAAGCACTTACGTGCCAAGTTTTGTCCATACTTGTTCTGTAATCTGCATGCTAAAAAATAATGACAAGAAAAAATTATCCACCTGCAAAGTAGTCCAAAGTGTCAAGAACTTTAAAAATTCAACACAATGTGAAATGGAAATCATAACATAGCTTTACTTAACAAGAAACATTACTGCATGCTTCTCTTGTGGTCTCTAAAATCATTTATGTGTCAGATGCAAAACCACACCATCCGGAACTAAAATAACACCATTCACCTGTAACGGGACATTGTTTGGATGAAGTTCTTGGCCTGTAACGTGGAGAGTATGGGTTCAACCTGCATTGAGGCCATCACTCTGTAAGAACTTTGAGCAAGTCCTTCATGTACTGCTGCTCAGAGCCATTGATATTTTGTCGTATGGTCACGCTTGCATTTATGAACTATGGAAGGGGACCATATCGCATACAGTGGTATTGTATTGTATAAAGTGATACTTTCATGTCCAACAGTTTCACTTTCATGGGTGCACCGAATTGTCCCACGGGCTGACAAGTTAATGAGAAAAACATTTTTAACAAGCATGCTTTATAATGCTTAATTTCATGTAAACCAAAGTGTGTTTATGCAGTTGGAAAAATAAAGGATATACTTACTTACTTACTTAGTATTTCCTGCTTAACACTTAAAGTCATTCACTACACTTGAACAATTCACACCAAAAGACAACTCTAGTACTTTATGCATAGCCTACATATTACAAGATGCTGTCAATAACTCACCTGCCCATGACGGTGAATGGTCTCTGCAGTGCATTCTGGATACTTGCCATCTGCAGAAAACAGTCAAGAGAACAAATGATAGCATTTCACAAAATGCATTCAGAGAAACGTTCTTCCACTAACTGAAACTACGTCATCGAGTAAATTGGTTCTCTGGCATAGAAATAATCTAGCATGTCACTTCAAACATTCTTTGACCTCAGAAGCTGGTTCATTTGCACACAACCTTCTCCAGTGACAATGTTTCTAGAGATATATGCAGTTCATTATTATGCAATTACATTCATGTGGAGTTTTTACTTTTATAACCAGCTACAGGTCCACATATTTCAGCTATAAATTCCATAACCTTGCATTATGTCCCAACTGTATCTTACAATTTTTCAGCAAACAAACTAATTTCACACCAGCCAAGAGAAGCAGCATTCATGCTCTTCAGTCTTAAGTTGTCAACATAATCCAATTCCACAACCCTTAGTTTACAGATGACCTAAATGGTACTTATATAATGTGGAATTGTTCCTCAATCCAAACTAAACGTGAACCAGCGAAAACGAAACACTGTTCTTTTTGTGCGAACATGTCATCATTTATAACTCCTTCATAACCAGATTGGTTCCTGACCTGCTGTTGATGAACAAGTGTCTGTTTGAGAAGCACACTTTTGATGCTCTGTTCCATTGCATACTTCTTAGCCTTGGCAAGTGCTTCTTGTTGTTCTGCGTTTAACTTGGCTGGTGTGTACAGCTTCTGTTCCCTCTTTCCACCTGGTCCAGTGACCACCGGACCGGTCTGGGCCGCCTGTGGAGATGCAGGCCTCTCTGGGACTGATGGTTTGACATCAGAAACAGCATTCATGCTCTCCTCTGAAATCAAAAAATCATGCAATGAAAAACGTTGTCAACACCTCTGGCGTCTAAAGTACATCAAACGTAAACTTATATAAAAAATGCAACACTCAATAATAATGGCAGCAACAATAATAACAGCAGTAAAAATAAAACTGGGCAGTGGCAAAGGACTAGCTGTTCTGCTGTTGTTGTTTTTCGCCTTTTTGCAGTTTTTACACCCCTTTGAATTTAACGTTTGGAAAAAACGAGTCCATGGCTTCTACAGTGCCAAAGTCATATGCACCAAAGGCATCAGTTTGATGGCACACTAAACAAAGTGCTAATGTCGAAGTATTCACCAATAAAACCAAGCCATTGACCCATTAGGATCTGCTACACACGAATTATGCAGCAACTAAGTATCGTGTTGGAGTAGACACCACGTAATTTTACTACCATACTTTATTCAGTCACTGACCAATTCCTTATTTTATTCCACTTATTCTGAATAATGCATTTACGTCTTATAGCACTAAAAACCTCACAGAGAAAAAACTGCTTTGTCGTAACTGGCAAAGACAACCATTACCGATTGCTTTTGGCGAGGGCGGCCCGACTTGATCCGTAGAGTCGCTAGGGCCCCTGTGCTAATAATTGACTCGCCAGCCACCATCAAAAACCAAATCATCTTAAACCCAGATTTCTGTTTAAGTGAGAAGACCATCATCAGACTGCTTACATACACAAACACAGACAGAGACAAAACAAAAGCACATAATTATCACGCTCTGCTTTTAATGTTTAACCGCATCTCTAAGTACTCGTCCCAGTTGTAACAGCCGACTAAAGCTATATAATGGAAATTTAAATCATTTACAGGAAATTCTCTGAAAGGCCCTTCAACGGTTCAGCACAGATGCGGCGTGAAATAAGTGCATTTAATTCTAGTTCTCCTGGCAACTATTCAGCTAGAGCAGTATGTTAACCAAGTAAGCAAATTTTTATAGCTCGAGTAGATTTGCCAAATTTTTGTGGAAACTGTAATGCAGAAACTCATAAATCAGTCACTAGTTCTTTAGATTACCTGGTGATTTAACATCTGCCATAAATGCTATCTGCTCCTAAAGTATAATGTTCAACCTGTCTAAATCTGAGCAATGAGCTTTGGTTAAATTATATTTTGTAAGTCTCAATAGCGAGTTCTGCTTAGGAAAGCTCGTAAAGGATATTCAAAATTCAGTAAATGCACCAATTTTAAACTGAAAACACACACACACAGAAAATCTGAAAAGAAATGAATTCAGCGGTGTTGTTTCAAAACGGTCTACGTGGAAAGTGGCGACAGATGCTCAAGGCAGCATATACCACCAGGTGTTACGTGCGACAGTTCGGTGCGTTACGACTGAATGGTCTGAGCCGCTCTATGTGCATTCCTTACAGACACATTCCAAAACAAACGCAACAAGAAAACGAGCATCAGATACAGAATAACCAATTATCAACCACACAATTAATATACACACCCATGAGCATCCCATGAGCTAAGAAAACTGGCATTTATATTCCCGACCACTACATCAAAAACCAGTCACTTTGGAAACAATGGAAGAAAATCAAGATAGACTGTAGTCTGTTTTGCAGTCATACAGAAACACTGCCTCCTCGATAATTACGGAGATTCTCCATAGAAAAATTTATAGCTAGAAAATTGTGGCTGCATTTCGTCATGGGGAATTGCCTACCCTGTGAAAGCCAAAAAAGCCAATGCTAGTTGTAAACTCTTTGTGGTTTACAATGGGGAGCAATCTCACATTTTTATCAACAAATTCACACAGGGTTGCCACAAGGTTAATAAAACAAAAATCCATGACTATCCATGACCTTTTTCCATGACTTCAAGACTTATCTTAGACTAAAAAGGACCTACTTTCGAATTGTATCATTGATGCAATATTTATCGAAATTTTTAAATATGATTAAAAATATGTATGTTAATGATTTTTAAATTTTCCATGACCTAGCCATTTTCAATTTCGATGACTTTCCACGACTTTTCTTTAAAACAAATGTTTTTCCAGGCCTTACATTTTTCAAAGTCTAATTCCATCACTTTCCATGTTTTCCAGGATCCGTGGCAACCCTGCTCACAACAGTAATGGGATATTTATGCACTCAAAAAAGCCCTGCTTTTGATTAAAAATCAATCAACAACTATGTGCCGACTACAGCGAGCCATATCGGATTCTTCTTCATATAGAGCTTGCCAACTCATTCAATTTCATCAACTTTTCATTAAAATGTCAACTAAATAATTTTAAATATTGAAGTTTAACCAGTGACAATATCATAAAGTTTATACTTATCAAATACATCAGAATATAGAATCTTTCACATACCTTCATTGGAATTATTCTCTGATGGACTACTGGCAGGTATTGCCTCTTCCTTTACCTAAAATTATAAACACCTCTCTTTTATTTCGTTGATGTGGTGGCCTACCATCAACATACATAAAACTACAAGGACAGGCATTGTTGTGTAAGTATATTCTTTAATGACAAGAACTAGCAAATGCACAGCACTGTACATAATTAATTGACAACAATATAAAAAACTTTATAAACTTTGTGTTACAACATTACACACCCTTGAAGATTATTAATCCATACAGGAACTACACCACTGAACAACATCCAAAATGACTGGAAAAGGCCATGTGGTAGATGTAGCTCCACATGGACCAGAATGGTAGAAAGGGATTTGAGAGAGGTGCAACATAAATCTTTAGATACGATATGAAGATGTGGCAATCGCCCATGTTTGCAGAGGAAGGGAGGGAGGGACAAAGATGACACAGCAGTGACAAGAGATATGGAGAGACAAAACCGTAATCGCAATCTTCAGATTTCTACAGCACCCAAAAATGCGGAGTGGAGTGGCGGGAATGAACTTATTCACAGGCTCGTGAAACACCAGTTGCTATCCAATGACTCTGTTACAGACGTCTCATCAACAACGTCACGATTATTCTGAATGCTCAATACTCAATCAATACACTATCAACTTAATAGCATAAGCATAATACTAACACATACACACAGATAATTTAGAGACGAATTCATGTACAGTGACACCAATAGGCAAACCCAAATGAACATATGGTTCCGCTACAGGGTCAACCTAGTTTCATCAACCATTAATCTAATATCAAATGTTTTTTAATCATCATTTAACACAATACGTCTTTAAACAATCCTAGGGCTTAGAGTGTACAGTTATTCTCACAGGGAGTATAAGACTCATCATACATTGAACGCAAAATATACCCGTATAGTAATGCATGCATATAACCATGTAGTAAAGGCAAACTTATATTATCAGGGTCTGTAGTGTATGTTAATGGCATGGATTTAAAATTGTGATTGATTCCCATGAATTATACACTGGTTATATATACCTCGTGGGGAGTGTTTGATATAACGTATTATGTCGTTGCGATTAGGGTCAGGTTAGGCGTCTTGAGGATCGGTAAGGGTCAGGTTAGGCATTGTTGTTAGGTGTTGTGAGGGTTGGTTAGGGTCAGGGTTCGTGATTAAGGTGAGGTTAGGCGTCATGAGAGTTGGTTAGGGTGAGGTTAGGTGCATTGTAAGACGTCATGAGGGTCGTTTAGGGTGAGCCTCACCGTGAGGTTAGGGTTCGCGATTAGGGTCAGGTTAGGCATCGTGAGGGTCAGTTAGGATCGTTGTAATGCATCATCATGGTTGGTTAGCGTTATGTTTGTCATGTTTTGTAATTACGACACTAACCCTAACAATGCCTTAAAGTTTTATACTCCTTGTCGATTAGGGTAAGGTCAGGTGTCGTAGTTATGAGTCATGAGGGTCGGTTGGGGTCAGGGTTACATGTTTGCCATGTTTTGTAATGATGACACTAGCCCTAACCCTGACCCTAAACGACCCTCACGACGCCTTAAAGTCTTATACTCCATAGGGTCAGGTTATGCCTCGTTGTTAGAGTCGTGAGGGTCAGTTAGGGTTATATGCTTGCTGTGTTTTGTAATGATGGCACTAACCCTAACTCTGACCCTAATGTGTTGTGTTGTATTGTAATGTAGTGAATTGTACTGAGCATAAGAAACAACGGTTGAGGATTTCACAGTAACCTATACTCCATGTCCCATTTAAATCAGCCATTGAAGGCACACCATGCCCGTTTTCTTGTGGCCAATGGCATTATGCTCAAATATACTGTGTGTTACCCGAAACATACAGCCCACGATGCAATAAGTTTCCTGTAGTAAATTTTTTAAACAGTTTGAGCCAAAAGGCAGACTATCAACTTATTTTTGAACTGATAGATGGCGGGTAGACAAGTTAAGTTTTTTTTGGCAGGATCCAAAGAAGTGGTCCATATGTTCCACACTATGCGGTCTAATATTGGTGTGCAAACATCTTCGGTCGTAATTTTTTTGACGATCGCACATTGTGGTCATGTACCTTGGAATTTTTACAGAACCAGCGGTCAAAATTTGCTGATATTTGGCATGAATTAATTGTTTACAAAAATAGTCCCACTTGTAGCTTATTAATACATTCAAAAGGCGATATTTTCGGGGTCAACCCGAATCCCCTAATTCTTGAAAACGCTGAAAATACACAAAAGCCCGATTTCTCGAAAATAGTTTTCTAGAAAGCGGCTGAACTCCAGAAAGCTATTCAGAGTTAAATTGTAAACTTCATTCATTCATTCATTCCAAAGATTTATATAGCGCCCCTTCAAGGTTACTACTCATGAGCGCTCCCGACCCAACCCCGGCTGAAAAGGATGGTTTTAAGGCTAGAGTAAAACGCATCTAAATGAACTCTAGGAATAAAAGCCCGAAACTTGACATAGACCTAGCCGGGGTCAACTCGAATCCCCGAAAACGCTGAAAATAGACAAATTTTTAAGCCCAATATCCAGAAAACAGATTTCTAGACAGCGGCCTATTCAAAGTTAAATTGTAAACATGACAAAGACCTAGCGTGGCTTTGATGTATATCGATATACTGCCTATTCACATGTTTATTTATTAATTATATTCATTTGGGTAGGACTTAGAAAATCAATTTCTGGGATCCGGTCGAAATTCGTTTCGGGGATTCGGGTTTCGGGGATTCGTGCCGCACCCCGAAAACAGGGCGCGAAGACTATGTAAGCTTACTTAAAATGTGAAGACCTGGAATTTACAAGAACTATAGTGCACCTCAACCAAAATTAATTATAAAAATTAGAACAGGTGTTGCATAATTAGCTAACTTATAATTTGTGCTACCATTTCATTTAAACCATTTTCTTCCAAAGAATCGCTTTGTTTCACACAAGAATCCGCCATCTTTATTTTGAAATCTCAGTTTCTGGAAGGAAATGAAATCTCTAAGATGGCAGATGGCGCTGCACGAATATCTTCACTTCCGGAGGCTGATGCTACTTCATCAAGTAAGTAAGACGATCCCACTTCACAATTTCAAACCAGAAAGTATAGAAAGCACAATAACAAGAAATGGAGCGATCAAATTTTACAATATAATGTTTATAGATTAAATTGAAACTTTAATATACTGCTCGAGCAAAGATCTTACAGCGGAAAGTAGTAACTGACAACAATTTGTAGGTTCAATCCATCATTATTCGCCCAAAAAGCGAAGTCGCGGGAATCAGCTTATTGACAATCGCTTATTCAAAACAAAACAATAGGCAGGTTGGTTACAAATCCCTGCAAGGTCAAGCTCCAAATTAAGGGCCAGACAAGCATGCAGATATATAGATCGACGGCTAAGCCTAAGGTGGACGGCGTTTGGAATTGAAAAGGTAAGAGATCCGCAATAAGTGGCAGAGTTGGATTGTCTCGAGACACTGTCTCGGTCTCGAGACAGGTTTTTCGATGTCTCGGTCTCGGTCTCGGACCCCACTGTCTCGGTCTCGGTCTCGGTCTCATTTCTCGACTTTTTGGAAACTGTCTCGAAACGAAAGTCTTGTCTTTTTGGAAACTGTCTCGAAGGGAAAGTCTTGTTCTCTTGTAGAAGCGGTCTCCAAAGTTCTTGTACAAACTGTATTTTGTTCGAAACTTCGTACAGTATTGCGCTGTAAAATTGTCTTGTGCCGAATGGTGTTTCTGGTATTAAGATTTAAGAGTAGGCCTATTGAAAAGAGCAGTCTCAAGTTTGCACTTTCAGTCCAAAAATTCCAAATATCTTATAATGTCTCATAAAGAACCTGAAATCGTGAAATTTACATTCACGCAGTTTGAAATCAATGAAAACCAAAATAAATGGCATGCCGTTCGTCGTTTGTGTAAAGCCAACATAAGCGAAACTCTTAACAGCATCTAGTTTCTCAAGGTAAGTGATGTGACTTTTGTCGCTAAATGGCTAATAGGCCTATAAGGCCTATATGGAATTTTGTTGGTTTAAATTTTAGAATCATTTAGAAGATTTCAGAATGGCTGAAATATTTAATTTCTTTATAGTTTATAGGCCTACAATTAGGTGATCGGCTGATTTCAGGGACTTGACCCTTGTATTAGACTTCAAAAGTTCAGAAAAATTGTTTCGGGACTTGGGTCCAATGTGCATTTCACTCGTTTTGAACTGTCTCGAACTGTCTCGGACCTGGTGTCTCGTCTCGGTCTCGGACCACATTGTCTCGGTCTCGGTCTCGAACCCCACTGTCTCGGTCTCGAGTTTTATGTCTCGTATACAAGTCTGATAAGTGGTAGGCGTCTAGCCCTATAGGAGAGAATCAGGACAAGATTTTTTGAGAGCGCAGTTAGTGTTTTCCCTTTTAAGTGAACGACCTGCGACCGAAAGACCTGATCGCCCGTTTTAGCTTTAGTTGCTGGCACGAATGGCTCAGCGGACTTTGATGACCGCAGCCGCGACCTAAAGTATCGTCCGATAGCGTGGCCCGATGTATCTGCGAGGTAACATTGATGCGCGTGTAGTTGAGACATTAAATTTTATGGGCCTACACCAGAAAGCAACGTTTCAATTTTATGCGCTCGCCAATCCTCAGCCACTGAAATTAATCTTGCATCATGGTTGTAATGTGGTCGAAGTTTTTTTAATCGCATGACCAGATGAGTAGCAGCAGCGTTGATGACCGCCTGAAGCCGACTGATACTGCGCTGTAGCATGCCATGGGGGCCCGTGGGGGCGTGGCGCATTGGATAACATCTGGCACAGAGACCGAGAGGTACCGAGTTCGAGCCCCCGTTGGGCGGATATGCTTTGTAGGCTGCTATTAGCGCCGTTGTATTGCAAGCTGTCTGCAGTTGTTCTGTTAGTAGGCCCTAGTTAAGATTTCAATTGCATATATAACATGTAAATGTACAGCGCAGTGCGTTTGTCAGGCGCTTATTAAAGAAAAGATATTATTATTATTATTATGAAGCAAAAGCGACATTGCAGTAGGCCATAATCGATTCGGCTCAGGATTAAACTTTTCCTGAGATCAGTGGCGTAACGAGGGGCAGGGGGCGGCCGCCCCCGGGCGCAGGACAGGGGGCGCAAAATTAGGCTTTAGAAAACATTTTAAAAAATCAGGCAAGAATAGCTAAAAAGTAAAAAAAGTAACTATAATGCACGAGTCTGGCAGGGGCGTGGGCGCGAAGGGGGGCGCAAAATGAGGCTTCTGACGACAATGTAACCACTTTTTCATGGATTCATGGAAAAGATGGAAAAGCAAAAAAAAAGGTCATCAGAATTTTTGGCGGAAGTAAGAAAAAAAAGAAAAATTTTCAGGAAATTCTTGCCCCCGGGCGCACGAACCCCTAGTTACGCCACTGCCTGAGATGGCGAGATCCTGCTTGAGAGACCTAGAAACAGACCTCAGCTGGTTCAAGACAAAGACCTTACATATAAATGGCATTTATATGTAAGGTCTTTGGTTCAAGACTTCAAGATAGCGAAGCTGGTCCTCACAATTCCAGCGACGTACGTGTGACGTCATTGATAGATCTCTGTCGTTGAATTTCTAATGTGCCTCAGTGTGGCCGTGGCCTCCGCTTCTATAGCGCCTGAATACGCCATTCGTTTGTCTCTAATGGGAGCGCCATCGTCCACACCCGGGTGCCAGGATGAGTGGGGCGTAAATCCCACTCCCCTCTCGCTGCCAGTCTGGGTTACTAGTCCAGACTGACCTTGGTCTTGCGACCAAGGCTCCTGCAGCCTTCCGCCAGTGCCTCCAACAGGTATCTCATGGCCTGGCTCCCTTACCTGAGCCGCAGAAGTGGGTTGGTTGTTAGCCAACGTGACGGAGGTGTCCGAGTGTAGGCCGCCTTTCGAGCTGAAAGGACCCGATCCCTGAGATCGAGCTGGGTTCGTGTGGGCGGAAGCGGGTTCTGGTCCTACCATGGAGTCTTCTACATTGGCAATCCGGGCCGACAGTGTAATCAATAAATCCGTTTGTATCCTTCTATCCTCTTCCATCATTATCTCTCTATCCCTCTGCCTTCGCCTGTCTTCCTCTCGTTCTTCGTCCAACCGTCTGTCTCTCTCTCTCTCTCTTCGTTTGTCTTCCTCTCTTTCTTTCTTTCTTTCCTCTCTTTCCTTCTTCCGTTCTTCATCTAAATCCGTAGATAGGGCAGCTATGCGATCTAACATATGATCTAACAAGTCAGCGGGTAGTTCTGCCCGTGACTCTACTCTGGAGGGCAATTCATCTACCTCACCTTCCTCCGAACTACGCCTGAATGTAACGGAGTCATCAGCCATGAGAATAGCGTATATTAAGCAATGATAATATTTAAGCAGCAAGCAATGAACAGGTTAAACGAACAAGTTAAACAATAGTAATGTAATCATTCACTCTCAGCCACATCAACATACATCAGTTTAGGTTTTAACCAAGACTTCTTCCAGGGTTTAGTTGTCTCTAAGTCTAATGAACGCCTACAAGAGTTATCTTATCTTACAAACTAGAATATATGTGAAATCTACGGGTATACCTTATTTATACCCATCCCTGCATTTTAGTATCAGAGCGTACCTGTTTTATTTAATCTATCAGAATGGTCTAAGGCGATTATTTGAGCCTCAGCCTGTTGTAACGAGAATGCGTCCTCCTCTCGTCCTTTGTCTTGGTGGCGGTCAAACTTTACACAGATCCATTATTACTGCGTGGTTTCGTAGCGTCGTCATCTCGATAACTCATTTGGCTCAGCGTATCCTCGTGCGTTCCTCTTTGTATCCCGTTAGCGAACAAAACCGTATCGTCGTACTTTATCTCCCAAATCTATCAGACTTCTACTTGGCGCGTTTCGCCTACTTCGTTACACAATTTCCTCCACGACGTTTACTCCTCGATCGCTATACGGACGCTGGCCCGGAGTCGCGTTGGGCGTTTTCCTATATCAGATCCTTTCTTCAGCGCTGGCCTGACGCGCTCAGTCGACAAACTTTCTAGCCTTCCCATTGGCTACGTTCTGCACTCTCATTGGTCGATTCGGCCACAGAAGCCTCACAGCGCAGACTGGTTCCCTTCTGTCCTGTGTGTTCTCCACGTTACGTATTGCCTCTTACGGTTACCAATAATAATAATAAGTAAGGATCGTTCTACGAATCCGCACAATCACCTCACCTTACGAACAATTTCGTCCTCGAAATTTAAGTAGGAACCTCATCAAAACATTCCTTAATCTACCACAATCATGGGAAGAAATCTGGCTAGTAAGGTAAACCTTATGCACTTTCTCCACACAACATCATCTCATAAACATTCAACATCAACATCAAAAATCCCTAATTCATTTCTAAATCCGTGCTAATCATGCACAATCCTGACAACAAAATCTTTTCCATTCGACACATCATCATAAATCATCAGTCACCATGCACTATCTTATGCATGCAATTCCTTCTGCAATAATCTTCAATGAGCGGCAATAACTTCTAAATCTCTGCACTTTTGTTTAACTTCAGCATTCGTCTAACACAATTGTGTCCTTATACACAACATTTAACCTCTTAATCCACTTAACCATAATCTCATGAACTCTTCAATCACACTTCAGAATGCTCCTATTTTCAAACCGCAACTTTACATCTACTTATTCCGTAACATAACATCAATCACATCAGCAACAGTAATCCTGTGTTCCTAAATCAAATCTCAATACTTCACATAGTCAGACACCATAATCATCTAGTTTCACAAATCTATGCCTCCTGTGGCATATATCATCTACCATCTGCACAATCAAAGCTCCTTACTTCACTTAAACCAATTACCATATCTACTTCCAGTCAATACATTTCAGCAAAATCCATTTGTCATCATTCAACATGACATACACAAATTCATGGCCACAACTAACGCAGTATAGACGATAATCCATCTAAGTATATAACTGTTCCAATGCAATCATCATTCAGCTTAATCATCTGAATTTTATGCAATAGAATCATCTCGATAGCAGTTACACAGGCAGTTCATACACATTCTCCAGTTAATCTCATCTACAGTAATACACTTCACATATCTCCAATAACAGCACTAATCAATCACACATAACATAGTTAATCATAACACAATATACTATTAACATCTAACATGCACATCATCTGCTTGAACAGGAATAAGCTTCACGTAATTCAACTGACTAATATTTCTAGGCATCCGTTCGTGGATTTCTACTATACTTCAGATACGAGTTTCATATACGATATACGTAACTTTATTCGCATACGAGGCTCTTCGTGGCCTACTTTCGTTTAACAGATAACGTAAATTCTAACTATACGACTTTAGAAAATAACAGACATACGACTTCTAATTTCGGCAGAGTTCGTACAGAACAGAGAATTCCGTGAATAAGAATCCATGCTGTAGCTCCTTTTATTCGTCATCGCGGAATCGGGCTGGCAGGCGAACGTCGCGTTTCGGTCGCTCTGTCACCATCGTCGGTTCGTCCCCATCATCTCGTAGGTTTCCATGTACGGCGGCGCATTGTCCATTGGTTTCCATCCGGTATCGAGTCCAGGTCGTTGTCCATTGTTACAACTGAGGTCGTATTCGTAGGGAGGAGAAGTCGCGTGGTGTCCCATCGGATACGCTCTTGACTTCTTCCGGTGATCCTCCGGAACACGTCCGTCGGCGGCGGCACTTGCCAGTGACTTCAAGACGGTCTCGGTCTCGTCTTCGTGCGATCTCTGGCGAACGTCGGAGCATGCCTTCGACTGTTCAACCACCGTTGCATTTTCCACGGATGCTGGTGTATCATACATCGGGATGCTGATTTCTCGGCGAGAAGGTCCAGCAGTTACACGGGTGGTCGCTAGGCGTCGACACTGCGCAGAACTGGTATGTCTACCCATGGGAATCTCTAATCCTCGCATATACGCGGTTTGCCTTCCAAAGTCCCACATCAGCTGATTTTCTCTCATCCACTCACATCCGATCAAAATCTCGTTGATATCTTCCGACACAAGAAAAACAGTGTCGAACGTTTGTTCCCCTATCATGACTCCTAACGTCGTTTCACCACAAATGGCTATATTTGTGTGATTAGCTGCTCGGACTGTTTGTGCCAACGGACGAATGTCAGTGTTGATTGCATAATGCTTGGGGCACAGATTTTTTTCAGAACCTGAATCAAGGATTGCAGGAAACTTCACCCCAGATATTCTGACGTCTATATGTGCGCTACAAAAACCCGACGTGCGGCGGACATATGTAGCCTCATCATGATCGTTGACATCTCCGTTCTGCGGATTGTCTCTGAAACGTTCGGCAGGCGGCGGCTCTCGGAAAGTCACTGCTTCATTATGATTATAAAAGTTTCTGGTGTCATTAGTTGCAGCGGGTGCATTTCTATATGGGCACCAATTTCTTAGGTGATTTTCACTCTGGCAAATATGACAGCGGCGTCGTTCATAATGTTGTCTCTGATCATTTCTGTAGCTCTGCTGTGGTTGCTGGTAGTTAGGTGGCTGAAATCGTCGAGAGTTCTGATGGTTTGGAGGGGAGCGATGCATGACGTCATTGGATTGTCGTCGGTTCCAAGACGGACTCGGTCGGTTGTAACCGTCCCATCTCTGCGCAAAGCGTGGTTGTACGGCAGGCTGTGTTTCAACCTGTCGAATCGTCCTCACTCTTGCTGGCGCTCTATCATGCTGAGGATGCGACTCTGCTTCTGACAGTTTGTAAGACTCCAGACGAAGAGCCGTCCTCACTGCTGAAGATAAGTCAGGTGGCTCCGTCTCTCGTACACGAAGAGCGATCTGGCGGTCAGTAAGAGCGTCCAGGAAACATTTAATTCCTAGAAGTTCACCAGGCCCTCCAGGTTGATTTCCTGGGAATGCACG
The DNA here is from genome assembly GCA_020284085.1 of Aporrectodea caliginosa. NCBI lineage: Eukaryota > Metazoa > Annelida > Clitellata > Crassiclitellata > Lumbricidae > Aporrectodea > Aporrectodea caliginosa. The sequence continues at coordinate 2,171,987 of JACEVL010001026.1, forward strand.
GGCCATTAGATTTTGTATATCTAAAGCAAGCGCAGATACTCCCTCGTTTGATTTTTGGCGTCTGGTCATTAATTTTACTTGGTATAATGAAGTTAAATTCTCGGTTCCATATCTGAGTTTCAACTTAGCAATCAGTTTATCGGTTGTCAACTCGTCTGCTCCATCGTTCTCGCCGACCAATTGTCCTGCATTACCAACCAATGAACAGATCAGTTGCTGTGCGCTAGCTTCGGGTGTCCATTCTTGCTGAGTACGGCAGATTTCAAAGCGTCTCAAGAATAAATGTAATTCAGAAGTACCGTCAAAAGTACCAAGTTTAATGTACCCTTTACTCTTAGCGTTTACAGTGTTTGTCGGTGCGTTTGTCACAGACTTGGAGGAATTGTTTGGAGCCTCGTGATATGCACTCGCCTCGGTGACCGTTATGGTTGGGTGTTCGTAGGGTAACGCCATCTGCTGAGTCGAATATGGTCTTTGCAGACCGACTGCTCTCGCGTGCAGTGTCGTCGTAGCCCTCTGTCGAAGATGCGTGGTAGTTTGTGATAGAACCTCTGGCGAATGAATTGTCACTTACTTCTACATGTCTTTCGTTTGCGTTTGGCTGAGACTTTTCCATAGAATTGACAGTTGATTTCGGAATATATGATCTACTGTTTAGAAGGTTCAGATAGGACTCATGTTCTGCTCTTTCATTTTGAGTTTCTTTTTGACCGTAACCTCTTGATATTACAGATGGATTGGATGAAGATGCGACGCTAGAACGTTCAGTTTGCGTGGCTTGTGTGGCAGATTTTTTTATTTGCCCCCTAATTTCATCTCTATTTGTTATCTGCACTGCTTCTTGTCTTGCAGATACAGTTTGCATCCCTAATTCTTGAATTATTTTCCTCGGCTCGGACTGTGATCTAATATTCATTGTTGTTGGATCCCTTGGGACCCCAACTGGCAATTCTTGTGTTTCAACTATGGACATGTCTGCTTGTCTGTTGTGCCACCTAACGAATGCGTGAGAAGGTTGCTTTGCACCTTCGTTTGGACGTGTTTCTTTGGCTATTGGATCAGTATGATGTATGTTGTGCCATCTAACGAATGCGTGAGAGGATTGCTTTGCAACCTCGTTTGGACGTGTTTCTATAAAACTTGGGCCACTTGGATCAGAGAGTCTTGGAAAAATCCTTCCATTTGCTTCATCAACATCCTCATTCACAATTTGTGGCCTACCATAGTTTTCATTCATTTGGTCCACATTCACATGTTTATTTAACCTGACTGTAACGCATTTACGGTTCTCGTCAAGGCAATCATTCATCTCAACATCCATCACACGAGAGTTAACAGGTTTAAAAGTTATAACACTATCATTCCTAAATGCAATGTTATCATTTCTCTCCATGTAGTTTTTCATCTGTTGGAGCACCATCGATGAAACATCCCATCAACTCGTCGTCATTGTACGTTTTCTGCCTCAGTGTGGCCGTGGCCTCCGCTTCTATAGCGCCTGAATACGCCATTCGTTTGTCTCTAATGGGAGCGCCATCGTCCACACCCGGGTGCCAGGATGAGTGGGGCGTAAATCCCACTCCCCTCTCGCTGCCAGTCTGGGTTACTAGTCCAGACTGACCTTGGTCTTGCGACCAAGGCTCCTGCAGCCTTCCGCCAGTGCCTCCAACAGGTATCTCATGGCCTGGCTCCCTTACCTGAGCCGCAGAAGTGGGTTGGTTGTTAGCCAACGTGACGGAGGTGTCCGAGTGTAGGCCGCCTTTCGAGCTGAAAGGACCCGATCCCTGAGATCGAGCTGGGTTCGTGTGGGCGGAAGCGGGTTCTGGTCCTACCATGGAGTCTTCTACATTGGCAATCCGGGCCGACAGTGTAATCAATAAATCCGTTTGTATCCTTCTATCCTCTTCCATCATTATCTCTCTATCCCTCTGCCTTCGCCTGTCTTCCTCTCGTTCTTCGTCCAACCGTCTGTCTCTCTCTCTCTCTCTTCGTTTGTCTTCCTCTCTTTCTTTCTTTCTTTCCTCTCTTTCCTTCTTCCGTTCTTCATCTAAATCCGTAGATAGGGCAGCTATGCGATCTAACATATGATCTAACAAGTCAGCGGGTAGTTCTGCCCGTGACTCTACTCTGGAGGGCAATTCATCTACCTCACCTTCCTCCGAACTACGCCTGAATGTAACGGAGTCATCAGCCATGAGAATAGCGTATATTAAGCAATGATAATATTTAAGCAGCAAGCAATGAACAGGTTAAACGAACAAGTTAAACAATAGTAATGTAATCATTCACTCTCAGCCACATCAACATACATCAGTTTAGGTTTTAACCAAGACTTCTTCCAGGGTTTAGTTGTCTCTAAGTCTAATGAACGCCTACAAGAGTTATCTTATCTTACAAACTAGAATATATGTGAAATCTACGGGTATACCTTATTTATACCCATCCCTGCATTTTAGTATCAGAGCGTACCTGTTTTATTTAATCTATCAGAATGGTCTAAGGCGATTATTTGAGCCTCAGCCTGTTGTAACGAGAATGCGTCCTCCTCTCGTCCTTTGTCTTGGTGGCGGTCAAACTTTACACAGATCCATTATTACTGCGTGGTTTCGTAGCGTCGTCATCTCGATAACTTCTTTGGCTCAGCGTATCCTCGTGCGTTCCTCTTTGTATCCCGTTAGCGAACAAAACCGTATCGTCGTACTTTATCTCCCAAATCTATCAGACTTCTACTTGGCGCGTTTCGCCTTCTTCGTTACACAAATTTCCTCCACGACGTTTACTCCTCGATCGCTATCGGACGCTGGCCCGGAGTAGCGTTGGGCGCTTTGCTATATCAGATCCTTTCTTCAGCGCTGGCCTGACGCGCTCAGTCGACAAACTTTCTAGCCTTCCCATTGGCTACGTTCTGCACTCTCATTGGTCGATTCGGCCACAGAAGCCTCACAGCGCAGACTGGTTCCCTTCTGTCCTGTGTGTTCTCCACGTTACGTATTGCCTCTTACGGTTACCAATAATAATAATAAGTAAGGATCGTTCTACGAATCCGCTATTGTGCTGATATCGCATAGACGAATTTTTTAGCTAAATTACCGCGTAAAATGTCACGTAACACGTGCTATGATGATTTCTGTAGGACAATCCGTAATACATGTTAAAACCTACTGGTGATTGAACTTTGAAATCATACATTTCGAAGCATTGGAAATCTGAACTGTAATAATCAAATTTTACTTTTAATGTAGGCCTAGGCCTACTAGTTTAAATTGAATATTTAATTTCAAATATATTTTCTTTCGGTTACAATTATTTTCGTTTATCTTTTAATAGACAATTTTTATGCTACAGTAAATACAACTGCGCCGTGGCCGCTTGTGGTGAGGCGCTTGCTTTGAGTGTTCGAGGTCACGGGTTCGATTCCCACTCTCACCTAATTTTTTTTTAGTTCATAAAATTTTCGTAAACCAATGGTCTATTATCATATGCTAATATCAACGATATTATAATTCGTACTTTTGCTGAAGAATATTGTGCTGATATCGCATAGACGAATTTTAAGCAACATTACCGCGTAAAATGTCACATAACACGTGCTATGATGATTTCTGTAGGACAATCCGTAATGCATGTTAAAACCTACTGGTGATTGAACTTTGAAATCATACATTTCGAAGCATTGGAAATCTGAACTGTAATAATCAAATTTTACTTTTAATAATAATAATAATAATAATAATAATAATAATAATAATAATAATAATAATAATAATAATAATAATAATAATAATAATAATAACAGTGACAATTTATATGGCGCCGTAACACAGCCATGTCGTTACAAGGGCGCCTCACAGTCAACTAACAACAGGGTAGGCCTTTCAGAACAAATAAGTCTTGAGTCCAGATTTGTACTAGTTTAAATTGAATATTTAATTTCAAATAATATATTTTCTTTTGGTTACAATTATATTATGTCCTGGGATAACAATTTACCCCTCTTTGTCCTCGACGTCGTTATTTATCCGTTCATAGTGAATATGTATTTTTCAATGTTATTAGTTCATAAGCAACCTTTAATCAGAAATAAAGTACTGCATCTACCTTGTTATTGAATTGTAATATAGTTGTAATAATGTTGAAGAGTTTACTCAACCAAATGGCGGCCAATATGGCAGCCAAAACACAAACATTTGCATATCTCAGCTCATAAGTAAGGTAGAATAACAAATAAAGTGTCGAATTTGATATTATCCAGGTCCAGGATTCGATTTGCGGTATCGGAAAAAATGTGAGAGCATTACTTTCCAAGATGGCGGCCAACATGGCCGCCAAAACACAAAAATATGTATATGTTAGCTCCTAGGTAAGATAGAAAAACAAATAATATGTCGAATGTACCATTTTCATGGTGAAGGAATCGATTTATTGTAGTGTCAAATGTGTGGGATTGTTACTATCCAAGATGGCGGCCAATATGGCCGCAAAAACACAAAAACATGTATATCTCAGTTCATATTTCTCATTTAGCGGCCATTTTGGCCGCCATCTTGGACAGTAGTACTCCAACACCTTTGCCTCTACGAGATATCGATTCCTTGACATCGAGAAAATATTGTATTCGACACTTCATTTGTTATTGTGGCTTACGCATGCGGTGAGATACACATATTCTTCTCTTGACGGATATATTTGCCGCCATCTTGAAACGTTACACTCGCAAACTATTACCCCTACCATATATCGAATCCCGGACCTCGAAAATATTAAATTCAACATTTCATTTGCTTTTCTAGAGTGATCTAGACTACCTATGAGCTGAGATATACGACATATTTTTCTTTTGGAAGCCATATTGGCCGCCATCTTGGAAAGTAATACTCGCACACTATTGTCGCTACCATATTTCGGATCCTGGACCTCAAAAATGGCAAATTTGACACTCCATTTGTTATTCTGGCTTACCTATGAGCTGAGATATACATAGTTGCCCTTTGGCGGCCATATTGGCCGCCATCTTGGAAAGTACGACTCGCGCACTATTGTCACTACGAGAAATCGATTCCTTGACATCGAAAATATTAAATTCGAGTCTTCATTTGTTATTGTAGCTTACCTATGAGCTTAGATATACATTTTTTTGTGTTTTGGCGGCCATATTGCCCGCCATCTTGGATAGTAGTATTATCACACTATTGACACTACAAGAAATCGATTCCTTGACCTTGAAAATATTACATTCGACACACAATTTGTTTTTGAATCTTGTCTAGGAGCTGAGATATACATATTTCTGTGTTTTGTCGGCCATATTGGCCGCCATCTTGGATACTAGTATTCCACCCTATTGCTACTATGATAAATCGATTCTTTGACCTTGAATATATTACATTCGACACACAATTTGTTTTAGAATCTTATCTACGAGCTGAGATATACATATTTCTGTGTTTTGTCGGCCATATTGGCCGATAAAAAACACAAAAAATGTATAGTTTCCCACACTATTGCTTCTACGATAAATCGATTCCTTGACCTTGGAACTATTAAAATCGATACTTTACTTTTTATTGTACCTTACCTATGAGTTGAGATATTAAAAATATCTTTGGGGTAAAAAATTACCCCTCTCCGTCCTCCGTGTATCGTAAAATGTCTTCGTCCTGTGAAGGTTAAACTAATGTTCTTCAAACGCAATATTTAAAATAACAGGCTATTTTATGTAGGCCTAGGCCACTAATTGTCATAAGACTGTGCTTTTTTATCTTTAAAAATTGCTCCTAAAAGGTCAGGCCTATAGGCCTAACAAGAAATTTTGCAATCTTTTATAATTTAAATAATTTTAAGGATTAACAATAATTAATTCGCTGATTAATTATTCACAATGCATCATTTAGTTAATTTCGCACTCATGCGTTTACATGATTAACTACTAACATTATAATTTTCCAGTGGTATAGCATTGAGTAACTATACCACTCTCAATGTAACGTGAGAAAACACACCCTCGAAAACTAACTTTCCACCTTGTACAACGCTTGGGTGGGATATCTATAATTTTGTAACTTAATAATATTTCACTTTTTTCATTTCGCAATTTTTCATTTCTTAGCCTTTCAGCGCTGTACCGTGTACGCACTTGCGTAAGTGCGTACATGTACGTCTAGCGGCGCCGCTGGTATACATAGGCGTGCCAGAGTCGTGGCGCGAGCCACATCAAAAAGGTTTGGGCCCTAAAGGCCATGAGCAGTTAAAATGAGCAATGTATACTATACATGGACTGTCTAGCCTTTTGCAACATATCCGAACTATTTGCGCTTCAAAATTAAGAAGAAAAAATTTAAGAACAGCACTGCACGTGTTCGTTTCATGTAGCTTTCCCATTTAATGTCGGTAAAGTTACGTAAGCCGTAACAGTCCTAAATTTCGATACCACAGACTCCGAAGTATAAAACGCAATTATAATATTATATGCAGTAAAGTAACGAGGACTATTCGTTGACCAGGGCTTTAAGCCTTTAGCATGGCGAGTTCGGTGGCACGAGCCTATTTATATATAGTGAGGCTAGAGGGTTTTGATTTATTTGCGGGCTTCAGCTTCGTTGGTGGGGGGGGGGATAAGTTCCCCACGCGCAACGCTATAGTTACATCCCGATGATATGGCGTAGTTTAGATGTTGAAGAGGCAGTCGTCGTAATTTAGACAAAGGTCCATCGGTTTCGTCTGATTTAGCGCAGCAGTCTCTGGCACTCTGCTGACTGCGTAAATAACTGCGAGTCAACAGCATGTCGTTCATCAGAGGAAATTAGACTGTTACGTTGGTCTGCCACTTCTGTTTCGTCAATAATATTCAGAAATGAAGAAAATCTTCCATTATTGTAATTGAAATCCAAGATTTATATAGCGCAAATTTGTGTCAAGAGAGGGTCATCAGAGTCGATCCTGACCTCACAACGGACGGAGACGAGGCTCGACAAATAATTGTGAAGCACTGAAACAGTTCTCTGGGTTCTGATGATTTGTAAACGTGCAGCTTGGTTCGTTCCGCTATACAAAATTTCATATTAGATTTTGCACTCTGGCGGAAAATCCTGGAAGCCATAAACAGAGGTCAAAATACACGGTTGCCGATGAGAATAGCCACTCTCAGCAAACGAACATGCCAGAGGGGACCATGTCGCAGGACTGAATTATCTCCTCTTAACATCTAGGCTATGGTTCCTGATGGACGAATGAGACTCGCGGGGTTCGAAACCCGGTGCATGCGACGTCGTCCTCTGAATGTTTTCCCGGCCATAAACCGGAAATGATCGGTCGTCGGTTTGATGGCTGTCCCGCTGTTCGTGTAGAATCGTAAAGTCTTCAGAGCATAGACGAAGCTGATCAATTGTTCGATTGTGCTGGTGGTGTGCCTGTGTCTCAAGCAAAAGGCTTACAGAGCACCGCCTCGAAGAAACGCAGGGACCTGGAAGCATGCATCACAAACGATGTGCGATCATTTCATCGACATCAAAGGCTGCTGATGCTGCTGCTGCTTCTGACTGATGCTAGCGACTGGTGCTTCGTTCTGTCATAAAATGCGATTTAGGTCACCACTCACACGACCGTGCACTGTGTGTCTGCGTACAGGCGACTTAGCTTTGATTAAATGGTTTATCGGTGCTTTAATTAAATCTGCCTGACCGACTGACCGAAGTCACTGAATGACTGTATGACTGACTGAACAACTGACTGAATGACTGATTTACTGAATGACTCAACGACTAACCTATTGACTGAAGGACTGACTGAATGACTGACTGAACGACTGACTGAATGACTGTCTAAACTACCGACTGAACGACTGACTGACTGAACGACTTACTGAATGACTGCCTGACTGAATGAATGAACGACTGATTGAATGAATGAATTAATGAACGACTTACTGAACAGCTGACTGAAACTGGTCGATAACTGGCTTATTCGCAGACTGAATTACTGACTGACTGACTGAATGAATAACTACTGGCTCATTTACTGACTGATTTACCGACTGATCTACTAACAGAATGAATGCATGAACGACCGATTGAATAAATGAATGAATACATGCATGACCGTGCAATCGTTGTGAGATGAAACCTGGCTTAAGAATAGATGAGGACGAAATAAATCATCAAAGTGTCGATTACAAATCATGAAACTGCTAATAGGTAAGAAACGGTGGCAGGAAAGAAGAGCAAATTGATGGAAATGAGGACTAAGCGAGGAGGCGCAGAACTGAATCTTCGTTTGGGAAGATATCTTCCGTAAGGTCTTCTTTCGTATCGTCCATCTGTCGTGTCTTCGTATTCGTAATCGTACTTTAACACTTCTGTCAAACAGATTAGAACACAACCACAGTAGTCGACAGAAGGCCATTGAGAAGAAGATTAGGCGTCTACAGCCGTATAGACTAAGCCTATTTGTACACTTCTCAGAAAGAAACACCGATTAGAATAAGGAAGCCTGTAAATTGCTCAATGTTTGCTCAATGTTTGGTTATGGTTATGTATGAGCACTTGTTATAGCGCCCCTTCAAGATTTCTACTCAGAGCGCTCCCGACTACAGCGCGTACACTGAATCGGAGTTTCACGCCGAAGCGCATGAGCAATTACGAGTGAAGGACTTGCCCAGGGTCCCAACGCGGCAGCTTGAGGTGGATTCGAACCCGCAACCCTCCGGCTGCAAGGCACCGAACATACCCCTACACCACCGCGCCCCACGCGGTGGTGTAGGGGTATGCTCAATGTTTGCTCAATGTTTGCTCAATGTTGCTCAATGTTTGCTCAATGTTTGCTCAAATGCTTACTGTTCTCGTTCAGATTCAAGCGATTTCCCCTGTGCACCAATCTTATGGGTCAAGTCTGTCGTTCGCCTCACAGCCCACCTGCGGCCACAGGAAGACCACGTCATCAATCACACTAAAGGGGTCGTAAAGACCCGAATAATGCCTAGAGAGTGCTGCAAGTGCGAGGCTAACACTTACCAGGTGTGCCTCTATGCACATTGGCCCGGAAAGCGTTAAAAGTTGTGTGAACCAACCTCAGTCAAGTACATGCCTAAGGTGAATAAGCTTAGGCTATGTATTATAGTCAAGTAGGCCTATATACATAGGCGGAGACTTGGTCTTTGCTTTGGGGGGGACTGGCGAAGGAGCGGCCGAAGGACGATCGGCGAGGCGCGCAGCGCCGAGCAGGGGAAGGGTTTGGGGAGGGGATGTGCCCCCTCCCCATGTAAAAATTTTTGAATTTCGACACTGTAATGGTAGCATTTTAAGCTGTCATCTGAACAAAATTGCTCTATAATTTGAGTGCTGATAGGAACCAGCTGTCACTCGTAGCTTACATGTAGTTTGAGTAGTGTTTGAGTTTGGGGAGGGGTTTGGGGAGGGGATGTGACCCCTCCCCCTACAGGGACGTCATTTCAGTTTTTTCAGGGGGGCAAGAAAATTTTTCGGGGCAAACTTGGCCAGCTTGTTAAGTTTTGCATTTAGTCTTCAATCACAGATGCAAATGGAATTATGAAGACTCATATTAAAGAAAAACTTTGGAAGCCTCCACACCACTGTCACAATAAGAATACGATCATGCTTAAACAACTTAATAGGCTTATTTGCTCAACAAAGGAGCATTCCTGGTCCTTTTTTCTGCAAAATTTCTTATGACAATTCAAAATAAATCAATTGTTCAGGCAATATTAGACTCAATTAATGCTCAACAAAGCCAAATCCACAAGACATTAATGAGACACTAGAGACCTTAAAAATTCTTAATCACCTTGAATTGCAGAGGCTACTGTTGATGGAGTTGTCAACAGTATATGTAAGCTGACACATACATTTGGAAATTGCTTTGAAGGATTGCACTGCGTTAAAAAGTCCAACAGGTCCAGTGGTGTTAAATGGGTACATTCAAAATTTCCCTTATGTACAGAGGGTAAATGATGAATTTCTGTTATTGAGGTCAGCAGGATATTGCTTTGCTGAAGCTACAGCTTTTTCTGCCAACTCACTTGCAGAAGTGGTTAGATATTTCCACAAGAAATGAAACCTTTCTGCCAAATTTGATTAAATATGCATAACATAGGAAAACTTTGACTGTGAAATAAGTTCTATAATGTAAGACTGATGAATAGCAAATTAGCTTACCTTCACAGTAGTTAGTTTATTATTGATATTTACATCTACACCTACATGTAGGCCCTATGTATCATAAGAGTTAATCCATTAGCCGCATCACCCGATCCAAACAAAACGTGCAGAGAATGACACTCCAAACTGTATATAATATACCAATGGGACAATCTGTGTGACTGAAAGGTTTTGGCTTAGGCAAGGGCTCCTGGCTAGAAATTTGATATAGGTCTACTGCAAAACCTGGTTTCATGCATGAGAGCCAGATTGTGGGTGGGAGGCTAGTTGATGAGAGATATCGTCCTGATGGTAAAGCTGCATGGGAATGTTGGAAAAGGGTCATATAAGGTGAGTATAATGAAAGAAAGCATGAACATTAGCATTGACCTACATCATGTAGAGGCTATCAGGGGCTATCAATCTTACAACTATGCCGTTGACCGGTACCTCTGTGGGCTCTCTCGGCTAGTCGCCTTTGACAGGCAACTCTGTGTGTTCTCTCGGCCAGTCGGTATATGAGACAATCTGTGCGACTGAAAGGCTGGATTGCCTGTTCGTCTCCAGTTACATAGTACTTATGTATCTAAAGCTAATTTTTTTTAAATTTCCACACTGTAATGGTAGCATTTTAAGCTGTCATCTGAACAAAATTGCTTTATTATTTGAGTGCTGATGAGAACCAGCTGTCACTCGTAGCTATTACTATTATATTCATGAAATATTTCAGAAATATTGGGGGGGATATAAGCAGCTCCGTCCCCCCACCTCAAGTTTTGGGGGGGACCGTCCCCCCCTGTCCCCCCCTAAGTCTCCGCCCCTGCCTATATACGTAGGCTACCTACGGTGAATAAAATTATACTTTATATCCGATATTATCTATTAAGAATATTTTTGTAATTTTTACAACTACTTGAAAAGTTTATTATACACAAATTACTTTAGCAAGCATCAACCACAAAGGACCAGCCAAAAAGTCGTGTGACTCGGTGTGAGCATGCTACTGCCTCGGCGTCACAGAGCCCAAACTTGTGCGAACCTCGGAGCCTTTGGCGCTATGCATGGCTACCGGACCCTGTGAATGCACATATTCATGAACCGACGGATGTATTTGTATGTATGCATGTATGCGTGTTGGCGAATGGGGAGCCAGTGAAGGGAGTTTCGGATGAAAGAAGAGATATGGGCACACTTCACAATGCCCCATATATGAGCCTGGCAGAAGCGCTAAGCATGGATTGAAGCCCAGATGCATTTACAGAGGAGAGGCCAGTGTAGATCGCATTCCCATAATAATCAATCCCAGCGCAGATCAAAGCATGGACCAAAGTCGCGATAGCATGTAGAGGAAGTGATTGGCGGATGGCACGGAGTTAGCGTAAGTAGTAGAAACACGAGCGGGACTCTGCGGGAGATACCATTGACGTGATCAGACAGAGAAAGGACAGGATCGAGAATGAATCAAAGAGCACGGACAGCGGAAGAAAAGTGCACACTGGGAAAACTAAGATGAAGGGACAACAGACCCTACGTCAATAGAGGCCTATGGGCGGCGATACTAAAGGAGCTCACCCGATCAATTAATAATATTGAAAAATGGCAGGGTCGAGGTCACTGTATAAAACGTGTACATTTACATTTGCTACGGTACAGAAAACGTGTACATTTACATTTGCTACGGTACAGAAAACGTGTACATTTACATTTGCTACGGTACAGAAAACGTGTACATTTACATTTGCTACGGTACAGAAAACGTGTACATTTACATTTGCTACGGTACAGAAGACGTGTACATTTACATTTGCTACGGTACAGAAGACGTGTACATTTACATTTGCTACGGTACAGAAAACGTGTACATTTACATTTGCTACGGTACAGAAGACGTGTACATTTACATTTGCTACGGTACAGAAGACGTGTACATTTACATTTGCTACGGTACAGAAAACGTGTACATTTACATTTGCTACGGTACATAAGACGTGTACATTTACATTTGCTACGGTACAGAAAACGTGTACATTTACATTTGCTACGGTACAGAAGACGTGTACATTTACATTTGCTACGGTACAGAAGACGTGTACATTTACATTTGCTACGGTACAGAAGACGTGTACATTTACATCAACGTCGGTACCCATTACCTTCACCAGGATACTGGCGAATAATTGAGATCCAGAGTTTATTAGTGATCGACCTGCTGCTTTTAAAAGCCGTTTTGGCTATTTGCCATGGGCGTATTTAGGGGGTGGTTTTACGGGTTCAAACCCCGAAATAAATGTATTATTGTTGTTAAAAACTAAAAATGTAGAAAAATAGGACGATATCCAATGGAAACCCCAGAAAACTTAAAACCCCCACCGAAATTTTTGTGTGGCTACGCCCCTGCTAATTGCACATACATGTATCGCTTACTTTAATCCCCTCCCGATGGCTCTCGGATCCCAGCTCTTAAAAGAAGCTTTACGGTATAGACCTATATATTGGGCCCTAATAGCATTCATCCGGAAGTAACTGGGTTAATGAGAAGCATTTTAAGAATTCAGGGTGAGAATTGCCGGGGGGGCGTTGGGGGGGTTCAACCCCCCTAGTCATTCTTAGGATCCCATAGTAAAGTCTACATTTCACACAAAAATTGCACATAAATCAACGTCCAACCCCCGTTATTTTTGTACAATTCCCATACTGTAAGAATTAGTCCAATAGACCATTAAGCCAACTAAGTTGAACTGACCGTATTCGTCCATGATGGTTGCATTCAGCGAATACTTTCGACACGGGTTTGCGTTCCCTCCTCTCTTTTCGAACGTCATCTCGGCGGCCACGCCATCCTGCTTCCGAGTCACGTGCCTCAACAGGTGCTCGTTGCCATGACGACACGGCACCGACGTCCACGGGATGGGGTTATAGCTGGGGAAGAAGATGCCGAGTACGTCGCCCCTCAGAACGGGGATCCGGTCGACGGGGTAGAGGGCGAAGTAGTTGTACCCCACCCAGAGGGCGGCGATTACCGTCTCTCCGACGCGATGGTAACGATAGTAACCGTCGCCCGACCTGTCGTCCGTGGGGCGCCATACCTGGAGGTGGACGACCTGGGAGCGACGGCCGCGGGTCGTGTAGACGTGCCAACCGGTGACGAAGCCATCGGAGGGAGCGCCCTGCGAGGGGTCGACGATGAAGACGGCGCCCTTCTCGTGGTCCTCCGTCTCCCTCCAGTCAGCCTCGTAGCCCAAGAAACGAACAGCACCTACGCACAGCAGCACCCACCCAGACAAATAACACGACATCTAACGATATAATATGATAACCTGCATATACATACATACATACATACATACATACATACATACATACATACATACACACATACATACATACATACATACATACATACATACATACATACATACATACATACATACATACATACATACATACATACATACATACATACATACATACATACATACATACATACATACATACATACATACATATTATATATAGATCTATATTAGTTAATTTAGTTTATTATTATTGATAAATCAGACTGACGGACCAGTTACATAAATTAATGCTTAAAGGTTCGATGGTCTATGGCATGCATGGTCAATACGGTTTGTGGCCCATTACATGTAAAATAACGAATATCTAGTATCTGGCTAAGATCTATATTTAGGGACGATAGGCCTACTAATACAATACATGTAGAAGTCATATTAGGCTATTGGCCTGAATTCCAGATCACGGACGCCTTGCACTGATCTGAAGACTGATATGATGTCATGAAAGTCCACAAACATCATCAATATAGGCTATTATAGGCTATGTAGTAGGGCTGGTACTCATTCAAAAAAATTTAATCGATTGATCTCCTAAATTTAACTTCGATAAATCGATTAAATTCGATTAATTTGGTCTCTGTTACATAAAGCGTGAAAAACTCAATCAATCACAGAAACTTGATCAATCAATTTTCAATCAATCAATTTTTTTAGATATATATATAGCGTTCCTTCAAGATATCTACTCAGGCCCAAAAACTGTTAAGAATGTAGTCACTGAGTTAGTTGCTGTTTTCTTTCTAAAAAGACTTCAGTCAAACTGTTTATTGCAATGAAGACAATTAATTTTGTCGCCATCTTCGACTTTTCCATCAGAATTTGCCTTAAATGCAAAATGATCGCTTAATTTTCCACTGAAACTTTCACATTGTTCACCATATTGTTACTCCAGAAAGGGGTCTCTCGACATCATGAAATAAGTAAAAAATTAATCGAACAAGACGAAATTAATCGATTAAATATTTTAACGATTAATCGATTAATTAATCGTTGAAACCTTAACCCCAATATATATGCATTTATTATATACGTTCATGTGTATATATATATAGGGCCTACATTTGTGTATGTTGTTCTAATCTGATTAAGGATACCGTCTTTTTATCTTTACGTGCCAATCAAAATTTACGAGTTGTCGTCCATAGAAGCGTAGGAAATGAAGCGAGAAATTACAGTCCACTAAAAGACCAACACAGTCGAGCGCTGGTAAACAGTTACCTAGAACTATAGTACAGATGAACAAGCACAGACTAATCCTCATGCACGATCAAGTCCACGCGCACACACACACACACACACACACACACACACACACACACACACACACATACACAAACACACTCACACACAAATATTCTGGTCTATATATATAACGCCATTTCATTCTGTATTCATTCCTCTCTATAGTAACATTAGTGTTCAGTGGCGAGGACTAATGTTGACAAAGTAGCATGCAATAAATGAGCAATAACATTGTGTCTCTCTCTCTCAAATGAAGCCCAACTTCTAAGCCCTAACAAAATGCCGAACTGAAGGCATCCCAAGGACATCATTATTTGCTTGCTTCTAGGAACGCATGCATGCTTGCGTTTCGTATCTACTCAGGCGTAAAATGGGACTGCATGAATTAAGTCAAGAAACGTAACTGGATGAGGTCGTGGAAATAGCAAGTGTGGAGGGGCAGATAAAAATCGCCAAACGCGGACTATTCAGAGCCTGGTAAAAGACCCCTTTGAGCAGCTTATTTATGCCTAATGCTGCGGTGGCTGGTCGAAATTTGAAGTTCCAAATCATCTTCTCTAGCATTTCGAAAGCTAACTTGATGAAGTTTAAGAATCCCAAATACCTTGGTCAGAGCTATCACTAAAACTCGGAACTCCAAAATAAGAACGGTATAATCGATCTTAAACAGTCATTTCATTGGTTGACCACAGAAAAGAACGACCTTCAAGTCTGTGTTGACTCCAAAGACTTCTGCTCGACCAGGTCTTCGGTATTGTTTTTGAACCGGCCCTTGACATGTATTTTATATTAGCATTTTAACTGCCACTTGGGAACCGTTAATCCGCTTTATGTATTTTTAAAACTGAATAAACTTAAAACATATTGCTTTATTTTCTTTTTTTTATTGCAGTGTAGGACTGTAGGTATTAGAAAACTTAGATTTTCATCATAAAATTATGTTCATTTACTTTAACGTTTACTCTGCAATATATATTAGTTCGAACAAATTAATATTGCGTCATTTCCTGGGGCAAATGAATCTGCAAAATTAGCCGCGATTTGCAAACGGCTCCTGAGCTGTCCCTAATATTTTCGGGCGGCCCTCTGTGAAAAGAAGTTGCCCATATCTGGTCTTGAGCCTCTTTCGACAAATGTTGGCTTTTCAAAGTCTGTTCTGGCCTTGAGATGTGAACTTAAGCAAATGTTTTACTGGACACAATGCTGTTTTCGTGTCTTCTCGAATTCCCTTCTTGGCTTTTGAACGGACTCGCCCATTAACTTGGCTTGCACAACGATTTGGCTTAGAAGCGACATCGATTGATGCCCTAGGCATGAAACAGTAGAGCTACAGAGGAGCATAGATCATATAAATTAATTATCGTGTGTGAACGGGTAAGTGTTTATATAACGATGTCTTACGGCTGCAACGGTCTGTGACGTCTTCCCAAATGGCAGCAACAACCTCGGTCAGGTTTCCTCCTTGTCAAAAGTGGCTACGAATGTTTGTGTGTGTTTGTGTGGATGAGTGTGGATTTGAAACTGTATCCATGGGCGTAGCCAGAAAAAAATTTCGGAGGGGTTTTTACGTTTTCGGGGTGGGGGGGATTCCATTGGAAATAGTCGAAAAAGTTCAGATTTTTGTATTTCGCATATAATTGCATAAAAACAAATTTCGGCAATTTATTTGGGGGGATTGAACCCGTAAACCCCCTAAATACGCCCATTACTGTATCATTTGTAGGATTAGTAGCCGTCTATATTGGCCCATACACTGCCTGACCTACACGTTACCATATTATTTTATGTTTGGGTAGACTTTGAATGGGAAGAGTGACGACATGAATGTTCCCGCTGTCTTAAGCCTTTATGCAGATGGGCTCCAACTGCGTGATACGCCAATGCTGTCTAAATGGAAGTCCGGAAGCCAGAGCTCGAAATGAAATTGGACGAGAAATCGATGAAACAGGAGCAGATCTCGACGAGATCGTTAGGGGAATTGGGGGAAGGAGGGGAATTGGGGGAAGGAGGGGAATTGGGAGAAGGAGAAGGAGACGAAAGGACAGAGAGACAAGTGAGAATTTTATTAAGAAAATGTCAGAAACTGCGCCCATGGTCCAAATCCGTCCAACCGTCCGTCCATCCGTCTGATGCTATTTCGACGCTGTGTCCGTCCGTTACGTCTGATGGACGAATGGATGGACGCATGGACAGGCGACTTGATCCGCACTAAATCCGATAATTTGCCCGTCGGGGTCTGCAGTGCAGTCAGCTGTCAACAGAGAAGAAGACGATGACTACGACGAGGACGAAGATGCCTCAGTTGCTCATGAAAGCCGTCGTCAGTGTCAAATCCCTTTAACGCCACACCATCAGCAGCAGCAGCAGCTTCATCTTTACCCATCTTCATCTTCCAATGCCCATGGCCTGTATACGTGCAAACGCTCTGCTGTTGTTCCTTACTTTCTTCCATCTATCTCCGTTTCTTTGAACTGCTCTTCCCCCTAATACGTGATGGAAATGTAATGACGGACACAACGACGATGACCGTAGTTTATGACGACGACGACGACGACGACGATGATGATGATGATGAAGACGAGGAATGTTGGAGTTCACTCAGCCGCTAAGTTTGCCTACCTGCTATCTTTAGCTTCTGTTACGGATTTTATACGTTTGACGCCATTTTCTTCTCTTGCGGTCTTTTAATATATTTTTCTTAGCACGTCATTCCCGCCTAAGTGAATTCATGAGGACAGATGGGCTTCATTCATTCATTCATTCATTCATTCTGGAATGAATGAAAGAAGAAAGATGCGCGGTCGAGTCTTCGATCTACGGACCTCGTACACCGTCTGCAGTGATTTTCGTCTTGGCGGAGGAAGAACGACGTGGGTCTTTGGAGTGACCTCAATCGTTCGTCATTGGTAGTAATTAGATCTGGCCAGTAGCGACCATGCAGCAGGCGAGGAATACCTGTTCTACGCCACTGGGTGCACCAGGCGACTTTAGAGGTATCCGGACGTGCGTCATCTTTAGTAAGCTGCTGGGCGGTGGCATTTTTGAGCCATGGACGCTATCGCTCCACCCTATCGACGCAGCTTGGTCCAGAATATGGTGCCATCTGTGAGCTACGGATGAGAAACCGTTGGTTAGGCCCGCCATTGTCTGCTGGGTCCGCCACTGTTGACTCTTAATATATTTTCGTTTATTCAACAATCCGGTTGACACACGCAACCGGTTACAGCAGTGCTGTCCAACCAGCGGCCCGCGGGCCGCATGCGGCCCGCGGGATGATTCTAAGTGGCCCGCCCGAGCTCACTAAATATTTGCAATTTCTGTAAAAAATAAAGTAAAAGACAAAGTCACTGGCCTACTTGCATAGCTATTCGTTCGTAACTTGGTTTATCATTTGACAATGTGAACACAGAATCCAGTTCCTACGACGCATTAAGCTTGTTTACGTTTTTAAAACATAGTCTACAGTTCTCAACATGAGCGGGAACCAAAAATATCAAAATTTAATAATTATACTAATATATTAAACGAATATAGAATAAAAACATTTGCAAGCGCAATTCAAAGCCAAATATCTCACTAAAAAGGTGCTTGAGCATTTATTTTTGTTACTGAAAAGCATGCCATACATTCCAAACATACAATTATTCACTATTATTATTCCATAAATAATTTTAATACAGTTAATAATTTTCAATAAATTTTAATCGTTGCTTTTGTGTTTAATGGTGCGGCCCTCGGCTTCAAGAATAACTTCTTCGGTGGCCCGCGGGGTCATAAAGGTTGGACAGCACTGGGTTACAGTGTACAATCATGCAATTCACAAGACACAAATCTTAACTACTAACAGAACAGACAGCCTGCAAACACAAAGCATATCCGCCCAACGGGGGCTCGAACTCGGTACCTCTCGGTCACTTTGCCAAATGTTATCCAATGCGCCACGGGCCCCCTCTTCTAGTTTCCTGTGCATTGTTTTGCTTACTGATAAATTTATGTTCTTAATAACAGTTAGCATCATACAGGCTTGCCATTACCATTAGTTCTCATTTCAACGGGCGCTTCATAAATTTATAATTAAAACTGCAATTAAGAGGAGGCGGAGAGGAGCATAGTACGCAGAACTGACGCTTTTATTTCTGTTGTTGCTAATGGAGGGCTATTTATCAGGGGTGGACTGGGGAGTTCAAGCGGCCCGGGAAAAAAACAAAAAGCGGCCCTAACTTCATGACTTTTATTTTCTTTGTGCATTTTTTCATGCATACCCGAGGGCCAGTGACCTCCAAAGTCATGGGTCACTTTACAAATTACATTATGCAATAACAAAAAACGATAAATCGCATATATAATTTATAATTATATATTTTAAGAATGCGTCAACTCAAGTTATAAATCAATTTATTCGGACTCACTGTGATGGTATTATTGCTGTTTATAGTATTAGCAACTTCTTTAAGCCGGGTGCCATTTCGGCTACATGATCTATAATTGTGTCATTATTCAGTTCACTTAAAACATCGGTTTCTGTTGACATAAGCATAAAAGCTTCAAGGTGTGTAGATGACAATGAGCTTCGCAAGCGATTCTTAATGTATTTCAATTTAGAGAAAGATCTCTCACAAGCTACTTGGGTAGACGACAGAGTCAATAAAAGTTTATATGCACTAAAGAGATGCTTGTATGCTTGCCCATAGAAACTGTATTTATGTAGTACAGAAAAGCAGCAAACAGGACATTTTTTGCAAAATTTGTCGGGTTGTTTACTTGCAGAAGGTGTTTGTTGAGAGCTGGTGTCTTCAGTTTGAATTGGAGTGGCTTTAAATAAATCGACTAGATTTCGGCATTTAGCTCCATCTTTACCAAGAATCTTTAGTTTCTTATCTCTTACTTTCTCCGCACCACCTTTACATTTACGTTTCGGATTTATATCACTCATAACCGTAACATATCTTATTTAATTAATATTACTTATTACTAACTAACAAATTTAAAAGAAATTTTATCAAAACAAACTCAGTGGAAGACGCCGGAAGTAGAATGGAAGATGTAAATTCTTATCTAACATGGCGGCCGCTGGCTGTACGGAGCACTGTAGGTAAGTAAGTATGCATTGCTCTTTTTCAGTTAATTTACAAACCGGTTAACCGAAACTAAAAACCGGTTAACCGATGCCGCAATTTTTTGTAAAAAAACCTGTATCATCTGTACTAAATTGATTAAATTATTATATCACCGGTCCTGGCGGCCCACCGGGAATCTTCCCGGTGTCCCGGCGGCCCAGTCCACCCCTGCTATTTATTGTAGCGACTGTCACATCCAGTCATAAGTTGGTTAGTTTTTCGTGGTCCTCCACCTAAGAAAATAGTCCGAAGATGGACAGACAGACGGACAGGCAGAGGACAAGAGACGCACAACAAAGGACAGACGGACGAACGGACAATGGGACAGAGTTTGCTTCGTGCACACAGCATTCGTCGCGGCAGATGCTCGGCAAATAGCCATGCGGCTATATAGCGCCTATTCTCATTCTCTGATCCTCGCATTCGACTGCGGCTCGAAACGACAGATCTATGGGCTGTGCAGTAAACACGGAACACAACGGCGACAGATCCATGGCAAACACGAACCAATATAATTTAGCAGCGACAGAACAGAAGCACTATCCACTCACACGAACACAATCTCACGCACACTGCCGTGCTGACGTTCACACACGAAAGAGAATGACTCGCATGTGTGAAGGAGTGAGAGTGCGTCGGTGTGAGAAACAGACAAACCAACTGAGAGAGAGTGAGACAGACAGACAGACATACAGAGACAGAGACAGCAGAGAGAGACAGAGACAGAGACAAAGGAGAGAGCGAGAGGAAGAGAGAGAGAGAGAGAGAGAGAGAGGCAGACAGACAGACAGACAGAGACAGAGACAGAGACAGAGACAGCAGAGAGAGAGAGACAGAGAGGACAGAGAGAGAGAGAGAGAGAGAGAGAGAGAGAGAGAGAGAGAGAGAGAGAGAGACAGGCAGACAGACAGGCAGACAGACAGACAGAGATAGAGACAGAGACAGAGATAGAGACAGAGACAGAAACAGAGACAGACAGACAGACACAGACAGACAGACAGACTGACAGAGATCGAAACAGTCAGAAAAGCATACAGAAAGACGAAGGCTAGTAGTGATGCATGTGCTATTGAGAGGCAACGAAACAGGGCAATTAAAATAGACCAATTGCACACTGCACACAGTGCACAGGCAGCAGCACAGCAATCTCTACGGAGTTTTAGATCAACGGGAATAAGTAGGTGTCTCTGCCTTCCGCTTGTCTATAAGGTTGCCTGACGATTTCTCGCTCAAGTGAACGGATTGTGACACAAATGCTACTGTGTCATAATTAGATACATGGAGCCATAGGCGTAGCTATATTGAGGCACGAGGAGGCAGTTGCCTCCTCTTGCTTTTTTTATTATACTGGAACTTCGATTGTCTAATGACCCCAGTGACCAGGATTTTGCCAATGGTCTGTGAAGTTGCCTCCTCTTGAATTTAAGACTCGCTACGTGCCTGCATGGAGACATCCCGCAGTTCCTATTGCGTGTGAGACGGCACTGAATGTTCTGGTCATATTTCGTTCTGAGGTGGACGAATTGTTGCCCTTTCTAAAGTGAGACCAATCACAATATGAACGCTTGCCATCAATCGCTGTTAGCATCTTTCGGTTTTCATGCTACAAGAAGCATATCTTCCATAAGAACCTAACCAACGGACACAGCAACACGTTTCATACTCAGACCCTTACCTATCGATACAATGCAATACAACTGCACTTGACATCGCCCTTCTTCCAAAGGTTGCCCAAAGCTTAGAGGTGCACACGTCTCGGCGGCTCATATGCAATTATATTGCAGAGCAATAACTGTGCGCAATGGACTTCCTCAAGGCTCACGGTCCATACATAGTGACCGCCCCGGACGAGGATCGAACCCGTACTCTTCGCGTTGCAGGTAAACTGCTTTAACCAAAAGGCCACCGTGCCGCAGCATCAAATAGCCATAAGTGATAAAATGAGGAAATGCATCAGTGGTTTAAGTATCATGAAGCATCATTTCTTCTTTTCTCTATCTATTACCAATGGCGTGAATTTATCGTTATTGTGGGGATCCAATTCAATTATTCGAACATTCACCCAACCCAGCATGGCAAGTTGGTTACATAGAAGCTATATAATAAGAGAATATCCACCTCTTTTATCTTTCACAGCGCTTTAGCTGATGAAAATATGGCAGTATTTCTGAAGGAGAACTTAAGTTAGGCTTTTCTTAATAAATCAAGCTTTCCTTCTATCTTTCATTGAGTGCTTTGCCTAATAAATCAGGCATTTCTTTTATCTCTCATGGAGTGCTTTCTTAAAAAGGCTGGTTTTCTTATATCTTCCATGGAGTGGTGGTGGAAATATGACACATTCCAAGACTGCACAGCTTAAGTCAGGCTTCTTTTATCTTCATGGAATACGCTAATTGGTTTTCCAATCGCAGAACTGAAGGCAGGGTTTTCTTAATCGAGTTATCTCCTATATATTTCAACTGCTTCTCTGGTTCATTTTAATATTTTTACGTTCTGTTAGTTCATAATTTGCCTGTCTGCGTATCCTACCATTTATCCACTCATCTATGTATTCATTCACATATCTATTCATCCATTCATCCGCAAAACAAGACGAAATCTATGCCAAGAATGGGATGTAGTCGTCCCCTATCGGCTTTCGTCTCATGCGAATGAGAACAGTCAATTATAGATTACATTGTACAAACTACGATTATAGATATTACATATATAGACGGCCAATTTGATCAAATAATTGTCATGAACTGTATCAGCTGCATCAGCTTTCGTATCTTCGTAAGCATCAGGATCCAAAACTCAGAGCTCGGACGGCTTCAAGCAGATTAACGGCATGGCGAGATGAAGTCAGGCAACTGAAACGATGTTGATGAAGACAACGACGACGATGCGTTTGGTCGTCTTAGAAATTTGCTCTGGATATGAGGAGCGCATCTCATAAATAGGCATTAGCATCATCCACCTCAGACTCCCTCTGTATTGCACAGACGCACGAATATTCTATATATTTATTACACACAGATATATATATAGGCTGATACATGCGTATATATGACTATATATATATATATATATATATATATATATATATATATAGATAAATGCGTATATATATGACTATATATATGCGTGTCTATATATATATATATGTGTGTCTATATATATATACATGTGCGTGTGTGTGTGCATGGCTGTTGCCTGAGGGGAAAGGGATTCTCCCTCATTTTTGCAAATTAAATGAGACACCGTCAAAGAGAGAGATGTGTAGCACTGATTGCAACAACTCGCCGTCACAAAATGATTGCCCTTCGGTTACTGAAACTCATTCCTCCCTCCTGCCACTTCTCCCAAATATCGAAGCAACCAGTACATCATTGCATTCAGGGTAAAGCCATACCCCTGTATATATATACATATGCATATATACATGAATAGATATAATACATGTGTGTGTATATATAGTAGACCCTGCGTGAATAAATATTGTTGATGAAACTCTGGAGTAATTGCATTATTGTTATCGTCTCATGGCACATTCGCGCGCTTTAATGGACTTATTTAATCGAACATATAACCAACTAATCCTCTCATATATATATATACATATATATATATATATATCATATATATATATTTGCCGTTGAATCCAATTATTACGGGAGACAAAGGAAGGGGAGGGGAGGCAGATCAATAGACGGCAACAGTTGCTGTATACTATAGAGAGAAGAAGGCAGAGAGTCAACTGAGTCAGATATATAGACGGACTGAGACATCGATGCACACAAACAGAAAGATACTCCTAAGAAGAGTAAGTGAAAAAGGCGGGAAATGACTGCGACAGAGCGAGAGACGGAGAGAGAAACGGAGGTAGAGACAGACAGAAAAAACAGATACAGAGAGCAAGACAAAATATGGAGCGAGCGTGACAGCGAGAACATGAGAGGAGCAGAACGAGAGGATGAGAGAGACAGAGAGAGAGACAGACAGACATACAGGGAGACAGAGACACAGACAGACAGAGACAGATAGACAGGGAGACAGAGACAGACAGACAGAGACAGAAACATACAGACATACAGACATACAGAGACAGACAGACAGAGACAGACAGACAGACAGAGACATACGGAGAGAGGCAGAGAGGATGGGGAGTGGAAAGACGTCAGTGGTTGCTTTGAATTCAGGAGGTGTTGGGTAAACGACGGACGGACGGACGGACGGACGGACGGACGGACGGACGGACGGACGGACGGACGGACGGAGAGAGTGATTTCTAGATCGGCGTGAAAGCCGGAAGTTGATCGACCGCAATTCTATGAACTCAACTGAAAACAGACGACGAAGGTTCGGTCGTTAAGACCAGAGAACCCCTCGCCCTCTGTCCCTCTCTCTCTGTCCCTCTGCAGTCCCTCTCTCTGTCCCGCTGTCCCTCTGCCCCTCATCCAGTCCACCCTTGCTCCGCTCCCTGGTCCACCATTCTCTCACCATCGGCCGAAGAATAGGATTAAGGAGATGGTGGCTTCTGCGACCATCGACGACAACAAGGACAGTGTGCAGTTTGTCAAGACAAGTCTTATTGGGTTACCTCAAACCCACATCATCACTGCTACCATCACTACCACTGCCATCACCTCCATCACCACCATCACCACCACCACCGCTATAACAGCCTTCCTCACTGCCCACAGATGTCGCGGTATTCGTAGGCATACCTATATAATTAATTTCCAAAGCGCATAGCAGGCTATACTTTTGGGAGCTACAGAAGTAAGTGGCGTAGTAGAAAGCGGAGAGATGCGTCTGTGTCCATAGTGTTGATTGTGTGTTGGAATATAATAACATGTAATTCAATCGTAAATAGACCTGTAATCAATTCTACCGATCGCAAGACAATGTCAGTATTAAAAACATTTGAGGACGCGAGTCATTGAGTTTGTCTGTGGTAGTATTTGACAACACTGTCTGTCCTTTGTTGTAGCCTACCTCTTACTCGCTCTCTTCCACTGTTTCTTCTTCCTTTCCTTATCTTCCTCTGCCTCTTCCGCTGCCTCTTCCTTTCTTACTTGTCCTCTTTTCTTCTATCTATTTCTTCTTCTTCGTCAACATATTCTTCTTTATATTCCTGACCCTATTCATTCATCCATTCGTTGATTCATTCATCTCTTCTGTACTCTTCTTCTTCCTCTGCTCCTTACTCTTATTTTGTCTCTGCTTTATTTCTTCTTTTATGGGGGGGGGGCCCGTGGCGCATTGGATAACATCTGGCACACAGACCGAGAGGTACCGAGTTCGAGCCCCCGTTGGGCGGATATGCTTTGTAGGCTGCTATTAGCGCCGTTGTATTGCAAGCTGTCTGTTCTGTTAGTAGTTAAGATTTCAATTGCATAACATGTAAATGTACAGCGCAGTGCGTTTGTCAGGCGCTTATTATTAAAGAAAAGATATTATTATTATTCTTATTACTTCCGTTCCTCTGCTTCGCGTGTTTGTTTTTGTTATTCTTCTTCCTCTTCCTGTCATAATCTCCTTATCGCTCTCCTTCTCCGTCTCCGCTCTCAGTTGTTGTTGCGCTTAGTACTTCACAGTTCAGTTCCTATATATATAGTAGGCCACAATCCTTCTCACGATCGACTCCTTCAATCGCTTCAGCCGAATGGATGACAAGATGACAAACAGACCAACGTGGCACTCAAATGAGTCTATCGAACGGTGAACTTTGACCCGGGGCTACTGCCCTCCGCCCTTCTCTGCGTCCATGATATATCGACGCCAATCTCATTTAGAGGCGAGCGACGAAATCCGACCGATTGGTGTTGTCTAGGAATCACCAGCGATTCTAAGCACACTGCCTTCAACAGAATCTGGTTAGAGAGTCGATATACACCTATTCGCGAGCTCCAGTCTGTGCTTCTGTCCTTCTACGTCCTGTTCTATCCTGCCATGACCTCATGCCTGTCCTGTCCTGTTCTATCCTGTCATGACCTCATGCCCTGTCCTGTCCTGTTCTATCCTGTCATGACCTCATGCCCTGTCCTGTCCTGTCCTGTTCTATCCTGCCATGACCTCATGCCCTGTCCTGTCCTCTCCTGTTAAGTCGTGTCATGTCGCGTCCTGACCTCTTGGACTGTTCGGTTCTGTGTTCTGCTTTGTCCTGTTCCTAATGTGAATGACTTCGACTGAACACCGCCGAGTCTCGTGCATTGCTTATGGATTCCAAGCAACTGCACAACTGTTGCAGGCGCTGAATGCTAATCGAATGCCAACCAACTGCAGGAGACCCATACTGGCAAATTCCTTGCGAAATCCTAACGAATGTCAGACGAATACGAAAGTCGTCTGGCCGCTGAAGCTCAATATTTATTGCGGGATCTGGACTTCCACGAAGTGTTGTTCTAGTCAGGCTTCGCGCATAGCGACTTAGAATATAAGGACACTTGTGGAACTTGGGAGGATGAATTAGCAGTTTGCTTAGGGGCCAATGCGTATAAATCGTCGATTTTCTGCTTGGAGTGGAACCAGCGACTAACCAGTCTCATGATAATCAGAGCCATATACCACATGTATATTAATATATATATATATATATATATATATATATATATATATATATAATATATATATATATAATAATCGTCTTTTTGAGAACCTCTAGAGAGACCTCTCAAGGAATCACATCTAGACTAGAAACACACACTTTGTAACACAAATATTATACGCACTTACACCATTACACGTATACTATAGCGTCATGAAAAGACATGTACAAGGATACAATTGCATCTATATGAGCCTTGTTTGTAGGCCTACATTCATTTTATTAATCCAAACGTACGTAGAACTACTTAGGGCTATTAATTTATTATACGTATGGCTGTCGCACGAAGAGAATATGGACGCAATCGTTTTGAAGCCGTATATAGGATGAGTGGTATTTGCCAGGTTCTTACCTCCGAACTTGACGAAGAAGGATTTGCAAATAATCGTCGAAACAACAAAGAATTGAACAGCGTCTGTGTATCCTTTCATTCTTCTAAAAGTGACAGATAGACCATTTACAGTAACATATATTCCATATAAATGCTAATATAAGTATAATATACACAGACAGTGCTTCGAGAATGGAAAGAGAGCAGCGTCCAGGGTTGTTACGATAAAACAATTAGGAAGACGTCGTTCCCGACGTTAGTGGGTCGTACGCCCTTAACGTCCAGGGAGAAATAGAGCAACGACAAAGGCTTGGCCTTGGCCGTACATTGCCATGCCCTTCTTTCATCTGACCGAGCTAATTCATTTGTTCCCTGGGATAGGAGGATTACCATAGCGGAGCAAAGGGCTTTCCATAAAGAGAGTTCGTCACTTATTTTTCGAAATCAGATGTCTGTAGGAAGTAGGGAAGAGGGAATTGCTAAAAAAGGGAATTCGTTGCTTTAAAATTCTCCTATTTCGTCGGGCTGTCGTGCTTCGGAGTAGTTTGTTCTGTTAGGGGTTCCATATAAACATCAACAAATACAATTCGAGTAAATTATACACTACGGTACTACGAGAAGAGGGCTACATGTTTAATAGCTACAACCTTCATGGCGAGTTGAATGGCAGGGATATGTGCATTGTGCAACCCGCAGATGAACCGAAATAATATTATCGCAAAAACTATACAGACCAGAGCCTATTGGCTGTGTGAGTCATAAACTGATGCAGGTAATTTGCGCATATGAGAGAGAAATTAATGCGCAGACATGCAGGTCTAGGATGGATGGATGGATGCATATTATTGAGACTTTAGACTGTATATATAGACCGACAATCAGTACACGAGCACTGAAGCTGATGCCCATATTGTGGTTCACCCGCAAGAGAGCTATCCTTAATCAAGCTAACGACCCTCAACCCTTCCATACATCTATCCACCAACCGTTCGTCTCTCACTTTCACCTCCACTTCACCTGTGCGCGATCTTGGCGTTACCTTTGATCCACATCTCTCCTTCTCCAATTACATTTCCAACCTCTCACGCACCTGCTTCATAGATATTCGTGACTTCCGCTGCATTCTAGCCCGTGCTGGACTTTAACACTGTTTCCACTATCTCTACCTCCATTGTCCACTCCAAGTTTGATGATTACTGTAATTTCCTTTTCGTCAACCTCGAATCCACCCAAATTAAGCGTCTACAAAACGTCCTAGATTCACTCGCCCGAGTTGTCACCAGGACATCCAACCATCATCATATCACTCCCGTCCTCAAATCACTCCACAGGCTGAAAATCTCTGAGCGCAACCACTTCAGAGTCCTATCGCTAACCTACAATTCTTACAATACTCCCAGCCAAAGTACATGTACTTTCGCGAACTCTTCACCATCCAGTTACCCCGCTCATCCTCCTATCTCACTGTCTCTCGTCCCTCGGCCAGTACTCGCCTCAAATTCCGTATCCCACAATGCACCTCAACACTGGAACAAAATTCCCTCTGAATTCCGCCTATTCTTAGTTCCTCCGTCAATACCCCACTCATCTGTTGCAGGTTCCTCTACTCATCACCCCACAGGCTTTCAACTTCAACTTGAAGTCTCATCTGTTCAAGAATTTCTACCCGAATCCATTCAATCCTCCGTCTTTCAAGCTTTCTCGTCCTCAACGAAACCCGCTTTAACAACCACTCTGCCTCCTCCCTCTGGTCTCTCTTCAGGCATCAGGACTCGGATCTCCACTGGACATCGCTCTCTGGACAATCCCTCTGATCCGAAGCAGCGCTCTTGAATAAACTGGTGCCCTGCTCTTAGCTTTAGCGTAGCGCTTTATAAATTTGAAGTTTACGATTACAAACTCCGCTGTAGAGCCAACAGCTGTTACAAGAAGTAAGCTAGGTATCCTTCTGTTGCGAACTTACCCTTGGTACCTCCTCGAACTTACGAATCGCTGTTTTATTGATGGTAATGACTCAAAATATCCACTAGTACTGATCAATGTTAGATGAACTGTCGCAACAGTCTTAGATTGTTAAATTCATTATTGTATAGGCTATTTTAAGCACGATAATTTGTCTACTAGTTGTAAAAGATATTTTTCCTCTTGGAAACTTCTCTTGCATTCGTGAAACAACGAGTTCCAAACTAACACAAAATTTTTTATTTCTCTACTCAAAGGTTAATTTAAATATTAAATGGACACCACTTCTAACTAGTTGCGATGTGCATTTTCAAAGGTCAACTGCAGCAGAAAGACAGTTCAAACATGCAGGATGCCATAACAAAAAACCTTTGCTTTACAGTGTTCAGATCCCTCCTACTGCCAGTTTCGATTGTGCAGCTATGCCTTTAAACGATACAGGTCCCAACGTGGAGGTATCTTTCATTAAACATTCCCCATCGATTTCGTCTGATAGATGAAGCTTCCCAGAAGAAATCAATTTTACACATACCACAAAGAAGTTACTGTTGGTGCAGCGAAGACTAGGCTATATAGCATGCAACAAAGCATGCAACAATGATGAGTTCTCTGCACCAACGATATTAAGCCTAGACCTACAGTATATAAAGTTCTCTTACCTGCTAACTTCTATAGCGCCGTTTTCACAATGCATAAATGTGTCAGACGGTCGTCTTCGTTTAGGTTTCATATACGCATAGCAGTTGAAGTAGCTGTATATATTTTAAAGGAGGATGCGGTTGTTTTCAATCGGTGTATCCAAAGTGCATTCCCTGCCTCTTATGCTCTGTCTTTCGCCTGGGTGCGATGATGAAACGCTGGAGAGACGTCAACGCAGCCGCTGAAGCATCATCACTTCACGCCATTCACCCTTCAATACGTCCGCCGCTGCAGAAGATGCCGCTGCCGCCGCTGCTGCTGCTGCTGCTGCTGCTGCTGCTAAACCTGTGGCTGCGACGCTGATGACGGAGTTACGAGCAAACGTCCGTCGTCGTAATTCGTCTAAAGAGATGCCAACTCCAGAGGAAGGGCGGACATGTGAAGGAAATGAGGAAGCGAGAAAGGTACTTGCAAGGCAGAAAAGCATGAAGGGAGAGGAAACGGTGCGAGCGAAAAATGAGCGAAGGACGTATGGACTATACCCCGCAGCCGATCGAGTCGATCGATCGAGTCGATCGTAAACTCTGCCAAGTCGAGTCGAGCGAAAATCGTCGACTTGATCGACTCGCCGATCGTAAACTCGGCCAAGTCGAGTCGATCGTTGTTTCCTCGACTCGACTCCGAAATATTTTACTTAGGCCTAGGCCTACAATTTTTTTCACAAAATGACAGACCTTATGATATAATGACGTAATTCTGTGTAAGAACACAAGTACTGTGTGAACTTAATATGAAGTTGCAAATAATGAACTTCTTGGCGCTTTCTTATTAGTGGAAGTTATAGATACTTTTTCAGAGTTTAACGGTGAAAATTGGAGCGACTAAGATGCGTTAAGAATGCCGTAGTTTCAGGAAATGCTAGCTCTGTAGTCAGTAACGATGATGTCAAAGCGTTCGAAAGTCAGTAGGCCCTACTTTAAAACAAGACTGAATGCGTCGACTTCTCACTCGGATGTGTGGCAGCATTTTGGTCCACTCAACATTGAGTAGGCCTATTAATGGGAGCCGCAGCTGCCGCTCATGATTCATATATTTGCCCTAGTCGCCCTACCTTTTTCAAAACCAAAAATCCCTATATTCCGGATTGGAAATGTCATAAAATGAAATACAATTAGTGTCATGTGGATTCGTAGACGATTTGGAGCATTTGCATCTCTATAATCTGGAGCATATGCTGAACTATGATAGAACCCTCCAAGAGGTTCCAAGCCTGAACCTCTAACTAACTTCAGTAATCGTGAGCAGTTTACATTTTCTTGAACTAACTCTAATTCATTTAGAAGATTTATATAGCGCCTCATCTGCCGATGTAATATAGACATTACACGTCTTCTAGTACCACTACTGCCGTTTGAGCTGGTACTGTCTATAATTATCGTACCGTAGGCCTACTGTAGGAGATTGCATTGTACCCTAGCTGCCTAGCTGCCTAGCTGATCAAGCCGACAGATTAAGGGAGGCTTAATCCTTACAAGTCAACAACAGGCACACACGATATCATCATAATACCTTAAATGTTACTTACCAGTTCAATTACAGTTTGACAGTTTGAAGAAGAGTGTGCAATTGAAATTCATGAGTAATTTAGGTACTGGAATATAAGAATGCAACAGTCGTCAAACAAGTTTGGCCAGTAGGCTAGACTACGGTCCAAGTCGACGAAGTCGATCGAGTCGATCGTCGTCAGAGCCAAGTCGATCGAGTCGTCGAAAGGTCGGCGAGTCGACGAAGTCGATCGAGTCGATCGTCGGCCGAGCCAAGTCGATCGTATACACTAGACTCGATCGACCGCGGGGTATAGTATGGAGGATAAGCAACACGAAAAAGGCTCTACTGAAACTATGTAGCCTAGTCTATAATTATAGGCTATACACTATGCACATACTATACTTTAGTGCTATAATAAGCTTATATGTTGGCGACCGCAATTTAGTAGGCCTAGTCTATGTTCCTGTTTGATTATAGGGACTGACTTCATATAATAAGTTATGTCGACTACGTTACTACAAATTTTGATGGGAGATTTAATATAATCTCTGAAGAACAAAGATTAGGCCTACCTTAGGGGCTGATCTGTGTGTCGCCAAACTGGAAAATCAGGGTCATCGTCCCCCCCCCGCGACATCAGTAAGCGTTCCTCGAAATGCGACGGAATTATAGCCTGGATACAGATTGAAATAATTAAAACGAGAATAATAATAATAATGATGGTGATAATAATAATAATACTAGAATAATTTCAAATAATAATAATAATAATAATAACACTAATAATAATTATAAGCTCTTCAGATAGTTTCGTAGAGCCTGAGGGATTACTTCTAACTCGGGCGAAAACTTATAATAATAATAATAATAATAATAATAATAATAATAATAATAATAATAATAATAATAATAATAATAATAATAATAATAATAATAATAATAATAATAATAATAATAATAATAATAATAATAATAATAATAATAATAATAATAATAGACCTTGGGCCCTATCAACCTCTCAGGTGCAGAATTCATCAGCAGTATAGGTAGTCGCCTATCCATCATCAGTGGCGACCGCCGTGAGGCGTCGTTTCTTTTTCGGCGTCTATCTGTCTGCATACAACGCTACAACTCTGTCACTTTTAACGGGACCTTTCCAGCGACTCCAGACGACGAGGCTTGATTTTCCAGACACTGTCCCCTGCTCCTAAATTAGTTTTTTCCAAATCCTGAGGGATCATTGATACCTCGGTAAAAAAAAAATAATAATAATAATAATAATAATAATAATACTACTACTACTACTAATAATAATAATAAATTATTATTATTATTATTATTATTATTATATATAACTCGGTACCTCTCGGTCTCTGTGCCAGATGTTATCCAATGCGCTATCGGGCCCCCATTATATTATATTTAATAATAATAATAATAAAAATAATAATAATAATAATAATAATAATAATAATAATAATAATAGGCCCTAATAATAATAATAATAATAATAATAATAATAATAATAATAATAATAATAATAATAATAATAATAATAATAATATAATAATAATAATAATATTATTATTATTAATATTATTATTGTCATATTATTATTATTATTAATATTATTATTATTATTATTATTATTATTATTATTATTATTACTATTAATACTAATAATAATTATAGACTAGCCTAATATTGTTTTGTTGTTGTTGTTATTTTAGGCCACCTGAAGGATCCTGGATACCTCGGGTAAGAAAATATTAATAATAATAATAATATTCTTCTTTATTATTTAAAATTGACAAGTAGGCCTACGCACTGCGCAGTATGATTACAATTCATAGCATGAACGGATGATCAAAAGTTATTACAGGATTAAAATTTAATTGCATTGCGCCATGCAAGGCGTCCATCAAGTCCTACTACTCATTTTGCCAGCGTCATCTGGCGAATGACAGGCTGAATGGACCTTTGAGAGGATAGCAGGTATCGATCCCGCTTCGTTTCCTATATATATTCGTTTAATATAATTGATGTTCTGCTCTTCACGGCAAATAAAGTGAGTAATAACAATAATAATTATGATAATAATAATAATATTAATAATAATAATATTGTTGCTGTTATTTGATTTATTAATTGAATTGGCCAATTCTGTCAATAAACAGCTTTTGCGCATTATTTGCCATCTAGCGAGTAACTGCAGTCAAATTTACAGTAGCTGCCGTACAAATAACTCATTTTAAGAAAAATAAGTCTTAATGGTGTGTAAAAACATTAATAAAAACTCATAAAAATAAATTAAATACTGTGAATAAATTATTGTAAATAATTATATATGCACATTTTTGAAAACTAGACAAGACGAGTTTTTTGGAGACACCGTTTTTAATGTCAGCTTATTTCTCACATGATATATATAAGCGGAAATGTACTCTATGTAGCTCTGGTCCGAAGGCAATGGGTTATCATGATAACTGACTGGTATCGTTGCATACATAGTCCTACTACCCAGAGCCGACATTAGACCAGAGTTACTTTTTAGTATGACAAACGCGTGGTATGCTCGAATAGTGTGAAGTGTAGAAATACAGTAGAATGGCTTTTAACTGTATTATTGGTCAGTAGCAGGAATAGACCTATAGGCTATTTGGTGGTCCTGCTACATCTTTTCACTACCTCAAAACTTGTTTTTATTCTCGAGGACTTTCGCACTGGGAGCGCTTCTGATTGGTGGTCACTGTGAGAGGCGCTTTATAAATGTTTAAATACAATACAATACAATATACGGAGTAGGCCTACACAGTACACACGGGTACAGTAACTTGAATTCATCGCAACGCATGCAGTCTAGATGCATTTCAGTATTTTTTTTATAAATATACCAGATGTTTGCCCTTCCTAGGACGATAAAGTTTAGCGAGCGCCGGGCCGCCGGCGGGCCATTTAATATCATCCCTCCCACTTACCCTTCGCCTCACCCTCGCTTCCCGTCCGCTCCCTCTCCCTGGTTGTCAGCCGCTGCGCGGCGATCGCGTGAGGCTCCCTCCCCTCCACTCCCCTTCCCCTCCACTCCCACTGCTCGTTTTGGTTGTCGGACGCTGCGCGGCGATTGTGTGTGGCTCCCTCCACTTCCTTTCACTACATTCAACTCCCCTACCCTACCCTATCCTACCCTACTCTACCCTCCTTGGCAAAATGTCGCCTTTCAAATTTTTCTGTCCTTGTGTTAAAACTGCAGTCGCGAGTTGTTGTTAGATGTTTGTAGGCCTACAGTATGTAATGTAATGTAATGTAATGTAATTAGTAATTTATATAGCGCCGCTCACAGCCGAGGCCATTCAGTAGCGCTCCCAGTGCAAGAACCCCGAGAGAAGAAATATGTTTTAAGGAGAGAGAGAGATGAAGACAATGATCCAGAAAGGAAAGTCTCACGCAAAGTGAAGTGAAGGGCATTCCATAAGTAGGGCCCAATGATGGCAAAGGATCGAGTTTGAGCAATCGTAGTCCTAGCTCGTTGGACAAAGAAGTCAGATCGGTCCAGAGATCGTAAAGGCCGATGAGAAGATGCAGAAAGAGGAGGACGAATGACATCCCTGAGGTATTTTGGAGCAAGTCCCAGTTTGGATTTGAGGACCAAAGCAAGGACTTTAAACTGAATGCGGTCAGAGAGAGGAAGCCAATGCAGTTGGTTAACCATGAATGATGATATATGGGAGTATTTTACTGTATTTAGGAAGGTGAGCAATCAATCGAGCAGCAGTATTGAGAACAGATTGAATAGGGTATAGACGGACCTTGGGAAGACCAATAAGTAGGGAGTTGCAATAATCAATTCTGGAACAGACAAATGCATGGACAATGGATGCCATGGTAGAGAGAGGAACAGATCTGCGAATAACCCTGAGACGCCGTAGGTGAAAGTAAGAGGATCGTGTAAGGTTGGTTACATGAGCAGAAAAAGTGAGAGCGCTGTCCAAAGTGACACCTAGGTCACGCACACAAGTAGAGAACGTAAAATTGGGAAAGTTTTCAGAGAGAAGCGAAAAGTCAATTTTCAGAAGTTGTTGGGGTGTGCCAAGCCAAATAAGTTGAGTTTTGGAGAGTTTAGCGAAAGGCGATTGGAAGACATCCACAAATGCAAGTCATGGGAAAGAGCTTCAATACGGCGAGCTAAAGTGAGTTGAGTAGACGCAGGACCATGAACATATGCCTGAACGTCATCAGCAAAAAGGTGACCAGTAGCAGAGTAATTTGTAAACAAAGAGGTAATATCAGCCGTGTACAAAATGAAAAGAAGGGGTCCAAGGACTGATCCCTGAGGAACTCCTAGAAGGACAGGCACCCAATTAGACCTGGAATTACCAGCTATAACCATTTGGGTGCGACCAGACAGGTAGGATTGAAGCCCTTAAGACCATAGGAGGATTCAAGGCGTTGGAGCAGAATATCGTGATCCACCATGTCGAAGGCTGCTGAGACATCAAAAAGTGCAAGAAGGGTGACCTGAGCCTTATCAATAGCTGAGTAGATGTCAGCCTAGCATAGAGAGCAGGGCTGTTTCAGTTGAGTGGAACGCCCTGAAACCAGATTGGTGTGAGGGGAGAAGGCCTGAAGACTCAAGGCAAGGAAGAATCTGAATTGAAACCAGACGTTCAAGGGTTTTTGAAAGAAAAGACAGGTTAGAAATAGGCCGATAATTTTTGCAGTCGTTTGGGTCCAGATTAGTTTTCTTAATAAGTGCCGGGAAAACCAAAGCAAATGTAGTTCATTTGGCATGTTTAAATCAGCATTTAACATGTCTAATACACTAGGTGCATCTCTATGGAGATCGTAAAGGGACATGCTCACAAAATATTTTATGTCGTGCGCATGATATATTAACTCATGAGCACGACTAATTATTATTATCACATCTCTCTACTTAACTCGTGTTCTTTTTTATAGACAATCCTTCAAAAAATCCTCCAGCCCCGTTTCCAACTGATTTCTGATTAATTGAATCCGATCAGTGCGTAACTTGCCCCGAGGCTACAATGGTTAGAGCAGTGCATATTTTAACGAATTAAAATATGCACTGGTTAGAGTGCACGTCTATGAACGGCTCTTTGCGGGAGGATCCCAGTTCACATAACGTTGGTGGTATGTATCAGAGATTTAAATCTCCAGCTAGCAGGGTCTGTACATGGGGCCTTAAATGGCATGACACCCTTTCAAACGGGCAGCGGTAGTAGTGAAGAATCTCATCCGATCAATTCATTGAAAATGAGCAGGGTCGAGGTCATACGGTCGCTATTCGGGCCCATAGAGAGTGACACGGGGACAAAATTTGTCTCCATCCAACCCCATTCCTGTGGGACTATTCCCATCCATACTCATCCCCATCAGGTCTGTCCCCCATCCCATCCCCATCCCCATCCCCATAAGGTCTCACCCCTTCCCACCGGCCCCATTAGATGTGTTCCCATCCCCAATCACATCGAAATGAAGCAAAATATCAAGATAAAATGCCCCTACACATTAAACAATTCTGCTAAAATCTTAACTTTTTAAATACAGAATACTGAATTGGAAAGTTTTAAGATATTCAAAAATTTCAATTATGTAGCGCTATGACATAAAATTGTGTGCAGTCTTGGTTATCTTAATGGATGGTTCATTACTACGCGCCCTTATAATGCCGAGACTAAAAAAATTAAGTCACTAACACTTATACTCATGGCTTTCCTAGGATCAGCCATGGGCGCCCGCACGTTGGGGTAAGGGACTAAGGGGGCACTTTTCCCTGGATTTTGAATCAAAATATGTAAAAAATAAGAATATTAATTTGAAACAATTAAGATAGGAGAGTTGTTCGCGGATGAGCTAGAAAGATGGGTAATAACCGTAATATGATCGGAGAAGCTAAGACTTTTGGTAGAAAATCATACCTAGATTGCAGATAGGAGAATTTGCAGTGAATGTTTCGGGTGGATGCAGTATCAGGTCGAGAGAAATAGAGGGATCTGGAATTTTCTTGAGTTGCTGACGCAGACCAATAAATATGCAATCAGTTTTAGAGGGGTTCAGGCACAGATTTAATGTCACCCAGGAGGAGATTTCGGTAACCACAATGAGAAGATGACCTATGGAGCCGGAGAGAAAGAGATAAATAATTGGGTGTCGTCTGCATATAGGTGATGGTCAACTGAGGATGCTTTGATGAGGGAGCTGGGTGGAGTATTGTAGAGGATGAACAATAGGGGCCCAAGAACAGAACCTTTCGGAAACTACAGGTGAGAGCATGGTCGGGATAAGGTTTCCGATGTTTTAACGGTAGAAAGAGCGGGACAGAGGACAGCAGTGTCAGTAAAACCGAACCAGGTTGACAGTCTTTGGAGTAGGAGGTTGTGATCAATGGTTTCGAAGGCTTAAGAAATACCTACTGTAGAAGGCAGACTGCAGAGACAAGAAACTTGTTGATGTGAGATAGCAGGAACAAGTTCATTGCAGAGGGAAGTGAGTAGTGTTTCAGTTGAGTGCCGCTGGGTAAAACCAGACTAGTGTAGCCTACATGGGTTAAACCGTTAAGGAGTGAGTTGGAACTTGGAAGTCAGGTAGTCATTGATCCGAGACCGTAACAGCAATGTTTGTAGTGATGAGTTACAATAGACTTTTGAATAACGCAGATCCCATATTCACCACTAAATTTAGTTTTAAATATCGAGTAAATTTTGTTTTGATTTAGTCTTACGTTTCGTAACTCTGTGTCCTCTGTTTGTTTGACGAATTTGTGTAAAATAGTCAGAGACAGAATTCAAACTTCCAGAAAATCGCTGAACTAAATCTGGGTAAAATGTTAAGAAATAAATTTCAATTGCCAAGATAAAAAAACATAGCTTAACTGGAAATAGATAAATCTAATTTTTTTAAATTATTGTCTGTTTTTATTTATTTATTATATTGCAAAGTTGATTATGAACAATTATTCAAATATGTCTTCAAATTTGTACCCTTCTTACAAGTAGAGTCTATGCCCATAAACATTCACTCATGTTCCCATTTGTGACCCATGAGGGACCACATAGACCTATTGGTACATGGGCAAGCCAACAGGATTTCTGTTACCTACCTAAAAGATTTTTGCGCTACATGGCTTTGCCCGTCGCTGCAAAAATTTCTACGGGAGCTCGTGGGACCAGCTCAAAGTTAAAGGACTGTTCTTGTTCTTCTTCTTCTTGTTTAATTAATCATCTCAAGCTAAAATAATCAAAACAGCTAAGCCATATAGTGTTTTTTTTAGTTTACTATTTACTAACTTTTTCGCTACTATTTGATAACTTTGTATAACTTTGTATGTACAGCGCCGTGCGTTTGCCAGCGTTTAATAAAGAACACACTTACTTACTTACGTACTTATAATGTGATCGCCGGCTGTGATCGCCATACTGCTATTCCAATTATGTAAGTTTTCTCGTAACCGCTCATATCTAGATGACATTGAATTTTAAACGTAAGCGAGTAGTCCTACTAAGCAGCATAAAAAATGTAATTGAATTACAAATTAACAAATTACAAATTGCGCAATTTCAAGTAATTTCAATTACGTAATTTCAGTTAGGCCTACTGCCCATCCCTGAACTCAGCTATAATGAGTAAACTAATCGAGTCTACTCTCTGACTCTGGGAGGATCAGGCACCAATGGAGAGGGCTGGCAAAACGCCCCGTGGCTGCCTTTCAGATTAGCATTTGGGACTGCTTCTTCTATTATGGCATAGGCCCTATCAAAATAATAGTCTTGTCAGCCACCTACCGAATGAATATATATTAATGTCATTGCATCAACTGACAATGTTCAAATAAAAGATTCTGACTAATCTTTATGAGATTGAATTTTGCACACTCTGTTAGGATTTTATAGAATTTTGTCTAAACAGGTTTAATTTGTCAGTAAGCTATGCAGATTCGAAGAAGGCCTAACTGCCAGAAGATTCTAAAACACCCGTCTCTAAAGTTTCGATTACTACCCAATATAAAGTTCTGGACAACTGATAACCAAATAGCTGTGGTCTGCAGGGCCGACGTGTATAGGATAGACCTAAGAGGGGCGCAGCGCTAGGCCGGGACTAGATTTGGCTGTAAGCCGGCCTAGCCAATTAGATTGGTGTGCATGAAGACGTCGCAACCCTCTTGCGCCCGACTACGGGTACACCTGCGAACAGCCAGGCGTAAAGTCCTTAGGCCGTCTTTGTGAACGAATTTGAAGATGGCGGCTGTTGCGATTCGTCGGTTTAACAGAATTGTTAGACGCCAAAGAGCGTTTAGGGATCGCCGAAATCCACCCGACTCGTTCTCGGACGATGAACTTTACGATACTTTCACGAATTGTTAATAATTTGTGACGAATTCAGCCACAATTGTACTGTTTAAAAATGACCACGTCACAAGGGCAACGGCTTGCCGTGGTGGAACATTAAATTTTCTCAGCTACGATCGAGTTAAATAATAGTTGAATGTGTTCTGTGAAAGACAACCTTAAGCTTTTCATTAGCTATTTTTAGCGGGATAGTAATATTGTGATGAAACATTTGTGTTTAAACGGATCATCTCCGATAAAAATGCGCTAAAGCAACTGCTCGATGTTCGAGTTGTCTATAAATATTTATGCGCATGCGCGACCAGCCATAATCGCATAAACCATTGACGCTGGGTTTTACCACGCAAATTTAAATTTGGCCACGCCCATTCTGGGCCGGGACTTGTTAGGCCACCGCTTGCGCCCGGTTCATGCACCCCGTTTTCCGACGGCTAACATTTTCGGCCTACCAAGGCCGGACTTGGCCGTTATGCCGGCGTAAAGTTGCGACTCTTTCACACACGTGGGCCCAGGCTCTTGTCGCAATGTCGAACAACTGCAATCGGTTCAATTTGATCAATAACAGTAATACAAAACGATGACTAATCACAAGCGTGCCTGGTATGGCGGTGACATTAGCTGCACAAGGCCGGTTATTTGACCACTGAGCTTTATTTTTAGCATTCGTGGTATTCTAAAAGCTTGTTTGCGATATTAGTCGATTGCGTGGCGCATTAATTTTGTTCTGCAAGACAAGTGGCCGGTAGGCTACGTGGGCCTAGGTAAGTAAGTAAATTTTGCTTGAATGGACAAACCTGATGTTTTGAGAACCCACGGAGAGAACAATAAAGTAAAAGCTCGTTGACTGAAATTTGCAGTAGGCCAAGAAGAATATTGAGCACAAAATAGCAACTTACTCAGTCTACTTATAGGCTATAGCTTATCAGTGATGACCATTTAACTACAGTACAGTCAACTATAGTAATCTGATCTAATTCATTTAATATAATCTAACTTCTTCTCAAAATGCCTAAGACATAGGCCTAGATCAGTTAGCCTATGCCAAAGAGCAGGCCCACGGGCCATTTCTGGCCCGCCGATGATTTTTTCTGGCCTGCGGAGCTTTGCCTAAACGGCCCTAAAGACTAAAAATTTGAGAAATAAAATTTGCATTTTTAACATTTTCACATTTAATATGAAATACATGGGTTTTTAAAATTAATTAGGTCATTTTTATTACGTTTCTTCAAACGCTCATCTCTGTGTGTGGTTTCCGGTTTTATATCTGTTAATAAATATTAAAAGTTTCGGAACTTTTTTCAAATTTAGAATGCTATAAAAGTTTAATAAGAAGCGAAAAGTTGAGATCGAATCAAGGTCATTTCGCGATATATGGACAGAGCAGAGATCAAATATATTAGTACTATAGTAGACCTAGACGTGCTAATAAAGAATAGGCTACGTGAAAATTTCACGTATTCGTATTCTTATAGCTAAGCAACCTACTGCTAGTGACTTCGTTCCAATCCGTAGCAGAGGATATAACCTTCGAGCTAGAACATACCTTCACATTGCCTATTAACGATCACCGTTAGGCTACTATATTAAATTTAGTTAATTAGGCCTCCTATATCTCTAACTGGGTCCTATTAAGTTAAATATCACCGTATTAAAGATCACCGTAACTATACGAAACGAAATAATTTAGCTCTCATTAACTGAAACAATGGTTAAAGCGTTTCCTGTAGATTTTGGCGACAGAGAAACTTCGAAGCGCCCCAGTAAACTAGGCGACAGATAAGAAAATCCTACAGTCTGTCACGCTGAATTTATAGAGCACCTGGAAAATCTAGAAACCTTATTAAATTCATGGAGCGCCTGCTAGAGCAGCAGAGCCTAGAGATCTTTATCAAACTGTAAATAAGACGTGGAATTAGCGTACCTTTGTACGTTTTTTTTGTGAGTTTAAAAGAAACGGTCGCACCTAAAATGGATATCAACTTTGCCATAGCTGCTGTTTCGCCTCTGGAGTCTATTAGGCCTAATAGCAATCAGGAAGACCTGGTAAATGCACAGAAACTTAGACGCAGCTCTCGGCTTAGTTAGAAGCCCATACAGCGATATTCCGAAGCGGGAACTAAAAAGCGTTTCCCTTTAGTTTACAACCCGGCTTCGAATCCGTTGGAGAATGCACAAGAAAGGTTATTCTATTTTCCTCAGATTCCACGGCAGCGTGACCATTTGCTAAAGGGGCCACGGACAATATGGAACTAAAATTTTCTCCAGCACTAGCATTCTCCACCATAGACCTATTTTCATCAAATGTTATCACAAGGTCAAAAACGTTGTCCCCGCTGCTTGGATCCACATGACATGCTGCTACATAAAACTGACTGGAATCACTAAACTCTAATAAAATCCTTTCTTTTTTTATTCTCTTTCTCCATCTAATTTCTTCCAATTAATGTAGTGTTTGCAGCTCCCCCACCCCAATTAAAGGAATTTTCCTGTTAGCAATTTCCAATAAAGCGTAAGCAGCCTTAATACCCATCATGTGCAAGCAGTCCCGTAAGCAGCCTCAGGGCTAGTTTACGGGACTGCTCATCATCATCATCATCATCATCATCATCATCATCATCATCATCATCATCATCATCATCATCATCATCATCACCATCATCATCATCATCATCATCATCATCATCATCATCATCATCATCATCATCATCATCATCATCATCTTGTTGTCGTTGTTTTTCTGCTTCTTCTTCTTTGTGTCATTGTTCTTCTTTTTGTTCTTGTTCTAGTTCTTGTTGTTGTTCATCATCTTCATCATCTTCATCATCATCATCTTCATTATCATCATCTTCTTCTTCTTCTTCTTCTTTGCATGCATTCTTCGCATTCTTGCTTTTCTTCGCATTCCTTGTATTCGCATTCGCATTCTTCTTCGCATTCTTTTTGTTCTTCTTCTTCTTCTTTATCTTTTTCGCATTCTTTGCATCTTTCTTCTTCTTGATTACCATCTATAGCTATGTTCGCCGGCTATCTGTGATCTCCGGCTGTCGATCACGATTCTGCCATTCGAGTTATGCAATGTTTCTCGTAACACTGAATTGACGTAGGCTAAGCGAGTAGGCCTACTAAGCAGCATAGGCTATAAGTTTTTCATTGAACATAATATTAATGTCATGATTAGGCCTATGGCATAATTAGGCCTAGTGTTGAAAGGTTATTACAGGAGTTACGCAGCTTTCGAATGGCAATGAAAATGTTTGAGTTTAACATTAGGCGTACATTTCACCGACATTTTTTATTATAATAAATAATAAGTAGGCCTAATAGGGCCTAGTCTGGTAGTTAAAGTGTGTTGGACTATCAACCGAGAGGTCGGGGCAGGGTTTAAATTTGTTTATAGATTTATGCTTCATTAGCGCCCCTAG
The DNA here is from genome assembly GCA_020284085.1 of Aporrectodea caliginosa. Lineage (NCBI taxonomy): Eukaryota > Metazoa > Annelida > Clitellata > Crassiclitellata > Lumbricidae > Aporrectodea > Aporrectodea caliginosa. Next base: position 2,214,707 of record JACEVL010001026.1, read on the forward strand.
CCAACTGCGCTATACTGAGTAGGACCTACACGATCTGGGGAGGATCAGGCACCAATGCTGGCGACCCTTTCCCATGGCTACCTTTCAGACTATAGCTTTAGCATGTAGGGACTGCTCTTCTTCTTCGATACGACATAGGCTATCAAAATAACAGGGTTTTGTCAGCCACCTACCGAATGAATATGATGTTATTGCATCTACTGCTAATGGACAAACAAAAGATTCTGACTAATCTTTATGAGATGAAATTTCACATAGCCTACTACATTATGAATTACATTTTTATAGAATTTTGTTTAAACGGGTTTTAGGCCTATTTGTCAGTAAAACTATGCAGATTCGAAATAAGCATAGTAGCTAGGAAATTCTAAAACACCCGCCTCTAGAAGTTTTATTACTACCCAATATAAAGTTCTATATAATTGGCAACAAAATAGCCGTGGTCTGCAGGCTCTTTGTCGCATTGTCAAATCGCAAGGTGCAATGCAATTCGTTCCGTAAGTTGTTGGCACAGTACGATTGATACAAGGCAAAAAGGCCGGTTATTTGACCAGAGGGCTTCATTTTTAGCTTACGTGGTGTTCTAAAAGCTTCTTTGCAATTTTAACCATAACCATAACCACACATTTTATTGCTTCAATTTGCAAGATAAAGTCATACAGTAAAGCAAGATATGTATAGTCAAACTGAAAGCAAAGGGAGAGAAACCCTTATGGGACCGAAGTCCAGCTAGCAGGATTACCCAAGTTACAAGTACTGAAGGAGATAGCGACAGGTTGTGTGTAGTACAACTAAATGTTATATATCTTAACTAGTTAACTAAGACTCAAAGCCATAAGTGAGTGTGAGTCATCATCGAGTAATATGAACTTTTCCATAAATCCTTCATGCAAGGCAGGACCTGTGCTTACAAATAGCTATAGGTGGGAATTAGGGATAGACTGCCAACCAGTGGCGTCGCCAGAGCTTCAAGGTTGGGGGGGCAAGGCATAGGAGGATAGAGAAATGAGCGTCCGAAGGACGATGGGTGAGGCGCGGAGCGCCGAGCAGCGGGAGGGGTTTGGGGAGGGGATGTGCCCCCTCCCCACTTAAAATTTTTTGAATTTCCATACTGTAATGGTGGCATTTTAAGCTGTCATAGGAACAAAATTGTTCTATTATTTCAGCGCTGATAGGAGCCAACTGTGACTCGTAGCTAAAATTTTAAATGTTCGCGTTTTCATATATAGTGACCGTATACGGCCTCGACCCTGCTCATTTTTCAATGAATTGATTGGCTTACATCCTTCATCACTGCTCGCCCGTTTGAATGGACGCCACACTATTTAAGGTCCCCGTGCAAGGACCGTGCTACCCCGAGGTTTAAGATGTAGTTTGAACCGTATTTGAGTTTGACTACAGATAATATTAGCAAACCCGACAGTTATTGAAATTAATATAAAAACTAGAAAACACATTCAATATCCAAGAACTCCACAAGCCTTAGGGTAAACAGATTGCTGACCAGACACAATTAGCAGACATAGTTTACAAATGGTATACAAACCAAGCAAGAAGGATTCAACTACCGAATCGGGAAGCCAAGCAGTGCTGATGCAGTTTTACTGGTGAACAATCGACAATAGAAACTGAACGCCGACTGCTTTAAACGACTGTACTCGGGGTTAAAGTGGGTGGAAATGCGCGGGAACGGCCTCCCACTGCTCTCGAGAATTGGCGGGCGAAGGAGTATTAATTCATAGATATTTTTACTCTCTTGTCTTAAAACCAAGATAGTGTGAATCAGTTTGCTATGTTTTGTCTCTGTATAATAATGTATCTATTTCACAACAAGTATTATACCCACACACACGCCACATACATATACATACACACACACACACACACAAACACACGCACACACACTGATGCTTGCTTTTGCGTGCACCCGTTGAGCGAGAATTGGCGGGCGAAGATGTCGCTCAAAGAGGCATGCATACTAATATTTCCGCATGTTGTCCTGGACAGCCTGTTGGAATGCGGCTGTGTGACTGGTGTAAAGAGGTCACCCCATCATGACTCATCACTGCGAATAGGAGAGATAAACAACATTGGACTCTTCCCTATTCTTCTGTATATTTTGTGCAAAGCACAATCCGTCACCTGTTGATTAGTGATTAGTCTTTGAAAAGAAAACAAACTTTGGAAGTGGAGAAGATGATCTTCAATGTAAAATGTCAAACCACACACCACATAGGGTCCCTATGTGGTGTGTGGTTTTATGATAGGGTACCCCCCCCCTAAAAAAAACTCACCGGATTTGCACGAATCCCAGGATCCAGCCTGACCAGGGTTGGGGGCAGCTGCCGCCCCCTTGCCCCCCGTGGCGACGCTAATGCTGCCAACAAGTAGCAGTGGAGCTTGCGCTTGAATATAGAAAGACAGGGATAATTCCGGATGGTTAAAGGAAGATAATTCCAAGTTCTTGGGCCAGCGCTTCTGATAGAATTTCCGAGTATTCGTTGTTTTGGAAATTCCTCTAAAGTTGACAGAGGTTCCAGCATTATAAGAATTAAAGCGAGAAGTTAAGCCAAAGAAGTCTGCAAAAGCATAGGCGGAGACTTGGTCCTGGGTTTGGGGGGGACCGGCGGATCGGCCGAAGGACGATCGGCGAGGCGCGAAGCGCCGAGTAGGGGGAGGGGTTTGGGGAGGGGGATGTGCCCCTCCCCTATTTAAATTTTTTTGAATTTCCACACTGTAATGGTAGCATTTTAAGCTGTCATTTGAAAAAATTGGTCTATAATTTGAGTGCTGATAGGAACCAGCTGTCACTCGTAGCTTACATGAAGTTTGAGTCGTGTTTGAGTTTAAAGAAGGGGTTTGGGGTGGGGATGTGCCCCCTCCCCTATTTAATTTTTTTTAAATTTCCACACTGTAATGGCAGCATTTTAAGCTGTCATCTGAACAAAATTGCTCTATTATTTGAGTGCTGATAAGAACCAGCTGTCACTCGTAGCTATTAATATTATATTCATGAAATATTTCAGAAATATTGGGGGATATAAGCAGCTCCGTCCCCCCCCCCACCTCAAGTTTGGGGGGGGACCGTTCCTCCTGTCCCCCCTAAGTCTCCGCCCCTGTGCAAAAGCTTCGGACACTATAGATAGGGCCAATAGCCTATGTGAGTAAAGTCAGTAAACATAAACTCCGAGGTAAGTTTAATTCTAATCATTTCTATATTAAGGATACACAGTTTAGGCCTAGGTAAACTCAATTGTATTTTGTGAGGGTATTTGTATTTGTAGGTGTATTTGATTTTCTCATGATAATTCTTGCGCCCTTTTGGTAAAGCTGTTAACCTGACCAAAGTAGTTGCACTTAAACTAATTTTAAAATAGTAAGTGCCAATCACTGCAGAGTATTGGCAGATCTTACATATTTCCTATTAGGAAACGGACAGTTTTACAGCATGCAGAAGCTTGCAATGGCCAAATGATCTAAAAACCCTACAGTAACTGCCATCCTTGGAAGAAGTTAGGTTGGTTGTCCTATACTATAGGACAGGGGTTTTCAAACTGTGGTACGCGTACCCCTGGGGTACGCCAGGTGTCGCCAACGGGTACGCGAAAAATTTAAAAAATAAAATTTTCTATAAGTTTATGGACTTCATGTCCATCTTTCTTTCATTAGCTATTCTACGTCCACCGTTCGCTTATTTGTCTGTACATTTCTATAAGTTTCATCAGATGTAGTGTTGCCGGCTGATTTTTCAGTCCAGGAAAGAGACCAGTTTGTTGAACTATCATGTGATGGTGGATTGAAGAACGAATTCAAGGAAGACATGTAGGCCTATGTCGTGTGAATTTTGGCTGAAACGAAGAGCTGAATAGGCCTATGGATTAATTTCTGACAGAGCTTTAAAATTTTTGATTCCTTTCAGCACATCATATCTGTGTGAAACAGGTTTTTCAGCCATGCTTGCGATAAAAAAAAACAAATAGCCTACAGAGCAAGGCTTGAACTCGAACCAGTTTTGCGTTTGAAATTGACAAATATTAAACCAGATATTGTAAATCTGTGCTTGTCAAAAACACGCCCACTACTCACATTAACACTTTCTAATAGTGATTTTATTTTTCCATTTTGTTGATATGACTACATTCTTAAGTTAAAATTATATTACTTTTAATTTTTTTACCTATGACTAAAACCCGGTTTGCACCAATGATTAAAAGGTCAAGCTTGCTCCACGTTACCTCTGTGATCTTATGAGACGGCCTATCTCAGCTACATCTGGACGTCCTCTCCGCTCTTCTGACCATCATGACCTTCTAGTTCCGAGGTCTCGGACTGCCACAGCACAGCATCGTGCCTATGCCTCCGTTGGACCTTTGCTGTGGAATGACCTCCCTGCTTTAACTCGTGCTGTAATGTTATCTGGAGGTACCACTGTTTCTGCTCGTTCTCTTAAGACTTTTCTTTTTTCGAGGGGCCCTTCGCACTGGAAGCGCTTCTGATTAGGTTGTACTGCGAGAGGCGCTTTATAAGTCCATAAATAGAATAGAATAGAATAGAATAGAGTTGTTAATTGCAAGAAGACTTCACGCTCGCATGTTGTTTTTGATCTGACCTTGTTGGGGGTACGCCAAAATTCGATTTTTTTACCTGGGGTACAATAAAAATAAAGTTTGAAAACCGCTGCTATAGGACCTATAGGGTCATATCCGCGTCACGTTTCTGCGATACCAGCACACGTTGAACATGTGTAGTTAATTGCAAGTGGTAACGTAGCTACACTATACAGTGTATATGACTTAATAATAGGAAACTGTGTTTTGACCCTCTGTTAATCCATAACACCTGAACAGGCTTAGGGGAGGGTGCTCCAAGATGCCCACGCTAAGGAAAATTGTGAATTTCTTCTGTGTGGATTGCAGGAGAAGTACATGTTTGTACCCAATGCAAAGACTGATCATTAATAAAGCAACTACAGCAACTATAGAAGTTAATTCAATAAGATCATGTCTGTAAATTTAAAAAGTAGATGTCTTCAAACTGGGCATCTTAGGAACCCCGTACTACAAGACGCCCATAGGATGGGCATCTTGGAACAATGGAAAATTACTTAAGCAAGTGGTATGGCAATCATGCATTTTATAGACTAAAGAAGTAACCTGTAATGAACTAAACAAACTGAACCATAAACTAAAATACCCTAAAGCTACTAAGCAAATTAGTTGTCTTTTTGGGTGGTGTTCCAGGACACCACTTCTTGCTTATCTTCCCCTTGGTTTGTCTTGCCTGCATGTAAGTTTGTTTCTATTGTTTAATTCCTTCATTTTGTTTTTTGCTGCAACTGTGTCTGAAAATGCAGTGTCCTTACAGCTTGCCACAGATTTAGTCTGTTTTGGCATTGTTTTCATCTTTATCTTTCCTGTCTGTTCTAGTAACTTCTTTTTCTATGGTAAAGTCACTGAACTGGTAAAGACCTCAGACGTCTGCTTTCCTTTTTGTATGTTCAATCCCTTGGATTCGGGGAATGGTAACATAGAGTCAATAACCACTGATAAATGTGCAAGTATAATGTATACATGTACCTATTCTTGCAGAAGAAGGACATTATGACTGGGCACCTTGTAATCTCTATGCTTCCTATACATTCAAGACGCCCATGGGCATCTTGTAATCTCTATGAGTCCTATACATTCAAGACGCCCATGTGCATCTTGTAATCTCTATGAGTCCCATACATTCAAGACGCCCATGGGCTTCTTGTAATTTTCAAGTTCTTCTTTACTGACGCCATTTTATTTAACTATGTCAATGTTTACAAGTTTGATAAAACCTTAAAAAGAACTAAACATGGATCCAAACTAAACGTCGAAAAGCGCGCCTTGGCAGTACTTAGGTTAAAGAGAAAATTAGTCATATTCATAAATGTGTACTTACGCAGAAGTAGTAAAAATTTAGAAAATTGATTAATCACGCCAATATCTCGAATATTGAAACTTTACCGCTAAGGAAGGTTCGCACGATGTCGCTGCATGCAAACACACAACTAAAATACGAATCTGAATAGTTCTATACGTTTTAAAGGGGGTGGGCGTCTTATTCACCCTGGGCATCTTGTAGCACTCTCCCCTAACTAACTGACTATAAAATTAATTTAGAAGGGTAATTACGTTGCCGAGTTTGAAAGTAAATGTTCTTCGAAGGCGCTTCCACCCATCCCCAAACTACTTACACATTGAACATTAATAGTTCGTGTAGCCTAATACATCTCGGTCTCGTCTATAACCTAGACACCTTTAAGAGCCAGGTGCTGGGCCAAGGCAGTCTTTGCGCGGGAAAGAAAGAGATCAAGACGATCTGCAGACCGGAGAGGACGGGCAGAGAGAGAGCCGAGCGAGGTTTGCGCATAAGGTCGCAAAGAAATCCAGGAGCTATACCCTGTTGTGCTTTGGAGACCAAACGTATCCAGTGACATAAGGAAATAGCGCTAGTTGGAACAACTCCCCACGTAGCGTAAAGGCCTGCATGAAGCGAAGTAGCCTAATGCATAGGGCCTACGCCAGTTGAAACAGTAAGATTATATTATAATGGAAAACTGTTCATTTGAAAAACGGGTGGTGCAAGAGCAGATGTCCAATGTATGGCTTGAAAAGCAGGACTATTAGGATTTTATGCTTGATGTTTTGCATGTGTCCTATTTTGCATTGCCGTAAGTCGTTAACAATTATTTTCTTTACCTGCGCAGTTGTTTACATTAATCCTCTTGATGTTGCTTCGTATTTTTACCACCGGATTGCTTGGAATTTACCTGAATTGCGTGTAGGCGTTGATGCGGCATAGGCCTAATTGTAGGATTTGATCACATAGTAGGCCTAAACCACTACAAAACATACCACTCCACAGACGGGCTAAATTTATTTGAAAGGCTTTTAAACACTCCTAAAATAAACGCCAGTGTGCCAGGATATGGCACATTGGCAATGGATAAAATTATATAGACTACCATTAAATAAGGTATTTCAATATTGACGTTGCAATGCTTACGTCACGACGCCCAGCGTTGAGAAGAGGGGCAAAAGTTCCCTCTTAAAAATAGTTTAGTTCAAGGTCTATGCATGCACGATTAAGCGCGCAGTTGTCAGTATTTTCTAAATGGCAAATATTAGCGTAGAGACAGGCATGTTGTTGTCTTTCATCGGTTATATTTAGGATTGGCTGTCCTTAAACAGAAAAAGAGTCTTGCCAGTATGAACTGGTTTTTCTTCGATTTGATTGAAAAATCGAATCTTCTCTCGGATCATCAGGTCCTTACGTCGTGGCCGTTCACCATTGTTGTTTTGCTGTTTAGGCTGTTTCAGAGCGCCAACTTCCGAGTCAGTTGGTGGATTTCTGCCATCCACAAAGCCATCTACCGTAAGTCCATCTACGCAGTTGTTCATGTCTTTTCTGGCATCTGAATTGTTTATCTCACAATTGGGTGTACATTCGCCGTCTTCCCACGAAGGCCGAAACTCGTTTCTGACGCTACGCGGCTTATGGGCGACGACCTTCGCCAGGTTGAATACGTGGCCATTTCCAGGTGAAGTGTGTTCCACGACCTTGCGACACTTCTTCTGGTCGCTGTTAGTGGCCGTTGTATCGCTGTTGGTGATTGGTGGACCAGAGGTGTTGGTAGAAGCGATGGTGTTGGTGGTGATCTTGGTTGTGGTCGTGGCGGGAAGGACTGGATCAGTTTTCGATGACTGATTTGCATTGATCTGGATCTTTGTCTTCATGATAGCGGAATCAGATTCAGCGGACGACTTGACCTTAGAGACTGCTTTCGTCCTAACCTGTGGTTCGACTGAGTTCTTGAAGGCTCCTTTGAAGGTCATCTCTGGTTTCGTTGATTTGTTCGAATTGTTCCAGCCTTTATTTGATCTATCCGTTTGTCGACAATTTACCTCAGAGCTGCGACAATGAAAAGTATAGGTCTAATGTAATGCACAGTAATGCAAAAGGCGTACAATACAGGCAGTTCGTCGAGCTGCACAATAATTATGTAACAGGTCTACACATGTTTGGGTGCGGATGCAATTGTACGGTCAATAAGTAAATAATTAGTCTATAGGTCTATATACGATAAGATTATGTTATGAGTATTTGCACGTTTAAAACGCATTAGAGATACATTTATGCAGTTAGCCTGTAAAATGTTGGATATAGGCTAAGTATTAACATTCTAACTTTTGATCTATTCTACCTGACGATCCCACAGGTCAGGACTTATGAGGGCAACTGTTGATATACATGTACATGTAGAGGATCGTAATAATAAGCGATCATCTTAACTTTATCTGTAAAATTAGAGCTGGGCCTAATAGTTCCAGATGAGTGTATTAGCCTACTACTTACAGATATCTGCCATTATTCGATTATAGCAATTGTAGATAATCATTTACTACAAAGACAAAATCAGTAGGCCTGAACTCGGCAGCAGTCTATATCTTGCTATGTCTTATTATGTGGAGCTATTGTTCTTACTTCTGTAGTGTCTTCATGCTCCATCCCATTCTTCTCAGTGCGATAATAACATTTATTGCCTTCTGAAAATGAATAAACAGTCCATTCAATCCAATTTTTGTTCAGAGTCTATCGATTTCACAACTAGATGCTCAGTTGACCTAACCTGCTGCACTTAGACCGTTTATCCACAGTAGCAGTTCAAAGAATTCAAGTTGTTGCTTAAATCCTTGATTAATACTTCAACTACAAGCTGCATTGGTATCTCGGTCGCGTTTCGTTTACTCTCGTCGTTAAATTGTTAAAGGATGCATAAAATTGTGCTCTTTTCATACATTAGGGTCTATTTGCGCGCAATTATAAATAAGCAATTTATGTTGGAACTATAGGCATATAGATAATATAATTAATAACAGTGTGTTATTAGTATTATTATAAGATCAGTTACTGTCTGCTGAAATATAGACCTAACATTTGCCAAAACTTTTCTGTACAATCTGAAGTAGGCTACGTAAGCAAACCTATACCCGATGTTTAGGCCAACATCGCAAATGTGACAGAGTGATAAAACCGAGAAGTACCGTAGCGTAATAGTCTGCTGTTGGGAACAAGGTTCCTGTCATCGTATGAGAAGTGTGAGAAAGAGTTTACATTACGGTTGACACAGGCTGAAGCACACATCACTCCTATATCAATATCGTCGGGTCCTATGGGATTATTTGTAAGGGTTAATTAATTGATTTGACCGCTGATTCCCTTCGGTACTGATCATGTTGACTTAGTTAACTCTTTCTTTTCTAGCAAATAGGCCCCAGTCTTTTTCGGCAGATTAATAATTATACAAACAAACTGAATGACCACGTGCCTGCCATTTTCTCCGAGAGAGGAAGTGTTTCAGTTGCGTCTTCTTTATCTTTTCCGATGAAGAATTGTTCGCCGTCTGCAATAACACACATCCTTCTTATCATTAGGGCCTACCTAAATCATCTCATAGTCCACGTCATTGAGTAAAAGAAGCCTATAATTAAGTATGACATATGACATGCAGACACTTAAAAATATAGTGCCTTTGAAATAGCTCACAGAAACGCTGCCTAACTTCAATATAGCCTAAAATGGTGTTAAGTTCGTCAAGAACACAGTTCAACAGCAGAGAAACAGTGCTCAGATAACTAGAAATTGCAGGCTTATCATTTCGCTCAATGTAATCATCATCACTGTCGTCATCGTCGGCTACATCAACGTCACAGTAAACTGTAGGTATATAGAAGTTACGCTTTCGTCATACCAATGTCACCGTAATTTCCGTCATTATCATTAGCATTATAATGAGATCAGTACCACCTGAAGCCTGTGTGCTTTGACTTGGAAGTAGCCCAATTGGTTGGCTAGACTATATCAAGACCAGTAGGAGACGCAGGGACGTAACTAGCGTTGGGCTTGGGGGGGCTTAAGCCCCCTCAAACGAAGCTGAAGCCCCCCCAAAATAAATCATGCCGCCAGGCTCCACTATATGCTCGGGCTACCACATTTGCCATTTTCAAGGCTTAAAGCCCCCCAAACGAAAAGTCCTAGTTACGCCACTGAGGAGACGAGCTTTGAATGTGCTTAGGGCCTATTTGTTAGAATCTCTCCCTTGGTTGTGCTTCTGCAATGACATTATTTTGTTAAAGCGTTTTCCTTAGTTTTCTTTTACGATTTGGAATCCAGTCTTACCTTGCTAAGCCAGACGTGGTCGAGACATTGTCTTGCTGTTATACGCTTTCTAAAACACATAATAATCAGCAAACGAACTGCAGTGTTATTTCAGTTATGGTTTTTCAGTTAGCCTACAGTTACAGTTATAGTTATCTAATTTATGATTTTTCAGTTAGAGTTATAGTTAAAGTTAACTGAAATCAGGTTTTTCAGTTTCAGTTATTTTTTATTATTTTTCAGTTACAGTTTCAGTTATTTCTCTTTATTTTTCAGTTATAGCATCAGTTATTTTTTCACAAGTCATGACTAATGACACACTGACCACAAATATTCTGAACAGTTACCAGAAATATTTATGCAGCAAATCAATGCGATTTAACGTATTGTCGGTTTACTTTAAGGAAAACACGATGTTCCAGATTAACACTTGCCCTATACCGACAATTAGCGTGTCACACTCGTGGTTTTCAACTTCCTTGCCAGCAACGATGTGAACACAACATCGACTTTAAATTTGTCGTCTGCAGTTTCGTAAACAAAATGTTCCCACATTCCACTTTCTACTTTTCGACCACTATAGTAGTTGGCTTAAACATTATTCTCGTAGTCGTGGATTGTTTTACGAATTTACGGTTTAGCGCCAACGACAACACAACGAAAGGAAAAGGAACCGGAAGTGAAACGAACATAGAAAACTGAAAAGGAACCAGAAGTGAAACTAGCATAGAAAACTGAAAACAAACCAGAAGTGAAATGAGTATGGAAAACTGACCGTAGACTAGAGTAGGATTACCATTCAAAAAGTAGTAAGAAAAACACTCATGTTTTATTTTTCAGTTAACTTTTGTTATATTTCAGTTATACAGTTTTCGTTTTTCAGTTACTATTACAGTTTCAGTTATTCAGCATTTTTCAGTTTAAGTTACAGTTACAGTTAACTGCAAGACATTTTTCAGTTATTTTGCTATTTCAGTTACAGTTATAGTTAATAGAAATAACACTGACGAACTGAATAAATTTTGATGAGACAGTTAGAGGTAAGCCTTCACTACTTCGAATGGAATCTTGGAATGTCACATAAATCAGGCAAATCCTAGGAAATATTGTCCAACTGTCTGTTTAGCCTATATTATGTGCTTATCTTATTATATATCACAGCCGAGCTATATCTCTCTGTCGTTATCTGCCTGTCTGTATGCATGTCTATCTCTATCTGTCTGTCTGTTCATTTGTCTTTTACCTTGTCTTGCCTCATCCGCCTTACACTTGGGGTTTCGATATTCTAGGACCTCAACTGTGCGTTTAACATGTATGTAAGCTATTCATGAAAATGACACCATACGAGTATAGAAAAACAATACCACGAAAGGCCACACCCTTCGAATCAGCTGCAGAATAACCCTCGATCTCTCCTGGAATCCTGGGCGACAGAATTTATTGCCTATCGCAACAACGATTAAGAAACGCGTAGTAGCCAACACCAGCATAGTTGTTTCGGTCGTAAATTAAAGCCGCACTTGAATTCGAACTCGCAATGAGATTAACAGAAGGGAATGAAGGTCGCGATAAACACGCCGCGGTGTCCGCTTATCAGAGCATATATTCGAAGAACATTAGAAGGGTCACTGAACGACGTGGACTTATAGGCCTACTTTTTATTGGTGACCAGGAGTTTGGAAATGAAGTCCTTGGCGTCGGATGAGACCTTGTCGAACTCCGAATACGCGAAGTCGTACTTGCCCTTCGAAACGTTGCTCAACGTCTCGACGTCTGTATCGCCCATAAACGGCGACAGACCAGACAACCTGCATTTATACAGCGCAACAACATTCTAAGCAGTTAGACATTGAATTGTAATATAAAAACTTCAGTTGAAGAACGGTTGGTGCTATAATAGAGCAGATCCCCAATGTAAGGCTTGAAAAGTATTAGAGTTTAATGTTTTTGATGTTTTACATGTGTCATTTAAATTGTACTGCGTTGCCGTTAACAATTGTTTTTCACCTGTGCAGTTGTTTACATTAATCCTCTCGATGTTGCTTCTTCTTTTACTGGATTGCTTGGAATTTACATTAATTGTGTGTAGATGTAGGCGTTAATGAGACATAAATATAGGATTAGGTTACATAAGTAAACCACTACAAAATAGACCACCCCACAGCATATAAGTAAGTAAGTAGCCTTTATTTGCATCTGATAAGCGCACATGCATTGCACTATATTACATAAATTTTTCAAATAAATATAACAGGCGCACGTTATAAAGTTGCACTTGCACAACCAAATTATTACTAAAGATACTAGAAACTGACGAATATCAGATCAGAAGGTGCAATAATTTGTGGTTGACACTTGGCAGCAGTGACAAAGACCCAACCACAAGAAGAAACGACTGCATTGGGAAAAATGAATTGTCAAGTGCTGGGTAATAATTATGTGAAACCCTATGGAGGCCGAAAGATTCCCTATATCGCATTCTGATTAATTTGTCATATGATTGATGTTCTTCTGTTCACAGGAGGGTGACAACAAAAGCAAAATATAGCGATACGTAATCGCCACACGGACGACAACGAAGACAGTTGATTGATGATGATTGATGATGATCATGAATGATGACGATAATATTCATTGTGCTCATGATCTTTATCAATTAACACTAAAGTATGACTGTATGAAAGATGATTACTATGATAATGCTTTTGATAATTATTACATTGTAAAACATGAAACCTGTTCAAGAACATCGTCATGACTGTAATAACAACCAGAAATTACCACATAATAGATGTCTATACATGCAGGTAGTGGCAGATAAAACAGAGACAGAGACAGAGGCAGACATAAATTGATAGAAAATTCTGGAGATAGAAGCATAACACCGGCAAATAGATAAGCGTAAGAGAGAGGACATACATCTACAACTAAATACCGTTATTTCACACAAAATAAACCATAAACTTCGCAATAAGCGAATGCTTTTACAATGTAACATAAATAAAGTGTCTGAAACCGAAACGAAATTGCAATTAAGTGAATAAACAATTACAGGATCTTGAACAATAATCTTTCACCAATAGACAGATATCAGCTGCCAACTGATTAGGCCTACAAGTATAAACAATCATGGGTTGAATACTCACAGAACGTAGCAAATGACTCCTATGCTCCAGATGTCCGTCGAGAAGTCGATGGGGTCATACTGGACGACCTCTGGGGCCATGAACTCTGGCGTTCCAAACATGACCCTCGTGTCTCCCTTCGGATCGAACTCCCTTGCCAATCCGAAATCGATTATCTTAATCCGATTTCCGGATTTCGTCAGACAAAGAATATTCTCCGGCTGCAACAAACAGCAACAGCCACTTCTAGACTAATTAATTTTTTACTAAAAGTCAAAGGCTGCAGTTGAAATTATGTTTAACCATAATGATGATGATGATGATGATGATGTTGATGAAGCTGATGATGATGAACATGATGATGGTATTGATGATGATGAACATGATGATGGTATTGATGATGATGAAGTTTAGCGCCAAGATTCGCCTATGTGCATAGAAGCTGGCCGGTCCCGTTTTAATACATGGTAGACCGACAAATACACACACACACTGACAGACAGACCGACATTCAAGCACCATTAGAATTCCTGTCTATCGTGTTTAAATCATTAGAAATGTGTCAAACTGCGCATGCACTGAACGTTTGGCCGAATTCTTAGGCAATCTTCTGTTCAATTTTGAAGAGCCGAATTGAATTTGGCTATCTATATAGGTGCAAGACAAAATCCTATATATATATATATATATATATATATATATATATATATATATATATATATATATATATATATATATATATACAGTAGCCTATATGCAAATAGTACGATGCTGTTGGCTTCTATACCCCAAACTATATGAAAACTGTTCGTTACAGATACACAGTGAACGACTAATCCTATAGCTGTAAGATCTTAAAAGAAAAAAAACACGCCATATCTCAAGCCAATCAAAAGAATTAGTTTCGATTTCTTTACAAGAGGCAGGTGCAGTGAACAGGCTGTGCCATGTAACGCTGCCGGGCAAGGGACGAAACGTTCGGTGCCAATTATTCGAGGTGATATGCGGTGATCTATAAATAAACAGGGCGTATGCGTTTGACACGAATTTACACCAGCTTACATAATGCTCGCATAAACAGACTTTTACACAACAACAGCTGCAGCTGCTGTAGCCTAGAAACTGCTATCGTGACCGATATCTATACATCGATTAATGGTCCATGCACTGTAGACCACCATTAGCAAATACACCACACAAAGATGCATGTTGGACGTCGCCTTTAATGCCCTTCGTATTACATCTATGCATGACTATGTATATATATATAGACAGATATATATATATGAATATATATTATACATAAATCTATGTATATGAATATGTTCTAACGCAGCTCGTCTGGAATATATATATAGTGGAAATCAATCTTCATGTGGATATAAAACCTCATTTAGACCGATTGTTCACTTATCTGAATGCTCTTTGCTCTTTCGCTGCTTTATAATTATATACACAGATCTCGGGTTCCATAGCAACTGACTTTGTAAGCAGATAATATAATGGAACATTCCCAAAAAATCTTTAGATGCACATTGCACAGGCCTATGTTCGGGGCAAATAAATAAAAAAAATTAAATAAACTTAATGTTTACATTTACATTATAAGCCTACATGTTTACTTTATGAAACATGTATGTAACAATTCTTATATAGTATATGTTTAAGGTTGTTGAGGGTATATGGAGTTTTACAACAGCTACATGCAGGTTAAAATTTACTTCCTAAGCTATTATTACTTCTTTACAAATGCAGCAGACTCACATGCGCAAAAAAGAAGTTAAGTTGGGTACAAAACCAGCGAAAACTTACGAACAGGAACACAACTAACACTAACAACTGGAGAAGAAAACGTTCTCAGAAAGTGACTATAGGTCAACTCCACAAGTCGATAGACTGGCAACAAAACTATCACAGGGCCGACAACTATATGTTCAGTCTGAACACAGATTATACCTTCTATATGGTCGACTTTTCCCGCCCGCAAAATGTACAAACGGCGTACAACTTATAACAACTCATTGATTGTAAATTTAATTAACAACTTAGATCGCGCTGGTTTACGTAGCACAATTAAACAGGTGTCTAATTTGAGCAATATCCATGCTCAGAAATCTAACTGCATGGGTCAGGATTTTGTTTCACCCAAAAACCCATAAGGACAAATACATAGACAGCGGCCTATGATGGGTAGTTGAAAATGTCCAACATGGATTTGCCTTCAACCTAGGGTGGAAAATAATGTTACTGACATCACAAAGACACAGAACATGTGAGTGAATTGAAAAACCAGCACAATGATCTGGTGAAAGGGCTTGAGCCAAGCGAAACATAGACCAGACGGCGGCGGTGCATGCTACAGTAAATCCAGTAACAGGCCTGTCTTTATCAGATTTAGCCAGAAGCAAATCATGAACAGCTTACAGTATAAAAGCAAGCAGTGTAATTAGACGGCCATGATTAGAGTAATAGGATCGTAAATTACGAAAAATGGCACAGCACGTTAGAAGGCGTGATGTAAATATGCGAAGAACAGTTCTTCAGTTACGCAGCGACTGTTGCGGACAGTAGCACAGGCGAGTGCAAGCGGGGAGAGGTTAATTAAATTAACAGGATGAGCAAACTTGCAGAGCTCTTTTGGGAACTCATTCCAAAGAGCTGTTGCAGCATCGACTAAGGAACTGTTACAGAATTTCAGAGAGGAGGAGACTGGGGGGAGCGAGATAAAGACATGATGATGAGCGAGTGGATCTGGGCGGTTGGATGATGAATAGCTGATGAATGTAAGAGGGTTGAGTGGTTTGAAGGACGTTGTATGCGTGAAATACAATTTTGTAATGGATACGCTGGGGGACTTTTAGCCAATGGAGTGATTTGAGAACAGGGATTATATGATAGTGTTATGGAGTTTTGGTGACTGCGCGGGCGAGGGTTGTTTGCAGGCGCTTCATTTGAGACGAGTTGATGCTGTAGAAATGGGAATTACAGCAGTCGAGCTTGGAATGAACAAGCGAGGTGGCTATTGCGCACGCGGTCTTGTAATCAAGTATTGGGCGCAGTAGACGAAGCATGTAGCAGGTGCGCTAGATAGCTGGGTGATGTGGTCGGAAAAAGTAAAGGTTTTCTTGAAGATGATTCCAAGATTGCTGACAGGAGAAGAGTAAGGCACGGGAGAAGTGAAATCTGTTGCCGGAAGAATTATAGGCTAGTAACCTAGTTTGTTTAATTGCTCGCGGAAGCCAATAATGAGGAATTCTGTTTCTGAAGGGTTAAGTCATAGCAGGTTGGCGTCCATTCACGCTGATATTTGGGTGATGGTATTACGTAGATGATTTAGTGCGTCTGGAAGGGAGTGAGGGGAGAAAGATATGAACAGCTGTGTATCGTGGGCATATAGAGGTGATGATCAACAGAGGAAGAGGAAATGAGTTTGCTGAGTGGGGAGGTGTAAACTGTAAAGAATGAACAACACATGCAGGACCGAGAACTGAACCTTTCGGTCGGAGGAACACCACAGGCGAGATCGTGCTGATTAGATTAATGCATCCAGAAGATGACTCTGAGTTCATATAATAAATAATCTACATACCCTGACTTCATGAATGATACATTCATAGGCTCACGTATTCCGATAAGTGCACAAGCTTCTAGGGTATATTATATATACATAATTACATATATATTATATATATATATATATATACGTTAAATATTGAATCATTAGGTTGACACACCGCAACCCATTACAGAAAGTGGTATTGTCAGATAAAAAGAAGAATGGAAATAATTAATAGTTTTAAATATCTGTTCCAGCAAAGGGCGACTTGGTCACTCACATAATGCGTTATATCTACTAGACATACTATAAATGGGCATGTATGATGTTAAGCAGAGGAGGTCATCGGTCGTCTGAATACCTTAAGGTCGAGATGAATGATGTTCATGGAATGCATAAACTCGACTCCTTCGCAGATCTGTCGGACGAGACAGACGCACGCCTTCTCCGTCAGAAGGAAGTCATCGCTGACCACACGATCGAACAACTCACCACCGTAGATGCTACAACGACCACAACAACAACCATCATAACCACCATCCTCTATATTCGGGTATACTGCTGGTGCTGCTACTACTACTGTTACTACTACTCCTACCATTTTACCAAAATGATCAAATCAAGAACAGATGATATTATTATTATTATTATTATTATTATTATTATTACCATTACTACAAAAATCAACAATAACAAATGGACCTAATACTATATTATACTTCTAATAATAATAATAATAATAATAATAATAATAATAATAATAATAATAATAATAATAATAATAATAATAATAATAATAATAAAATTAATAATAATAATAAATTTCACATGTTTGGTAACCATGTTTATCTTCAAAATGATAAAAGTCATCATCATCATCATCATCGTTGTTGTTATTGTCGTCGCCGCCGTTTTTGTTGTCCTA
>JACEVL010001026.1:2237500-2330699 GCA_020284085.1 Aporrectodea caliginosa
ACCTCTTCAATATTTATTAAATATGAAAATAATATGTTCTTTGCTAATTAGTATTGCAGCCCATAGCGTAGGCTGTGATCCATCTGCCAATTTGTATAAATAGATATACAGACGTAGAGAGATGTTTATTATCTGTGAACATGTAGGCTACATGTATATATATATATATAGGTAATATATCCTTCTACATCAATTAGACGGATGGCGTTTTCATTTGGCATATATACTCTTTCATTCTGTAGAGTTATTGCTATTTTACCTACGCTCTGGTTTTCTTTTCTCACACACACACACACACACGCACACACACACACACCAACCCACCCACCTGCCTACCTACCTACCTACACACACAGATTATATATATATATATATATATATATATATATATATATATATATATACATGCTGTATATATATATATATATATATATATATACAGTGTTGGGTATGAGTTAACTCAGATGAGTTTAAACTCACGAGTTAACTCACTTGCTGTGATTTATGAGTTTGAGTTAACTCATCTTAAAGAGTGTGAGTTATGAGTTTGATTTAACTCATATTTTCTGTGAGTTTGAGTTATAACTCAATTATTTTAAACTCAACTCACTCGGCACATATTATGTTGAAACAAGCCGTTTTTTTATATCGGAACAGGCTGTCACACACCAACTTTGAAAAACTTCTGCTTAAAGCTAATACCAGTCATGTTTAAGATGTGAAACATGTGGACTATGGTGTTTACTTTGACTCAGTAATAATAACCTGATTTATCCATTATCCCATTAATAATAACAGTTATACTAGTAGTAATAAACTGATGATACCATTTCCTGGTAACTGTGTATTTGTACAACGTTCGATTAGAACATGCTGGTATGAGACAAGTGAGTTGATGAGTTAACTCATTTAACAACTGAGTTTGAGTTAACTCATTTCATTTAGGATGAGTTGAGTTTGAGTTTCAACTCATTTTGAGGTGCATGAGTTGAGTTTTGATTTAACTCATTTCTTGTGTGAGTTTACCCAACACTGTATATATATATATATATATATATATATAACAGAATTAGTATGTAAGAACTGCTGCCAAAAGTACATTGGGCAAACTTGTCAATAGTTTTACTGCTTTTCATTACGACGTAGTTAACAATATTATGAAAATGCCACTGTGCTTCAATGATATCCGTCATAAAATCTCCGTCATCGTCGTCGTCGTCGTCATCATCATCATCATCATCATCATCATCATCATCATCATCATCATCATCATCATCATCATCATCATCATCATTGTCATCATTTCACTACTTTTATCGTTAATAATTCTGAGCCAAAGTTCGGCCCAAGTCTATTTAAAGCTGGCGTTGGTGTTATGATTATGTGTTGACATCTATTACGTTCAGGGTTAGACTATAAATGCATCTTCGTCACGGGATCAAACCTATACCACCACTACCATCATCACCACCACAACAGCCACGTCCTATACCATTACCACCAGCACCACGACCATTATCGCCTCCATCACATTTCACCACCACCAAATCAACTACCTTTCGTCTTCTCCGCATCCATTACCACAACCACAACCACCACCGCCATCTCCACAAGCACCAGCCTCACCACTACCACAACAACGCTACCACCACCAAAATCATCTCCAACGTTACAACCATCACCATCACCACTACCAGAATCATTATCACAACCTACACAATCAACCCCCAGTCTGCTGTTACTACATCCTCCACCGCTACCAACACCACCATTATCATCACCACCACTATCACCACCACCACAATCACCACCACCACAATCACCACCACTACCACCACCGCTACCACCACAACTACCACTACCACCACCACCACCACAATCACCACCACTATCACCACCACCACCACATTACCACCACCACTATCACCACCACCACCACTACCACTACTACCACCGCCACTACCACTATCACCACCACCAACAACAACCAACACCATCATCAAAAAGAACACCGCCCACAACAATAACAGCACGTCCACCTAATGAACGGAATGGATGGAGCCAATCTCAGCAGCAGACCATCTCCCTTCTCCCTCATCTGCACTGGAGATACAAGGACGAGTTCAATGCTGCAGGCTCAGCCTCAGCAACAGCAGAAGAAGAAGAAGATGCACTGGAGTTGAGGGTCAGGCCAAGAACAACGCCCTGGAAATGGCACAGCGCATAAAAACTCCATAAAAAATATCAGTTACCTGAACCACTTACATGTACACAGACGAACACATAACATAACAATAATATAGAAAAAGTGCTCAGCCACCTTCTTCTTCTTCTATGCTCCTACGTAATTGCCGCTAAACAGACACTTAGGCCTACAATTGCCATGCAGTTGCAGTTTATATTAGGTCCGAAGTATAAGAAGTACTTAAAAAGTCTTGGAACAGTATAAGAAGTACTCAGAGTCTTGTAATAGTCCTTTTTTCATCTCTGGTACTATCCTCAACTGGGTTGTGTCCTAGACGTACTTAAAAAGTCCTGCAACAGTATAAGAAGTACCTAAAGCCTTGCAACAGTATAAGAAGTACTCAGGGTCTTGCAACAGTCATTTGGCATCTCCGGTACTATCCTCAACTAGTTTGTGTCCTACCTCTCTAATCGCACACAGTACGTTCGCATCAACTTCCTCGTATCATCTGGTTTGACCGTTCCTCTTATCTCCTACAGTTAATTCTCCGAACTCTCACTCTCTGCTTCCTCCTCTCTACTCTCTCCATCATCTACTGTTCTGGATCTTGGAGTCATCCTTGAATCAGCACTTTCCAGTTTCCCTTGAACCTCAAATAGCCGCAATTTCTCGGACGAGCGTATTTCACATCAGAAGAATCCAACAGCTTCGCTCTACTCTTCGCTCAGCATCACTGAAAACACTGATACACTGCCTTATTCTCACGCGACTTGACTGCTGCAACTCTATATCTGTGGTCTCACTGAATGCACAGTTCCTCTGACCAGAATACTGCATCAGGCTGCAAGACTGTGTCTTGGACTCTCTTACCGAGACCATATCACACCTGCCTTCGTTCTCTATACTGGCATCATGTCTGTATTCGTAACCGCATGAAGCTGGCATTCCTCATGTACAGAGTGCTAATACTATTCCATACTTGTTTATAGAGTGCTAGTACTGTTCCCTACTTGTTATAAATTGCCGGTATACTGTCCCCTACTTGTTATAAAGTGCTTGTACTGTTGCCTACTTGTTATAAAGTAGTAGTACTGAATAAATAACTTTTGTATAATCTTGTTCCTTTCCTTTTTCAGTCATGACTATAAAAAGGATCTTAAATCAACTTCACCTTCATGTTGAATGGCGCTGCAATTAGTTTGAATTCTAGGAAAAACAACAGTGGCAAAATCAACCACTGAAGCAGTATTATGTATAGGCTATATTATGCATAATACTGCTTCAGTGATTGATTTTGCCCCTGATGTTTTTCTTATTATATAAATAGTCTCTGACTCTGTGTTTACATATGAAAGTTCCTAATTTACTTTCATTGTAGGCGTATTCAGCGCACGTAGGCTATACATTTGTTCGTCAGATTTTTCCTCATACGTGACGTGGCTCCCCTCTCTTATTCTTCCTCCTCCCACCTGCTTCTTTCTTCTCTTCGTGTTTCTTGTCTATTTGCTCTTCCTCGTTTATATGTCTACTCCTCGTTTCTTCTCTACGTGCTAGTGCCTAGTTCCACTATTTCTCCTCCTGTCTTTTTGATATATTATCCTCCTCCTCTTCACGTTCCTTCTCCTTATGCTCACGCAATCTTTTCCCGATATTTCTTCCTCTCCATGCTCCGACTCTCCTTCTTATAATACGTCGCCTCCTCCTCTTCTCCTTCTCCTTATCTTTTTTCTTCTCCTTCTCCACTTCCTTTTCCACCGCCTACTCATCTTGATGCATTTGATCAGCGAGGGCCTTAATTGCAGTGGTAAGTCGACGGGGTTTAATTGACTTCCGACAATTATCTACAACTTGCATTGCCCGCTAGTGACACAGAAAATGAGAAGTTAACTGTATGCCTTCAGTCATGCACGAAAATACGGTAACTTAATTTTGTGGCCAAATCAGTTGCACGTAAGTAATTATGCATGTCTGTATATATGTGTGTATGTATGTGGGCATGCTTATCTACATGTGTATATGTTTGTGTGTATGCATGTTTGTATGTATGCATGTTTGCATGTATGCATGTTTGTATGTATGCATGTTTGTATGTATGCATGCTTGTATGTATGCATGTTTGTAAGTATGCATGTATGTATGTGTGTATGTGACGTTGGCGACGTTCATTCACCGTCAATGGTCCATCCATACGGAAATCTCTAAACCTCTTCGTGTGTGAAGCAATCCTATACCTATACCATCGTTCTAAACTGAAAACCTACCTCTTCCAGTCGCTTTATGACTTTTTGTACATATGCGTGTCTTTAATGTGCACTTCTGAACTTGGTTAAGCATCAATACCAAGTTACACTTGCATTGTAAGTGTACAGCATTGTTATGTGTATTTGTATGATTGTTTGTACATATGCATGTTTGTATGTATGTATGTATATATGTATGTGGAAATACGTGTATATATATAGGTATTTAAATGCATCTGATCGCTCATACATATATATATATAATATCTGTGAAATCCTAGAGTCTTAGCAGATGTTCTAAGCTAATTTAGCCGTTGCTTCAACCAGTTGCTCTTGTCCGTTCGAACTCCTACCATGTGGAAGACCTAGAGCACCATAAATGCACCCCGTCCAGATTTCTACGGACCTCGCTGCAGCCTATTAGTCCCTTCCGTTCTAATCGCATCCCAACATCATCGCCATGCAGACAAGCGAAGCCCCCTCTCCCCATTCTTGGAAAAATCCAGACCCATCTCCCCTACCCACTGCAGCGTCGTTCATTCATTCACGGTATGCGAAGAATTCCTGGCAGCATAATTACTCTTAATACATAAATCTTTATGTGAATATATATATATATATATATATAAGTATGTATAATATAGCCTTATACACATAGGCCTACATACATAATATAATTAATATATATATATATATATATATATATATATATATTGACATCTAAGCATAGGAGACCTACGCACTCTCACATCTGATTCCACTTCGATCGATGAGCACATGTCTACAGAAGCTAATCATTATTACTATTATTATTATTATTATTATTATTATTATTATTTTTTTTTTTTTTTTTTTTTTTTTTTTTTTTGCCCTGAGGTACTTCATTCCCCCAGGGTCTTAGTTCTTAGTCTTAATTATTAATATTATTATTATTATTATTATATTATTATTATTATTAGGCCTAAAGGGTGAAATCCAGAGGGTGTTCAAACTACTTTAAACAAAGGAGAGTGCAATTCTGAGTTCTGGGATGTTAATCTTCGCAGATGTCTGGATCATTTCGATTATTATTTTTTTACCCTAGGTACATATGATACCTCAGTATAACAGCAAATAGATATCGCGTTTTTCTGGGAAGGCTATTAGTCTTCGTTGATGTGCACAGTGGCAGAAATGTGACATGATGTGACAACTGATTGCATTGAAGCTTTGGATGGCTACAAATAAGCGGTGGTAGCGAAATCTAGTTTCCCTTATGTCTCCGTCACCAAAGCTGTTGAAGAAAGCCATGACTGAGAGTGTCGAAGACCAAAGGGCACAAAGCAGCATCCGAGTAGAACAGCAGTTACTGACATAGGCGTAGCTATACATTTATGCTTTTTATATACTGGAACTTCGATTGACTAATGACCCAAATGACAGGATTTTGCCAATGGTCTGTGAAGTTGCCTCCTCTTGAATTTAAGCCTCGCTATATACGTGCCTGGTTACTGAGTTACTAATGCTATTTTAATCTGCTACCCAGGGTAGCGTCCACAGCATCTCTACGACATCGTGTTCGTGTCTGTAATTAATAGGTCGACAACTCCACAAGACACGGGCGACCAAGCTATGTTACACTAGTATTAGTCATGGTAGTATTCGAATTAATATTATAGGCAGTGGCGGCACTACACCTGCAGGGCATGCCAGGGCAAATGCCCTGGTTAAAAAGCCTTTGCCCTGGTCGTTGCCCTGCCAGAATTTTTGCCCTGTCAATAATTTATTTGGGGCATCAACCGCCCCTGCACTGGTTATTTGTATAATTGCCCTGGTTATGCCCTGGCTACAAAAAATGTCTGACGCCGCCACTGATTATAGGCCAACCACTGAAATTAGTAGTTTAGTAGCCTAATTCGAAAGCAGGAAAGAAAGATGAAGATGACGATGATCATGGGAAGTAGGTTAAAAATGACCACGACTGCAGCCTAAATGTAATGCACTGACGACAATTTTATAGCGTCATGAACTGCAAGCTGCTTAATATAAGTTCCTTATTGTAACAAAACATGGTCATGATTCTTATGATGATGGTTACGATCAGTGCCATATATATAGTTCGTTGCTGTCGTTGATATGCTGCTGATTTCATTGCTATCTTTGATGTTGATGTTGATGATATACAGTTATCGTCAGTTATCGCTCTCAGAACGTGGTATGAACCGATGATTGCTGAAGAGGTCATTGAACGGTTAAATCAGAGGTACATCTGCCTACAGGCCTTGACTGCGCGGTGAGTAGGTCTGTCTTTCATAGGTACCTATGATCATAGGCTTCACAGGTGCTTACAGGCTAAGATAGAAAGCCTACACGTGGCAAGAAGAATGGTGAATCGGCAGACACAAAAACAGAGTGCCAGACAGACTGACGAATATTTAACTCGTGCGCAGCTAAGTGACACGCAGTTAGTAGTCGGCTGCAATGCCAACAGGTGCACCGCCTGCATCAAAGTAAGATGCTGTAGACTACCCTTATAAATATAATATATAGTTAATATACATATACATACACGAAGGCCTGTGTATATGTTAAATATACTGTATATGTGGACGATGAACGGTGGTTGTCAGACCTGACTCATGGTTATGCGGTTTACTCAGTTGAATAGCATGTGCAGCATGCATCTGGCTCACACAGACGCTTTACTCATAAACTGCCATAGACGTCGATATAGAACGAACAATCGATGAGCCATCAACGGCCCATGCAAAATATGCACAGGATGTATAATATATGAACTATTTGTCTGCAGTCATAATTTTACCTCCTCAGCTACTATACCAACGCCCACCCATGGGCTCCTATATAGGCTAGTAAGAGTTATTATCCAGAGGTCCTTGGCCCACCGCACATTTATCTAGCATCATTGCCACATGCAATATGTATGTATTATTGTGTACAATGTATGTATGTTTGCATGTATATGTGCAAGCGTGTAAGTGTTCATGTATGCATGTATGTACGTATGTATGTATGTAAGTATGTATGTGTATAAGTATGTATGTATGCAAGTATGTATGCATGAATGTATGCATGTATTTTGGTAAGTACTGTATGAATGTTTGTTTGTATGTATGCACGCATGTATCAGCATCCACATCATCATCCACATCATCATCATCATCGTCATCGTCATCGTCATCATCATCATCATCATCATCATCATCGTCGTCGTCGTCGTCATCATCATCATCATCATCATCACCTTCATCATCATCATCATCATCATCATCATCATCATCATCATCATCATCATCATCATCATCATCATCATCATCATCATCATCATCATCATCATCATCATCATCATCATCATCATCATCATCATCATCATCATCATCATCATCATCATCATCATCATCATCATCATCACCATCACCATCATCATCATCACCATCATCATCATCATCACCATCATCATCATCACCATCATCATCATCATCAGGCCTGACGCCAGGCATTTGGCTTAAATTAACAGAAAATGATCGTCTACCGTAACACCTGGTCTTGTTATGTCTAATGCTTTTGTCTTATTTAGTCCAGGTCGTCTTAAATGTGTGTGCATGGCATCCACCCACAGCATGCAGTCTTTGCTTCTCTCTCCTGCAACTTCTGTATTTAGCATCTCGTGCTAGATTCTGTTAGCTGATGCATGCTTTCCAAATGACCAAACTGTCGAAGTCTAAGTTGAGTGACTTTTCCAGTAAAGTTGAACGCATATCCAGGGACTGTCATATTTTATAATTTTAAGTTTCCATGGTCTTGATATTCCTGTCTATTATTCTTATCCACAAGTAGCGAGATAGATTGCATCGCCGTCTCAAGTACTCCTGCCTTTTTGTTATTTCCCTGTTTTCCGTATCTTGGTCGTTGCTCCAAATCCTTCTGATGTGCGCTCAATTCTCCTTTGAACGCCAAGTTAGCTATTTCCATTGGTGGCTATCAGACACTATGCAGACGCAGTGATATACCTTACCTGTTCAGCAGGTTCTACTTGGAGACTGACATATTTATTGGTGTCTCTAGTTCTTAAATAGCCTTTGTGTTGGTTTTCTCTTAGTCTTAAAGTTAACTTAATCTTAAACTATGTTGCAATTTTTTACAGTTCTGTTCCGTTTCTAGGAATCCACTATCTTCAGGAAATCGAAGAATACACACCAGACCACTGATCAGCCTTTTGCATATGGCCTCATCGTTATTGCTTCTAATACTAGAATAGGTTGAACAGATGAATCCTTGGCATGCTCCCGTTTTTGCCAAGAAGTGTTCCGTAATCTTTTTTGTCTACTTTAACCGCACTCCAGGGTTTCTGGCTCATCTCTTCCAATTTGATCAGTTTAACTGGTATTTCTGCATTTTTTGTATCGTTCTCCGAAAATTTCGTCATGCCATATGCGTATTCGAAGTCTATGAAGTTGACGGAGACTTTCTAGTTGTGTTCAATGCTTTTTACAAGTATCTATCTCATAGTGAATAACTGATCAACGCAGGTCAAAGAAAGCGAAGGAAAGACCGACGTTGAATCAATATTGGTTCCTATATTTAAGCGATAAGATTAGAAAACAATGCAACCAGATTTAAGATCCTGTTGTTTGTTCGTTCAATCTCGTTTCCTTCTGATTGTTCTTCCGAGCCACTTGAAAACTTATCAGTCGATAAGTTAGCCTGCCTTAAGCTACTCTTTTTGCTCATTCTATAGAAGACCTGCTGCAACCTGCAACTGTATCTATAATAGCCTACTTAGTCGAATTTCCACAGATACGCTGTGCTTTCTGTCCTATTCTTGGATTTTGTTGGATATATGCGGCGGTCCTTTCGATTTTCGATTGCCTAAGGGACGAAATTAGCCTGTTGTTAACGGCTTCTTTGATTCTAAATTGCATGCCTTCCGGGACTAATCTTCAATGCTATTTTAATCTGTGGATTATATGAACTTCACCTTGTTTCTGTTGTATACAGAAATTGCACCTCAAGATAAAATATACTTAGTGGAGAGTTAAAAGTCTAACTGGATACTGAACTCAGGGATATCAACGAAGAAGGGTAACTTGATATTTCAGCAACTGCATTGTTAATCCATGGTCTGCCTCCTACATATAGCCTGGGCTAATGCATTATAGAGTCTGCGGGTAATCAATTGAGTCGTTTAGTTATACATAAGGTTCTATAACGTGCCCCATGTTCTGTAGATTGGCTCCACTCCCGCAATCTGCCAATCCATATAGAGTTACGCCACTGCAGTATCAGATGACCATGATCGCATAGGCCTTAGAACGAACATGGAATTATCATTTCAAAATCCTGATACAAACATGGGTTCCCCCATTCAACGATTGAGAATATGCAGAGAAACAAGTGAACAAAACAAAATTAGAACCATTCTTTTCTCCAGGAAGACGTGAAAACTGCCATCGAGAAAATCAAGACTGAAACAACAGAGATAAATGGAATTCAGACCCAGCTATATAATACTCTGCGGAGGAGCTACTAGTCTTGTGGAAAGGGAGAAAGCTACCATGTCAAAAAAGCTACTCTATTATGAGGAGACAAAGCTGCTTGATGATGGGAGAAAACTTCTCTGGGCAGGCGGAGAAAATTATTCTGTTGTCTGGTGCAAATTAACTAGATTTCTTCGCAAGCAGAATTAGTTATGTTGCTTGAAGGTTAACAGGAGACCAAATAATAAATAAAATGCACATTTCTCCAAAAATTATTAACAGAACTATTTCGGATCAATTTTGTCTCTAACGGCTTCTGGGTCGATTTATCAGTTTTTGAGGAAGCTCCAGTGTAGCCATATTGAAAGCGAGTTTATCCACAGCTAGGGATGCAACTAGCATTGGGCTTGCATGGGGGAGGTTTTAATTAAGCCTGCCTCCTCAAACGAAGCTGAAGCCCCCAAATAAATCAAGCCCCAGCCCCCTCCCCTATATAGGCTTGTGCTACTGCACTCACCATGCTCAAAGCTTAAGCCCACTTCCAAACGAAAGGTCCTAGTTACATTACTGCTTATCCACCGAAACTGTCGAAGTCATTATTTACCTGCATGTTTTCTCGAGAGAAAATGCAGGTCGTGTGTACTGCACATGTGGGTGTTGTAATGGGACATTACTCCTAAGAGCGTATAAATGGTCTGCCCCTATAGTAGACTATGTTTGCAGAGGAAGAACATGTCAACAACAGCATCCTCAACCGATCGAGTAGAAACAAGGAAGGCGTGCACGCGATATGCACTTAGCTTTGTTCTCAACCTCCTCAGCTAGTATAGTATGACCGCAACATCGCTGACAATAACAATAGCAGGAAAAACATGGTGTAGGACGCTCATCCACTCAATGGCCCTTTCCATCCGCCCGTGTATAAACTTACATAACCCCGATGCTCCGTTATAACCTATTGGCCTAGTATAAGCCTACATATATATATATATATATATATATATATATATATATATATATATATATATACCTTTACACGATATTAATCTTAGCTGCAGTCGGTCTTGATTATATTGCGCAGTGCAAGTGAATGCATCAAGAATACTGCGCAATTTCATGATTAACTTTCTGTGAAGAGCCTCTTCTGTATAATAGGTCAGTACTGTGTTTGTGAGGGATCAGAATAAGAGCGAATAGTTCGTGGATGAGTCGACGCACACTTGTTTCAAGCAGGCTATAGACAGTGGTGGTTCCTACATCAGCATTAACCTGTGCAGATGTTCGCTACAAAACCCGATGCTCCTGCAATT
This sequence comes from Aporrectodea caliginosa, assembly GCA_020284085.1. Classification (NCBI taxonomy): domain Eukaryota; kingdom Metazoa; phylum Annelida; class Clitellata; order Crassiclitellata; family Lumbricidae; genus Aporrectodea; species Aporrectodea caliginosa. The sequence goes on from JACEVL010001026.1 coordinate 2,248,713, forward strand.
AGGGTCTAGTGGCTGGCACTGGCTGCTCTCCTGCAGAGGAGGCCAGCGCAACGCTCTCCTATGCAGTCATTGACACTCAGATGCCCCAAAACACAAGCCACTTGAATATGGTTCAGTGCGAGGAAAAGAAAGCAATTAAATTCCGAGAAAATTTAGGCGATCCCTAAAAGATGTCGTCAGGAAATATTTCAGCCTTGCTTACTTGACTCCCTCTTGTATAATACGGTAATTATTTGACACAAAGCTCGAGGGTACGTACCATACGTATTCTATTTTTTGAAAGGTAGGCCTACGTACGTTTTTTAACGTACCCTATTTTAGGGTATACGTAAACAATACAAAAATACGTTAACCACGTCATTGCTCATTATAAGATTGTTCAATTTAATTTAAGCAAACAGCCACAACCCAGTATACAGCGTAGTAAATTGCTGCAATGCTATATTGTAGGTGTATATTTATCCAGCAGACATTGCACTTAATGCACTAATGTCAGATTATACGTAGGCCTAGGCTATGGGTCGCCGAGTAAACCATAAACAAAATTTTCGTGTATGATACGTACCGTATACGCGTATTCTAGTTTTTTAAAGGTACGTGCGTATTTTAACGTATTCTATTTTAGGGTACGCGTACCCTCGAGCTCTGATTTTACAGGAGTCACGTAAACAAGAAGCGCAATGCTGCAATTATAATTGCATCTATGCGAATCATCATGAAGTAAGAATTGCTTTAGCGTATACTCTATAGAAAGCTCCTGGTCCCTCAGATACAGTTGTATATATGCTATACACAACTATTATAATTATTAATAAATATATTCAAGAAAGCATACTAATAGCATACATATAAATGTATACATTGGCATATACCTGAAAGAAGGAGAGAAAGACAAAGAGGTAATGAATGATACATGCATACATACAATGTCATACATACATACATGCATACATACATACATACATGCATTTATACTAGTTCGAAAACTGGACCTCACTGTTGAATGCTTAGGAACGCCCTTTTAATTAACTAGTTAAGATTATTGTCGTGCTTCTTAATTGTGCCGCTATTCTCAACGTACGGTAGTTAAATGGTAAAATCGGGTGGCCCTAATAGCGGGATTATATCCCTTCTGAGCCTACCCCTTGCCAACGTCTGTTTGTAATATAACCAATGTTTAACTGATAGACCTAGGCCTATATGTAATAGGCCTATACGGTTGCAATAAAACTGATTTTTATTGTTTATACATACGTGCATAAGGATGGACGATGAAGGACAAAGGACGGACGATGAAGGACATCGACGCTCGGAGATGGTGTCTCGCTAAAAACACCGAGAGGAAGGCAACGGGAAACCACCTCTCTAATTTCCCAAGAGACACTTACAGTGGCGTCATTGGAAGTTGGAACCTGCCGAAGGGCAGAGAACTTAAAGAAGAAAGAAAAAGAAGAACATACGTGCATACATACCGTACATAGTGACTTACATACATACAACATACATGCATAGTAGTATACATGCATATATAGCCTACATACAAAGGGGCCTACACGTATTCATACATATTATATTTTATAAGGGGCAAAGTTTAAGACGAATGTCAACTCCGTTTCGTAATAATTATTAAACGTATAGGGTACAGAGTGCCTAGTGGTCTGGGTGATTCGAAATGGGTCGACGACGTCTTCTTTCTAGGGCTACGCTGCAGGATGAATGACTGGTGGAAGGGAACATCCGACCATTCAGTCTTTTTCCAGCCTTGGTACCATGGCTGGTGGTAGCCTACTTGTTTTTTTGCTCAGGTCGGACATCAAATATAACTATATATATAGAAAGCGCGGCTAAACCGCATCAGGGCTGTTAAAGGCTTGGTTTTTTGGTTTTTGTTTTTTTTTAAAAACCCCAAAACCCGCAAATTTTGGTTTTTGGTTTTTTACAAATTTAAAAATTATAAATGCCAAAAATGTCGTCTCTTCAACTCTCTTGGCAATTGTTGTATGGTCTTTGTTAACTTCGTTTTATGACATTCTACGGTTCTACTGTTCTAGTTAATTTCATTTATATGCATCTGATTAATTTCAACGGTATTATGCCATTTTTATGAGCGTTATGATCCGAAATAGGAAAATCTCAAAAACAAAAAACAAAAAAAACAAAAACAACAAAAAAGCAAAAAAAAACAAAAAACCAACTTTTCATTTTTAAAAAAGTTCGGCTTTTGCATCCCTGAACCGGATACGCTGTGTATTCCGTTAACAACCATGCAGATTATTTCGAAGTACTGGCTTTGACTAAATAAAGGCCTCAGGCGCTTGTGGAGTGAGGTTTCCCAGCATGGTGGTGGTTAAGGAGACCAGAGGGTTTCAAATGAGCCATAAAGTATTCAATTCATAACAGATTTTGTCAATATATTCATCGGTGGTGGATTTGAGAAAGGGAGTTCCAACATCGAATGCCACATTTAACATATGCCTCTCATGAATTAGACAAGTTTGCGCGAATGTTTCGCGTCGCTGAAGATCTTCCCACAATGCAATCTTTGAATATCTATCTGTTTCCAGTTGAAAACCTTAGGTCTTGAACTACAGGCCTACTTATTTCTACAGTAGTTCATCGTTTTGGTTCGTCTGTGCAACTTTGTCTTGCTCTATATATTGCGGTACTATAGTATAGGCCTACTGCTTGCGTGCCTGTGTCGTCTTTGCGTGTGTGTGTGTGTGTCTGTGTGTCTTAATATGTGTGTTTGTGCGTGTCTGTATCTGTCTGTTTGTTACGTGGCGTTGTTTGTCTTCGATTGTAATTTGCAATAGCAAGTCATCATCTTGTTTTTCAGCTCTCATCGACTTATAAACAGACGTCGTCGATTGGATGCAGAAGGAAGGAGGCAGTGAACGAAGGAAGGAAAGAGGGAAGGCAGGAGGAAGGGCAACACGGAAGACGCACTCCCTGGAAGAGCCAGAAGCAGAAGGAGGAGAAAAAATGCACGAGGAAGAAGAGGACTGGGTGGAGCAGTCGGAAGTCTAGAGAATGCAAAGGCGGCGGAGGGGCGGAGAGCTAGGAGGAGGAGGAGGAGAAGGAGAGGAGGAGAGCGACGAGGAAGAGGAGGGGAGAAGGTGGAAGGGCAGGAGGCAACGCGGAAGTGTAAACTCAGTGCGGATATAGGGGGAAGCCGTTCTAAGGCCTAAGTCTATGCCTTATATATAATCATATATTATATATATATGCATTGCATATATATCTTATGCACCGGTGCGTGTCCCATGGCATGGATGAACTGTTGCGCATATGCCTGCAGTACATCAGAAAGTAAAAACATAGACATAAGAGTTTAAAAGCAGGAAGCCAAATGCAGGTCATATATCATCATGTAGCTGCTGCAACGTTTATGTATGCATGCACTCACTCTATTATATATATATATATATATATATATATATATATATATATATATATATATATATATATATATATATATACGTATACCTGCATTTCATCAAATACACGATAATAGGATGAAGTGCATTCATCGTAAGTTATACTTTCTGCCAATCCATTATCCCTGTAGGGTATACACTTGTACAGCCAAAGGCACTTCCTTTGACTTGGACGCAATTCCATCCCATATCGCCCGTTCGCTGAAGTTAATTTGGATCTGTATCCGAAGCAGTAGCAGTCAGGTACGGTTTAGGTCTACCTGTTTTTAGAAGTAATTGGAACCACTGCAGTCAATAAGAATATATTATATGTGGCGCTTGGTGAATTTCTACAAGCGAGCACTTGTATACCGTCAACTGCGAGACCCATCTAGGTCAAGGCTTGATTCCTGGGTGGGATCAGGATGAAGGTTTGTTGGAAGAAACAGAGAGTACAAAGTCGGCGCCTGTATTTAGCCTTCTATAGAGGAATCTCAGACCATTCAACCTTATGCCACGCTTAAGCCTATCGTTTATATTTATTTTTTGGACATCTTAATCGTTACGTTACTTTGATAATGACAAATAAGACGGCGCCAGTGATGATGATGATGATGATGATGATGATGATGATGATGATGATGATGATGATGATGATGATGATGATGATTTTGATATTTTGAGTCTTGACCTGTCCACACAAGATGTGTGGATGTGGCTGGCCAGGATCAAGGACACCGTGACTGCAAACGTGTACTGTGGGTCTTGTGCCTTCCTGCTGCACATTACGAGAGCCGCTGTCGCTATAAAATGCTTCGAATAGTAGGCCCACGATACGCGATTCTCATATACAACGGTTTCATGTGCGCTTGGAGCAGCAAACTAGAAAGCTACCTTAAAATGAAATAAATGATCTCTTATGCCAGTGGTCTCGAAGCTTTTTCAGAGAAAGGTACCATTACTAGAAGTCATTTCGTCAACTGACCTAAATTGCATGTATTTTTCTTCCAGTTAATTCTTTAGGTTAATGACGAGCAACGGTCCTTGTATTCAACCAAAGTTCTGCGACTATTTCTACACTAATTTAAGTTTACAAAAATAGCTATATGCTTAATTGCTTATGTCAGAGGTGATATTCAGTAGTCTTTCACATTTCTGACCCATTATGTCACCCACCCTAGGGCAGATTCCCGGCACCCTTGCATGCCGCGGAACCCAGGTTGAGAAAAACTGTCTTGTACCGTCTGTCTACAATCATTCATCATTCGTACGCCTGTATATATATATATATCCACTGATGTTATTGTGCTGATGTTGTTCCAATTGTTAGACCTACCATTGTTTCATTTACCATCAGTTGTAAATAATAGAAATAATCTATTATTTGTCACACAAAGAGAATAAAAAATCAGAATCGTTTGGATACTGACCGACGGTTGGTTCATCTTCGTCCACTACGATACGCTGACTCATTTCTATCCTAAAATTCAGTGCAGTCTAAAAGTAGTCAACATCGTCAAAACACTCCTACAACAGCTACTACATCATCATTATCATCATACGATTTCATCATGTTCGTTACTTCTCATTATCATAATGCTAGTCGCAGAACGAGAAGTTTCAGAAGCCATTGATAAGTCCGCGCAAGAAGCTGCAGTTCCTTCCAAAGAGTTCGGTATCGCGCTGCCCTAACCCGACTTCCTTATACTAGATTTAATAGAACAGTTGAGTCGAGGACTTCTGAATAATGCTTTGAACTCGAAGCTATGGCTACCGGACTCTAAACGCAGCGTAGTTCAGCAGTCTATGTTTGCTAGCCGCTGGTAGACATGTCTACGTTACAGTTGCTAGCTAAAGGAGTCCATGGTTGAGTCGGCGATGGAGTAAACTATTACTGGCGTCTTATAGCAGCAGCAGCAGAACCAGCAGAACCAGCAGCTGCAGTGCCTGAAGGCACCGTTCACTTCCTGAGGTCTGGCCGCCGCCGGTCTGTCCTTACTTACCCTCCCTTGCTCCTCCGCTTGTTTCCTTCTTTCCCTTTTTCCCTTCTTCCTCTCTCTGTCTCTCTGTCTCTGTCTCTCTCGTGGGGCGATAAAAGCATGCATCTGATCGGCGAGCAGTGCGTGTGATGTGCGGCGGCGGCGACTCTGACTGACCGCCGCCTACAGCGCCCTGTTGCCACAGCAGCAGCAGCAGCAGCAGCAGCACCAGCAGCAGCAGAAGCCAGACCCCGTTTGCCCCGTCTATCCCTTAAGTCAATCCCTCCTTCCATCCATCCTTCGCAAGAACACATGTGCACATACGCAACGCTGCAGATGCATGCGGGCATTCACGTACACAGCGCACGGCACAGGCACATAACCCACCCACAGTCCCCTCACCAGTCAACAAAACTCATTTATATAGATATATATACATACAGTATAATATATATATATATATACATAGTGCTCCCCTCACCTTCTCTGCCTCCCACGCTTCCTCTCCCTCTCTCTTTCTCTCACACTCTCTCTTACTCTGGCTCTTTGCCTGTCTCACTGCCTCTGTCTTTACGCCTGTGTTTATCTCTTTGCAATCTGTCTGCTTCTGTCTCTGTCTGTCTGTCTGTCTGTCTGTCTGTCTCTGTCTCTGTCTGTCTGTCTGTCTGTCTGTCTGTCTGTCTGTCTGTCTCTCTCTCTCTCTCTCTCTCTCTCTCTCTCTCTCACTCTGTTTACTATTTACCCAAATGTCTGTGTAATCTCTTTGTATCATTGTATGTCTGTCTTTCTGTCTAGCTCTGATTCGAGTCAGTCATTCAGCCACTCAGTCGGTCGGTCAGTTCATCAACCATGTTCGGTCTGTTTGCCGATCAGTCAGTAGGATGATCGGTCAGTCCTCCAGCCAGCCAGAGACAGACAGACAAACAGACAGCCAGCCAGTCAGAGACAGACAGACACAGACAGACTGAAAGAAACAAAACCTATACATAGCTGATAATGATGTACATGTATATATATATATATCCCCAATGGAAGCAGCGCTCATGCTTTTAACACGACAGAAGCACGTGCTTAGTCTTTAAGACCATAGACATAGCGATGGTAAAGAAACTGGAAAAGAGCTTATAAAAGGTCTCATTGACTGATCCACCAAAGAGCAAAATTAATCGTAATCGTAATCTCGAGATTTCTACAGCGCCAAAATATCCAAGTCGCGGAAGCCGGCTTTATCACAGGCGCTCAGTCAAAACAAAATCGTTTGGCAAAGGGTCAAAATCTGTTCCGGGTCAAGATCCAGAGGGTCAGACAAGCAGATAGACGGCTAAGGTGGGTGGTGCTTAAAACTGAAGCGGCGGGGGAAGAAAGGAGAAGAGGATGTAAATATAATGTGATGTAGGCCTAAATCCTCTAAATTTCTCAACGCCACACAAAGTCGTGTCAGGGAGAGCAGCTTATTCACCGGCGCTATATCAAATGAAGTCCGTAATAGATAAAAATCAATTGCTTTGTCCGTTCCAGGTCAGAATCCGGGTTTGTTAAGCCGAGATCTGGCTCAGGGTCTGATTTGTGAAAGAGCAGTGTTTTTAGTTTCGAGTGAACGACATGTGGAAAGATAGCAAGAGATGATGCTTTTGCGAGTTCGTAGGATGGATCTGATAGTTGGCGTCATTCTAGCCGGAGTTTGATCTAGAGACAGTGTTTAATCTAGACGTCTCTTGGGGGGGAAGTTCCCCAGGATCGAGTTCCCCCCCAGAAAAATTAAAGAGATGAAATTTTGTACAGAAAGTGTGAAATTTAGGGGTAATTTCCCCAGGATTTATCGTCTACTCCCGTGTGAGGGAAAATTGTAGGTTGAAAACTCTCGTTACTATCCCCCCCTCGAAAATTCTTGGGAAATTATCGTTACTACCTACTACCCCCCCCGTTATCAAGTTGTCGTTGGATACCGGAAAAAACTCTTGAGTATTGAGTAGAAAATACGCGTGACTACCCCCCCCCGGTCGTGAACTTTTGAAATATGTTGGATACCCCCAGAACCCTAGATTCCCCCCGCAAGGGGAGTAGATTAAACACTGATCTAGAGAGACGGAACAGCTACGGCTATGGAGCGACTTGGAAATTATAGTGATGAGGGGAAGTGTTAGGGCAGAAGAGGAGCGGGTTGAGCGAAGTAGTTGGATTGTGAATGATTGGCGAAGATAGGATGGCTGTGAGGATTGAAGTATGTTGTAGGTGACTGATAAGACTATTCTATTCGTTTAGGTATTTTAAGCCATGGCAGTGGAGTGATTTAAGGACAGAAGTGATAGAGGCCTATGTGATGGTGTTTGGGTGTTTTAGTGACGGTATACGAGGCTACGAGCTATAGACCATTAGGCCTATAGCGGCTTGCACAGAATCCTAGAATGCAAAAACAAATTAGACTTAATTAACAATTCAGAAATATGGTCCAAAATTGTGTACAAAATGAAGTTTTCTTCAATAATTGCACACATTTCAATTTTCTCAGTAAACAAACACACCTATAGGCCCCTAACAGTAGCCTAACTATACATTAGAACGGCCTTGGTCGAACGTAAGTAGGCTACTCTGCTCAACTCTAACCTCACATTTATTGCATGTTTAGATTGCTCTAATTTCCAATGCTTAAAATATCTCCTGTATCTTTTTGGTAGATCGACTGTACGTCGACGGCTTCGCTTGATTGAAATACGAGGTTGAGCATCGACATCGGAGGGAAACTTCTTCTGTCTTATGTAACCTAAAGCTTTTGAACTTCCCAGGCACAAAATCAGCTGAGCCTTGTAAACCGACTTTGATGCTAGAACCACCCAAGAGGTATTTTGCAGGTTTCTGTTGTAGACGATCAGGCAGGATAGACAGACGCACAAGACAGACCTAAATAATAGGACGGATGGATAGAAAGTAGAAACGCCAAGAACCGTTCAAAATATAGACTTATCTTTGACTGCATTGCGTACGGATGAAATCTTAGGCAGAAGCGTAAACATAAAGCAATTTTCATAGTTTGCAACTGATCTTAGACTTTGCAGTCCAGTTTCCTTGGTATGTTGATCAATTAGTAAGCGATGTTGATAAACACACGTGCAGGAAGATAGGCCTACAGCATAAAGATCCTCCGCTAGCGAAATGCTCTCGTTTTTTAAAGGATCCGGCACAGGATATTTATAGAATTATATAGTAGGCGTATACAGTGATCTCTATTAATAGTTATTAGTAGTATTAATACACATCATTGGGCGTATACATCAAAGCATACGTCATCGCTCATTCTATTACGACGGAGTTCTGACTGTGACGTAGGCCTAACTACACCGATTAAGACGCATTTGTTACTGTAGGCCAGCGGTTCCCAAAATTCTCTGGGCCGCGACCTACCGTAACTTACGAGTATCTTGGCAGTATCGGTACCCACTGTAAAATTGAGCACTGTGTAGCCTATACTAAAATTTGTTTTGTAAATTGGCATCAAAATAAGCGGATTTACGTACAATGTTTAGAAATTGACATTATTTAACGCATTGAAAGGAAACTTAGGCAAAAAAGTTTACAATTAATAGCCAAATGTTGTTACTCCGAAAAATAAATGTTTCTCGAAAAAATTTGGTGACCCCCTTGCCAGAGCTTCACGACCCACTATTGGGTCGGGACCCACACTTTAGGAAACACTGCAGTAGGCTATTTCCGGCTAATTGTATGCAGCTGAATATTCTAGACATTATCATCTATCAGAACAACTGCACTCTAGAAAGTAGAAGATAACCTGTTCCATCTGTCACAAAACAATATCAAGGGGTGAAAGAATCCCAACAAAATATTTAAAAAACCGAGAAAAAACAGTGTTTTAAAAATCTGTGGCATTATATAAACTTTAAAATGATGAAAATGTCATGAAGGCAAAAAACCAAACTTGACCTGGGTCCTCAGAAGTTGCGATGCCTAAAAACCTCAAAAATCATTCATCTAATTACACCTTAACCACAACGTATTTGACAGGTGTGGTTCTGAACCCCAGTGTCTAGAATGCTGAATCTGTTCTATAGCCAACGTACTGAACAGTTTCTGAAATGAAAATGGCAAGACAAACATTTCAATTTCTAGACAGAACAAGCTTAACACTTTAACGACGAGAGTGTACTAAAAGTGACTGGGAAACCACTGCAGCTCGTCATTAAAAGTGTTAACCAGCTAACACCAGCTCTGTAACACTCTTTCAAACCCGCTATTTATGACGCAAATCCATTTTATTTTAATGTCAATTTACAATTGAAAATTTAAAACTTCAAAACATATCTATTATTCATCGTGTACTCCACTATTAGATTTATAATAACAATACCAGTATAACGACAATATTTATTATTAATAATAATAATACCAGAACTAATGACAATAATAATATAAAGAGTGAACAATAACAAAAAACAATGGCCTAATTAACTGGGGCAAGATCCAATTTTTCCAGGTGAATTTCTTCAACCCCAAACAATATTTTCATCTCTCATGAATGATTCCTACTTAAGGTCGATTTTCGTATCAAATAGCTAAAGTAATAATTATAACTACATGTACTTGTAATAACAGTAATGGCAACCGTAATAATAATCCTGTCAGCTGTAACCACACAAAGCAGTTTGGTTGGTGCATAGGGTATTTATGTTAAGCCAAAGTAAGAAATTTTTAGCAAAATCAGATAATCCAAAGTACAGCCAAACAAACAATTGACTCAGGTTGCCTAATGGCATTTACTAAAATCTGCACACCCATTTTGACAGATTATGGATTAAAACCATTTTATAAGGCCAAAATTCACAAAAACAAACGATTATGTGATTCATGTCATTTTCGTCAACGTCTTCAGTGCTGCAACCAATTCCACAAAAAACGCAAACACTTTGTACAAGCCTGTTAAGATCTTGTCATATGTATATATATAGGCAGTTAGAAAAAACTTAGCCCAAGATGGTTTACCCATCAGAAGTTAAGTGTGTCAAATTGTTAAATGTAGGCATAAAGAAACAAATGGCCATTTGTACAGATCTCTGATCTGGGTAGGCCAAGCACTTAAACAAAGTAACAGTGCTCCTTCACTGCTGCTGCTTTGCGGTGCAGCCACAAGAGACCCTTATCGGAAATTCAATCAATCAGACATTGAGCAGTTGATTTCAAATAAAGAACTCCACATGAACATATCTGAAGCTGTATTTGTTAAAAGGACGTTAAGCAGTAATTCTAGCATGCAACCAATTAAAACCGATCATAATAACACAGAGAAATACAACGAAAAGACAGACATGTCGGACAGCGTCATGAAAAAGCACCAACACTGCTTCTGTGATTAATAATCAATCATTTCGCAAGCATACAGTCATCCTGGAGCGAACAGTGAAGTGTCTCAAAGAACATTTTCACTTACTCTGATGGCTCATTTCAGTCACTATTAAATTTCCCTCAAAAACTAAAAGGTGAAAATCACTTATTTAAAATCTTTAAGGTCACAGTCAATTACATGCTAATAATAACCATTCTGATATATACATACATACATATATATATATGCATATATATGATATACACAAATGTATATTATATATGTTTATGGCATGCTATTATGCATCATGATTTACCGTCGAAAGATACTTCACATGGCTATGTCCAAGTGCGCCATCAAAACAAGAATTACACGAGTGGACTTGATAAGATAAAGTAAGGCAATGGAACAAAACACTTACGTAGCGCCTTTCAACAAATGTTTCAAAAGCACCGCTTACATGGCTATCTAAATGATTTAAACAAATGTGGCTTAAAAAGGTGAACAGAACACGTGTGTGTGTGTGTGTGTGTGTGTGTGTGTGTGTGTGTGTGTGTGTGTGTGCTGAGTACCTATATCAAACTGAACAGTTGATGTGTGCCTTCACCAATTACACTTCTGATAGGTTGAAGGGCATTCTACTTGAACAGCTCTCAAAACAATAAAAAAAGCTCTTAATGCAAGCTGGCCACCTCACCAACAGTTTACACAGGACGCAAAGATCTTAACCAAAAACTCTGTAGTGAAAGGCCGAGTGTTACAGATTTGCCACTGCTGATTAAATCGCTGTAAAAAACAAGACGGTTGTCTCGAAGTATGAGTTCAAATGGTGCCATTATCAAGATTATTCCAATACACTTGGAAATTTGGTCTTAAACTCGAACATCGTACACAGCTTGTACAGAATACTCTGAAAGGCTGGAAAAAAGCAACAAAAAGGTCTGGTTACAATACATGAGACGTTTTTTGTTACAGCTTGATGATAAGCCGACACTGCCATCACTACTCACATGTTGAATGCAAGCAAAGCCATTGACTGAGAACTTTCAGTCACAACTCATGCTAAACGTAAGGAAACAGTCAACAGTTCACTGCTAAATCATCCCTGGTCCTCACCAAGTTTTCTGCTAAGAGATTAAGTTTTCTGAGGGCAAATCAAAATAAACACTTAAATTAAAGACACCTTCACAATGCAACAAATGATGCCTAGTAGTTATGCATTATGCGTTCAGTTTTGTTTCGTCCTATGGAGACAGAACTCTATGTTAATGCCAAACAATTCGCAAATAACAAAAACTTATTTCTTAAACATGTATCAATAGCACAAATAAGTTTTAAAATTAGCCTTAAAATCCATGTTAACGGTGCAAAAAAGATTAATAAAAGAATTCTGAAACACCACCATATAGAGAGATTAGCCATTGGCTTAACACTTTAACGGTGAGAGTGTACTAAAAGTGAATGGGAAACCAACGCAGCTCACTGTTAAAGTGCCAAACAAATTGCCATGTACATCCACTCCATTCACTGTTTTGTAGGGTGCTTCTACAGGTTCTTCTATACATCTCATCCAGTGTGAACTGGATCATCAATGTTATTGAAGTCTGGTTACTCAAAGCTTCAATAATGTTCCACTGTTCCAATGTATCTGCTTCCATATCAAAGAAGTTGGCAATTACGACAGTAGTTCTAGAATGGAGCTCATCAAACTGGCTAAGGTTCTAAAGTTCTTAATAGACTCCAAATACATGCATACATTTACATACATAAAACAAGCATAATGTTTATAATAGAATAAAGTAAAAAATAACTATACTTTTGACAATAAAACAGCGTTTGTACGAATGAGGAGCGTCATCATCATTTTAAGTTTATCTTTGCTACAGTGTCAAGCATGACAGAACACGCACATGACAGTCTCAATTCTCAGACCTTGATGGAAAGAAGCCAGGCATCAAATGTAAAACTCAGGGCCTAAGCCCCAGCTGGCAACAGAGGATGCCACTCATAGCTGCATGGAAAGGCTCATTTGAGTAATCATGTGTACAGGTCCAAAACAAGCAGATATGCTTCTGTAAAGTAGTCAGTTAGTAGGTCTGAAGACAGAATACTCAGCACATCCTGATTTCAGATGGCTTGGTATTAAAACAGTTCCGACTAATTTAAATTACCCAGCATTTCAACAAGTGGCTTACCGGTAATTAGCAAAACTAATGACAATACATTTCAATCAGTGATCAAATTTAGAGACAAAACAATTTACAATTGAACAAAACACTGAGAAATAACAAATGAAAACGGTCTACAATTTTACAACTAATCAACCAAGAAGTGCATACACACAACATTAATGATAATCATATTACACCAGAAATAATGATGCAGAAAAATTCATCAGCATTATATTAATTATTATACTGTTAGTCCTCGATGACTAACGAAGCCATTATTTCAGTTCCATTAGTAATTTTCAATAGCTGGAAACATTTCACACACGCGCATTAAAATAAATTCTGCAAATGAATTTATTCCAGTATCAGGCAGTTGCTCATGAGAGAATCTCTACCAATCTTACAGCTTACGTTCACACACAAAAATTCCCAATTACCCGCAAAGGCCTATGATTGCTTCGCACGAAGTTCATAGGAAACAGTCATTTCGAAGACCAATGCTAGAGAAGAAATTAAAAAATACACAAGTATATCTACACTGAGCGATGCTAAATACATGTTGCAACAGAAATATACTCCGAAAACTTGATAGATCTCAGCAGATAAAGTAAAACACATGAATATTGGGAATTTACCAATAATATATTTTTTCACCCAGAGGTTTTTGACATCTTCCTGCAGTGTCATTAATTACAAGGATCCCGACCAACTTCATCTCACCATTCCATCAACTATCTTCACCCCTTCATATTTACTTCTGCTCATAAACATTATTTTATTTCTTTCAATTGAGTTTACTATGAAATTGATTTAATTGGTTTATGAAAATTTGAAAATCTCAAAATTTTCCATCATTGCTGCTCTCATTTTACTATTAAGCCAATGTCCAACTACGCAGTATTTTCATTTTAGCCTAATATGAAAAACTGAAATTCTCACCATAAGTCAACACCTAAACTGGTGTCTTGATCTGAACAAAAGGCGTTGCCATCATCTTTGCACATGAAGAGCCACATTCCATCCCAGGAGAACTGTACCTTTATCTAGAAAATGGCTGTTTTGCAACTCTCGATTACACAGACAAAATCACCAGCATAAAACCAATATCAGCGGCATTTTTCAATTGAAGAACAAAAGAAAAACGTCATCCAAACATCGATAAAAATATCAGTCATAATAAACATAATACAATTAGGAAATCTAAATAATTTAAATAAAGAACACTAAACCAAAACTAGCTAATTAAAAGTAGACAATTCACCTGAAACAAACAGCCAAGGCGGCTGAAAATCTTCGGCAAATACTTGCCATGAATGACAGTCAATACATTTGAACTGTACAATTGTAAGTTTCATTGAAACATTCCTCACTATTTTGTATATTGTCTTCATCGTTCATTGTTACAGTCAACAAAGATCATTTGCTGTTAAAGTTCTCCACTGTACTCATCATCATGATCATCTTTATAATCGTTAATCATTGGCCAACATCATCATCATCATAACCACCACTGTTCCATAAAAACATTAGCATTGCAAAACAAACCTGCACAACTGACTGCATAACTGATTGGGATATTTCAAACTTTCCTACATGACTATTTTCACCATCTAAAATTTTGTTTTTTCTAATTCAGAGAAGTTTAGCAAACGATATGAATCAAACAATGAAATACCAACATTTGGGTTTCTAAAGAACTTTGATGAATTCAGCAATTTTAATGACTTGGGCAACTGGACAAATCAAGCTCTAAACTACAATTTACAAGCAACATGTTTCTTAGACCAATTCGCTATCAATAAATGTACTGGCAATAAACAAAGTCAACATATATGCCAAAACTATACACCCAGTTTCTTGAAGCTAGACCATTTTGACTGATAATTCACACTTTCCTTGTAATCTGCATCCATAGAATTCGTGATCCACCATTAGCAATTGGAGAAAAAACATTTACATACGGTGTGCATACCCATTACATAAAAACCATATCAACATACATGATAGAAATATATTACTATTGTTACTAGGTCAATCAGCAGCCAAGCATGGTTTCAAAAACTTTTAACAAAACCAGACAATTTATTCAGAAAAAGATGTGGCATAATCTAGAAAATGAATCAAACCAATTTCAACCAACAAATACTGCTTTGCAAGCTACTTCATAGCTTGATGGCTCCAAATATTTGTTAGTCAAATCATATGAGCTGCAAAACAGAAGTTCATCTCTGCTCATCTTTGTGAGATTTTCCTGGCCGTCAAGCCAGTCTTGATGTTCATTATCAATGCTGGGTCTTCCGCACATCTGTGACTGCAACCCAGCGCATCCACGAATGGCAGATGGTGGAGGTTAGCTTCGAAATACGTGGGGACCTCTAATGAATAAACAGTCACATACCAACAGTGGCATCTTTATCAAGGTGTGGTAGCATGGCAAGTGGCTTCACCACCGCTTAAATACCACAGATACCCACTGACGAAGCTGGGTCTTCAGCAAAGCAGTAACAGTAACTCCGCCACTGTTTGTACTCCAACAGTGCCAGTCTCAAGCCTGGATAAAGGAGGAGGGCGACACTAATGATCTTTGTTAACACACAGTGTCATTAGACTGAAACTACTACTACTACTGACGGAACTGTGACATGGCGAGAACAGGCTACCATTCAATAAGCTTGGCCCCAATGCCTAGTGGGCTACCATGGGAGAGGAGGAAGGTTATGGGAGACACCCACGAAAGAAAAAATCCGGCAGTGACATGCCGAAAGGGTGTTTTAGATCGTTTAAAAACAGCCCGCCACCTACCTACCACACAACTCCCTGGCAAGTAGCTGGGAATCTCTTTGTCAATAAGTTTTCTATGACGTGTAGTCATGGCCTGGAGACAAGCCCAAAATAGAGATGACTGGCTACAAGTCGTGGAAACGGCAATGCTCCGGAAATGAATCCATCACAGACGTTGATCCTTCAATACTAGTACTCTCGTGGCTGCCAACAAGCGTAGCAATTCATCAACCATAAAAGTCTTTCCACCGCAGGCCTTATGGATCAACAAAAATGGTCAACTTCACATGACACATCAGAATTTGAACCCCAGACGCAGCGGCAACGTATTATGGCATTACCGTTAAGTGTGAGAACTTCCATAAATCCACCTGCAACCAGCTATAGCAAAATTAAAAAATGGCCAAGTGCAGCAAACCAGCTATAAACAACCGAAAACAATATAATGGCTAAGAAACCATATGGGACATGACCTGTTCAATAACAGACTGTCTTCTTCTCACTGATGAGATCCTTGTCTAGCCAGTTTAACAGATGGCCAGTTATAGCCAGTTTAACTGATGGCCAGTTAAGCCAGTTTGATGGCCAGTTATAGCCAGTTTAACAGATGGCCAGTTATAGCCAGTTTAACAGATGGCCAGTTATAGCCAGTTTAACAGATGGCCAGTTATAGCCAGTTTAACAGATGGCCAGTTATAGCCAGTTTAACAGATGGCAGCACAAAACCTTGCAGCAAAACAATCGCCCCACATCCAAAAATTTCCGCACAAAAACAGGAAACAAACAACCTAAGACGATTACAACATCCAAAAGTTGAAACAACAAAGAGATTTTCTTCAGTTTTCGACGGAAGCAGCATCCGCGCTGGCCTCTCCCGCTTCCTCGAGACCGCTTCCGCCTGCGTCGTTAGCACTGTCCATGGTTTCGTTCTTTGAACCGCCATCACCAGACGGCGCTACTGCCTCACCACTCAGCTGTTTATATCTTTCAATTAACTCGTACGCATCCTTCAGCTTCCCTGTGAGTTCGCTGATCTCTTTTGCCTTTTCCATCAAGGCACAACTCATCTGCCGGAGTTCGGCCTCCAGCTCCGCCTCTCGGCTAGACGAGTCGGCTGCCGTCTCGCTGACCAGCTGGCCGAGCTGGTCGACAGTATAGTGCTGCATTTGGTCCATCGTCGGAATGACCGATCTACCAGACGTTGACGTGTCCATAGGGTCGCCACCGCCACCAGCGTGGCCTTTAAGTTCGATGACTTTTCCGAGCGAATCGCCAGAAGAGGGCATGTGGTAGAGAACCACCCCTCCTCCCGCTCCGCCACCTGTGTCGGCACCTTCCTGGTTCGAAACCACCGGCTGCTGCCATATCCATGAGGATCGCGTTCCATCCAGATTGCCTGCGCTGTCGCTTGAAGTGGTTATAGTACCCAGCTGGGAGACGCCCGTCTGTCCTGGATCACTGTGAATAGAAAATCCACCAGGTCACAACGTGTTTTGCAGGCAAGTTGTTTTTAAATGAAAACATCAAGAGTTTAGAATAACTAGGCAAGTATCTCTGTATGGAAATGAAGTAATAGTGAAGATGAAACAAGCATTTGGTTATAATGACGGTGATAATATATCCAGTGCAAAATTCAAATAAAATTGTGCAATGTATATGCAATAGAGTTTTGTAGAAAAAATTCAAATTTCTTAGTTTTTTTCTCCGGTAAAAAATGAAATGTCACCATCTAAGTTAATAATTATTCCAGTTAATCAGAGCAAATACACAAATGGAAGTTTATTGGTAATAACATACATCAAATAAGTAGCAAAAAAGAAAGGCATAAACACTGTGATTCATTAATAAACACTGTGTTCATTAATCCTTCAATGACAAGCTGCATTGTTTCCCAGTCAATTTTAGTACACGCTCGTCGTTAAAAGGTTAACCCTTAACCTTACCAATCGTATCGTATCTGAAAATTTATAAAGAGCCTCTTACAGTACTAGCTAGTTAGAGGTGCTCTCAGCATGACAGCTCCGAGGAAATAAGAGAGTCTTCAAGCAACAAAAGGATGAGGGTGGGACCCAACTAAAATCTTACTATGGATTGAGGGGGAGATCATTCCACATAGAAGGGCCCACGATGGCAAAGGCACGGTGTTGGGCCATGGCAGTCCTTGCCCAATACACATATGTACTGTATAAAGGACCCTATATCGAAGCTGTTTCTTCAATTCATACGGCACAGAAACAGGGTCATGTCATGTGCATGATTTATATCGACAGATTAGTTCAGTTGAACATTGAGACATTATGATCAGTACCTGTTTGTTTTTTACAATCAAAACAATCTAATCTAATCTAATCATTGTTTTGCCACATAACTGAATCTGTAGATCATCAAAATAAGGCACACTGAAATCAAAATTCAGTAACACGTTATGCAGAAGAGTAGCTTACAAGTTTACATCTTCAAGCAGATCAACAAACATGTAAATGTGCAAACAAGACTAAGACAAATGAATTAATGCACTAATTCTTATAAATGCACTAATTCTTATAAAACCACTAATTCTTATAGCTATACTTACTACTGCATGACTATTGTTGTCCGAATACCCATTACCCATAGAAAAGACAGCAGAACAAAAAGTCTTAACAGAAGCTCTTCTGAGATTTTTCAATGGAATTCATCAAAGTACCTTTGATAGTCACTTTTTCACTAGTCATTACATATTTACATTGAAATTCACACTAAATTTACACGTTGCATAAATTGCCATCTATAATAAATAATGCAAAAGTTATCTGAAAAGCAATTCAGCCAGGCAATAAACTTTTCCTATAGGCATCATGGCCAAGCAAGTGCACCATCAAGGCAGATAATTGCCAATTTCACATGAAATTTGAAATCAAACACGTTGATGAGATGCCCATCCAAAGAACAATAATTAATGGAATACTGGTAATGCCAGAATCAGATGTGTAAGGACTAATATAGTATGGCTCAGATTACAATACCATTTTCTTAAAACTATCTTTGTTTTGTAATACAAAAGGAGGCATAGAGACTAGATAAAAACACGACTATATTAGTAGAGTATTATTTTGTAACAATTGGATTGGTCTTATAAAACAGTAGGAGGCATAAATACCACATCTAGCTCATAAAAGTAATCAAAGCTCAAAACCTATTTGTTTGTGAAGGTTTATCCCACTGAAGAGTTGTTTGTGAGGCGCCCTTGTAGCGGTATGGCCGCGTTACAGCACCATATAAATTGTCGTTATTATTATTATTGTTATCTAGAATGGCATGAATTGGTTAGTTTCCTAAGATCAGACTAGTTAGTCCTACAATTAGATAAATGTGATTGTCTTGTAGTAATAGAATGAAGATGAATTATAATTAGATAATTAATTTCTTTCACCTGTAGATTGTCATAACTGGTTCTCCAGTAACAGACACCAGCTGCAGTGACTGCGATTGCAGAGCAAGCAGATTGGAAACGTGATTTCCACCGACGCTTATACTTCCGTCGCTGTTAGCGAACAGCGCTTGTCCGCTGAGGCCCAGCTGAGTTAGAACCTGTTGGGCAGTTAGCTGTGGCGCCACCTGGCCGGTCCAGGCCTGGGAGAACGTCGGCAGGAGATCGGCAGCTGATCCGTCTTGCCCGGCTGCTGCTGTGCCTCCTGTGGCATTACCGACCACAGTCTGGATACCTGGCTGAGCACTGGATGGACTGAACGATGGCCAAGATGTCGCTGGTTTGTCACGGTTTCGCTTCGGCTTCGGCTGCTTTGCCAAGTCAGAAGCATGCAATCCTGTCGTTTTCAGATAAGCGCGGAGCTCATTTTCATACCGTTCCTGCAAATGATATAACAACAGGTGTAAATTCAAGTAAAACCAAACCTGTTTCCTGGGGAAACAAAATAAACCTTGCATTTCATCAAATGTGCTATAATTATACTCTACATTTTCTTTGCACACTACTGTTAAAGTCATTGAAGGTCATTAAAACATTACTGTCAAACAGTAACTTGCTAGGCTACAGTTCTCCTTCAGAAACAATTAGCAGCAACGACAAACAAACAACACAAAATCGAGAACATAGTTTCGTTAGAGGACAACCACAATAGCAGTACGCATATCCTAATCTAATCCTTTAATTATCACAAAGCAACAGATATCAGTTGATGGTTTGTAACAGTGGCCAGGTCGAACATATAAGGAGATAGACAATCTTATTGTAGTCAATCTACATATTTTCATCAAAGAACAACAAATCACTTGCAAAAGACGATAGATTGTAACATTAAATAAACAAACCAAAGCAGTTTAAAAACTGCCAATCAAAACAAGAACTCTGATTTTAAAAAGTTATGCTCCACCTTATCCCTTAGCAAAGAGATCATTGTAGCGTTGTTTCTCTTTTGGGTCCATGTCCCGCCAAAGACTGCCGATGATTGCACCGATCTCACAGACCGATGACAAATGCGAATTCGCTGCCTTAACGTGAGGCCATATCTGAAAGAATGGAACAGTCAAGCACTTCTATCAGTCAGTGTAAGTAGATCCATAATCTATCCCATCCTACCAACTCATCAACACTGCAAAGACCTCATGCAATCACCACACACATCCTTCTCTCTAAAATAGAACACTCCCCTTTCCATAAATTCTAGATAATTATCACAGTTCTTCCCATCTCATTACCTTTCTCACTCCTCCAATTCTAAAAAGCATTCACCACAGACATCCAAGTGTCAAAATGCCTAAATCTTGAATCTCGACCTGGAACAAACTGCCAATCATTTTGTTTGACTGACTGCCTGTGATTAAGCTGGTTCCTGCACGTTAGACTTCTATGGGTGCTACACAAATCTTTAATTAATATACAATTATTTACCCACTTTGGATTGCTCTTGTGGCATTTGCACTGCAGTCACAGATTCCTTCAGCCCAGTCTAAAATTCTGAGGACTAATAGTGACGAAGATGTGTACTAATTGAGATAAATCACCTTAATTTACCACAGCTCAGTAGCTCACCCTAGACTTAACTTACATTACCTTCTATCCAGCACTAAAGAATGAAGTAAATAAAACACTTTAGTTATGATCCTATCTCAAAGTTCACTTAAATATCATGGTTATATGCCTAGTATCAGCATCTGTATAAGGTTCTTGGAAGACAATAGTATAGAAGGCCAGATATATCTACTGATCTACCTACTTAGGTATCAGGTAATCTATTTTTTATATATCTGTCATTGTACATACTTACAGATTTATCTAAATATATCTAGATAAATCTTTATGTATAATAACAATAAAATTCTGGCTGGGTTCTCTCCCTCATCTTGAAGATCCCTTAACAGCCCGCTGCTTGAAGACTTTTTTATTTCCACAGGGCTGTCAAGCTGAGAGTGCATCTCTGAATAGCTTACACTGTTAAGAGGCGCTTTACAAATTTTCAAGTACAATACAATACAATACAATAACCGATATACCTGTCGCCTACCAAATGAATTTCCTATCAACTCAAATATCAGCCTATCTAATTATCTATTGATCGATTTTTATACTTACACTTTTACTAAACAACATATAAGGTGTGAGAGGCTTTTTCGGCT
Source organism: Aporrectodea caliginosa (assembly GCA_020284085.1). NCBI lineage: Eukaryota > Metazoa > Annelida > Clitellata > Crassiclitellata > Lumbricidae > Aporrectodea > Aporrectodea caliginosa. The sequence continues at coordinate 2,270,008 of JACEVL010001026.1, forward strand.
GTATGGGTACTTCAGTCTTTGAGGCAGGGGTTTGTTGCTGCTGCTGTTGCTGACTGTTTCGGTTAGCAACACCTGGTTCTGAACCATTTCTTATTTGCTGCTGCGTTGCCCCGGCAACATTCAATAACCCCTGTCGTGGACTGCAGAGTTCTGTTGCACCCTTGGCGGAATGGGTTTTGGTTGAAATCGCATTCGCCAACCACTGATCCTGTGGTTTTGAAGATGATTTGTTAAGCTGGACCGCAGAATCTGCTGCCACCTGATGATTAGCGCCAGAATCATCTATTGGCGCAAGCATGACATGACCATCCTGCAGAGCAAGAACATTTGGCGCAAACAGTGATTGTGGTAAGCCCTGTTGCAGAACCATCATTGGGTAAGATGGTACCATCCACGGCATTGAAACAGAACTAGAGTTAGAAGCAGACGGCAACAGCTGAACTGGCGACGTCAGCCCAACGGCAGTGGCTGCAGCAGAACCAGACGAAGCCATGATCTGTTGATTTAATTGCATCGGAAGTGTCAATCCAATGGGACCAGGTTGGCTATTAAGGCTGCCATCCGACATGATCCTGCACTCGCTAATCTGTTGATCAGAACTGTCACTATTTTCCATACAGTTAAATCTGTCCCAAGCGGCAGACGGCACCTACTGACTGGTTCACTCTGAAATGAAAAGGGAATACGATTATAATGCCTCATAATTCTAAGAATCAAACACCAACATATTCAATTCTCTTCAATGTCACTGCCACCAACATTCAGACATCCAATTTCATGAAATTCAAATTGCAAACTGTGTGTTTTGTAATGGAATACAAAAGTGGCACCCCTCTGTAATTCAAAAACAAAATGCCATATTTTACGCCAAAAAACCTAGATTTGGGAACAGATTTAGACTCATATTCATTATGTTCCAGATTTGCCGTGTGGAATCGCCAGCGACAAATTCAGATACATATAGATCTACGCTAGAAGTGCCAGCATGTTCAATGTTGAATGAATAAATAAACGCCGGAATGGCCAGCAACAGATTCAGGTTCATATATGACAGAACGGTCAGCAACAGATTAAAAAACTGAATGCTGGCTCCAGGTAATTCCCACATTTATTTGTCTGAATCTGTTGCTTGCGATTCCAGTTTATATGTTCCTTGGTGTTTTAGTATTTGAATCTGTTGCTGGCCATTCCGCAAATATTAATCTGTGGCAAGTGAGGAATTTTACGAAACATATTCTATATCCGAATCTATGGCAGAGTTTCCGAACATCCACAATTGGCCGCTGACATACTAGAATATCACGGATCACAAATTTACTTCGGGGGACTCACCATGCAATCCGTCGTTCGACTTTCAAGCGTCTTTAAAATCCCCACTTCGAATTCAGCGAAAACTGGGCCGATTTTCTTCAAAGAAACCACTGGCTTAAACGCAGGACGGCGGGGCACTTGAAGCCACGGGAGGGCCACTGTGTGGGGCTGCTGATTCCCTGAGCGATGCTGGGTAGTCTGAGGGGCAAAGCTTCGTCGATCGTTAATCATCCGTAATTCCTCCGATTAATCGTATTTTTAGGTTCAATAGAGAAACGACATTGGATGTTTACAACAACCAAAAGGATGAACCTCAGAGGAAGAATCATTTCAGATTAAAGAAAGAAAATAATTGTTTATCCGCATCTAGGTTACAGCGGCCATCATCGCCTTTTCGTCCAAACACAGACAACATATTGCACGCAGATTGAGTTAATGACGTAACTTATCAATTACTGCCATCTGTTGGATTATAATCCCTGTCAAAAATAATCCGAGCATCAGTTAACTTCGGGGTTCTAGGAAATAACGTTTTCTGTTTTGTCCCATTATATGCCATACAGAGTCGCTGCGTATAATACTGCTTGACTGCACATTATGTAAACTGTTCATAATAATCTAACAGGAGTTTATCGGGTATGTCTTGACAGCTTGAATGTAATGTCACATAAATTGTGCATTTTAGGCCTATTTACTTAAATAAAGCACCATTGTAATTAAGGCAAGGTAGTCGCTCACATTTTGCACTCATTTAACCTGAGTTGCTTTTATGATAGCGTTAACACTCTAAAAATCAGCAATGTCGTATACAACCATGCTAAGCTCAGCAGTTTCAAGCATGCTGCACGAACCTACAATGAATGATCAATCTCAACTGTAAATTTTCGATTATAAGGCATCGAGATTTCGGACAGTAATAGGACGCTGAAGAAAATGAAATATAATCAGTTCCACAAAGTTCTCAAATGCTCATGACCCAGTCGAATACGTAGTAAACCACCGACTTTGTGTACGTCATAAAGTGTTGAATTTGTATTACAATATGTAATCTGTGATCCAGATTACACAACAAATTTACTTAAGGTTCGTGATTAACTATAAGTCCCGAGTAGCATAAAATTAGATGATGAAAGAACAAATTATGTGATAAGCGAGTTTAGCTACAGCCAAGGCGCAGAGACGCACGAGAAGCACATTCAGCACTAAAAGCTGTCTTTTGACAAACATATACAAACTTAGGCTAATAAAAACCAAGAGTTGGTTAATAGTTTAATGTTTCTATATGCCTCCCCATCCTGATGGGGTCTCACGCTGGTTCCGATAAATAATGCCTGGAAAAACTCCTAAAAAGAGTCAAACGCCCAGCTAGGTTACCTAGAGCAATCCTTTCCAACAGTCTCTGAACTTGCCAATATAGCTGATGCGAAACTCCTTTTCTCCATATTACGTACACAATCCCAAGCATGTACGTAGGCCTACTTCACCAACTCCTACCTCGATTCACTCCGAGTCTCCGATCCCTCGGTCCAACCATGCTCTCCCACCCAAGGACAACTCTCAATTTATTCCCAGATCATTGTAGGCCTATAAAAATATTTACTAGTTTATTATAAAATCTTACAATGAACTTTAATTTTCCATTATACTCATGTTAGCATTTCTGCGTTTTTGTCAGATTGTTTTTCTCAATAAACGAACATAATTATATAGGTATAGGCTATGTACACTACAATATGTAATATTGTAAAATATTAAATATTAAAATACAGCAATATGTAAAATCTTCAAAATTTGTCGTAGCAGCACGTGTTGACACATAGACACACTGCATGGGCCGTACGTATATAATAATAATAATAATAATAATAATAATAATAATAATAATAATAATAATAATAATAATAATAATAATAATAATAATAATAATAATAATAATAATAATAATAATAATAATAATAATAATAATAATAATATTATTTATTAATTCAAACCGACAGACGCAGTATGAATACAATTCAGTATGAACGGATGACAAGGCCGTAGCCAGGATATTATTGCTTCGGGGGGTTTACTCGTTCTTGAACAAGCCGACAAGCAACCAAGTCAACCGTATATAAGGGGTTTGGAGGAGCGCTGTGAGCTCTCAAAGCACTGCAGAGCTGCATCATGTAACTTCACATGAGTCCTCTTAGTTCTTACACCGTATAACGTTCGTAAATGCAATATGTATATTATACATTATTTAATTTCGGGGGTGTTTAAACACCCAAAACACCCCCCTAAACAGTGTGATTTTCGTTAACGATAACGATAACGAAAATGTTCGTTAACGAAAATAAAATGACTTCGTTAACGATAACTATAACTATAACTAAAAAATATCATTAACTATAACTATAACTATAACGAAAATAACACTAACGAAAATTCATCTTTATTTTCGTTAATACAAAAAATAAAAATAGGAAGTGCAATATGGACGATTCGACATAAATGAGAACAAAAAATTCGAAATTTTTATTGTGAAATTTGTCAGTTACTTTGGAAACTCGTGTATTCATGAAGCTGACTGTACCCATGCTTCAAAGGTTTTCATAGCTCTGAGTAAATTGTGAAACAGCGTATTAATACGCACAATTTTGCTTATAGACTTAATTATTGTAACTAAGTAGTAACTAAAATTAACTAAAATAAAAATCCATTAACTATAACTATAACTATAACTAAAAAATAATACTAACTATAACTATAACTATAACTAAAATAAAAAATCATTAACTATAACTATAACTATAACTAAAATAAAATCTGTAAGGAAAATCACACTGCCCCTAAATAGGCCTACGGCCTTGACGGATGATCAAAAGTTATTACAGGAGTCGAATTTAACTGTATAACGGTATATGACAGCCATGCACATGATGCAAGGCGCCCATCACCGTCAGGACTACAATGCATCTCATTTTACCAACGCGCCATCTCGCGAATGATGAGCTGAGTGGACCTTTGGGAGGGTTGCGGGAAGCGATCCCGTTTCGTATAGCCTACTGCTCTTCACGCCAGTGATGTTACCACTACTAGTAGCACAGTAGGCACTCTGCCTCTAGAGCCTGCAAATATTTCAGGGGTCTACGCAAGTCCGAAAATGAGATATTGAAAAAATAAGTTTAATGATTGAATTTAATAGTAAAAGTTAAACCGGAAATATTACATTGGACCTTGGATAATCAACATTACAAAAAGTAAATTGAGATTTAAAGCCAAAACTGGGTGAATTCATGATTAAACATGTTGTCAATAAATAATGCGAATGCGCAATTATGCGTTTAGCAATAATGCAGAGCTGACAAATGCAAGAGTGCCTAGGCCGATGGCATACGATGACCATAAAACGGCCCTGGGTAGGCCTACGTGCACTTCTTGCATGCAGGGACGTATCTAGCGTTGGGCCCCCAAACGAAGCTGAAGCCCTTCCCCAAATAAATCAAGCCCCTGCCACACCATATCATCATGCTACCGCGCTCGCCATGCTCAAGGCTTAAAGCCTCCCACCCCAAACGAAAAGCTCGTCCTTGTTAGGCCTACGTTACTGCATGCACGAGAAATTGTTTACAGACTGCTGGTTATCCAGAAGACTCATTTGAACCAGAAATGCCGTTCACATTACAAGGACGTTGTCAGATTTCTGTATGTTTTTTTTCAAACACGGTAAGTGATTGAGTTTTTTGCTGCTTTTCATATTCGTTTTGTGTCGCGCTACTAATGTTTGGTAAATGAAAGATTGACAGTAGGCCTACCCTTTAAGTGTGCGCTCTATTATGACGTATACGCATTGATCCTTTAAATTGTTCCGAAAAGGTTAACCAATATAGGTGCCCTATAGGCTACTATAGGATGGATACAGAAGTTGGTTCAATACCTACAGGCTTATACTACTACTACAGTCTGTAGAACTAGTACTACAACTTCAACTACAATAGCTACTATGTATACTATAACATACACTGCCACTAGTGCTACTACTGCTACTACTACTACTGCTGCTGCCGCTACTACTATTACTACCCGGTACTACTACTACTGCTGCTGCTGCTGCTGCTGCTGCTGCTGCTGCTGCTGCTACTATTACTACTACTACTACGGCCATATTATCATCGCAGAGTTGTTAGTGACAGTGATAATGAGTCATGACTAGGGTTGCCAGATACATCGATAGCCTAAGTAGAACGCAGACAACCGGAAAGGAGGACAAGAGAAGACACATTGTCACATTGAATGTTTCACTCCGGACAAAAGAGTCACGGGGTCTCATATCCTATAAGTAACCAAGAAACAATATTGGCAAGCTGTATGAAATCAATTGAGGATTTTTATCATAATGTTGCAAAGCATTTATTTAAGCAATCAATTGCACCTTTTTGATTGTGCACAGTATTTCTCTGAGGAGCCAACTCTCCGCAGCAAATCCTCGTTACCGACAACACACGCATAGAACTTCTCACAAGAAACATATTCTCCATATTGTACTTTGGAAGAGCGATTCTTTTCACTTTGTCCATTGAGCGTTCATCAAGGAGAACACTCCTTCAACTTTGCCATTGTGCCCAGGAATACAGAAGAAATATTGGTAAATTTTAAGTAACTCTGAGAAAGAACATGCATTTTGACAACTGTGGAAAAATAAAATTAGCACTTTGACCGTAGAGTCTGATAGACATTCTATAGGCCTAGATACATTGTTTGTAACATTACCCAGATCATGGACTAGAAACGTCTGGAAGAAATAACCATAACCATAACCATCACTTTACTGAACCAGCCAAACATTAAGTAGGCCTACCGGTATAGCAAGTATTAATCAGCTGACTTTCACACATCAATGTTCGAACGGTTACAATAGCGAGCCCAGAAGGGACTGCAGTTCCTCTAAATAGGGCCCCTAATTACCAGTTGCAGAAGTTGATGAAATAGAGTTGCACTAAAAAATAATAAGTAAGTAGAATGGACTGTTAGCCTGGTAGGGTCCGAGGGAACTTAGGGACAACATAGTTGAACATACGAGTGTAAAGTCGTTAAAAACTGCCATGAAATAAGAGCCATTAGCCCAACACAACAACCATACAAAAAGCCGGACATTTCCACAGTTTTTAGCATACTGCCGGACAGAGGACACGAGGTCAAAAAGGAGGACATGTCCATGATGTCCTCAGTTTGAAGGACGTTTGACAACCCTGACCCATGACTGACATGAAAAAACACGAGAAATATCTTTTGGTTTAGGCCTACCATACAGTATGACATACTATCATATGATATCATAATTATGCATATGTTATACTGTACTTTTGTGAGTCACTCTGAGTCATTTCCAGTGTATGACTACCAGCGGCGAGAGGAGACGGGTGAGATTGGAGGGGAGGGGAGGGGTGTGCATCCAACTTTTTAAAGCCTGTGGGCGCCTCTGTTACCGCAGTTGGAAAGTGGTCGTCTGCCGATCTTAAGCTAGGAGCTGCAATATCGACTGCAGGTGATGATCATCAGTTGAAAGAAGACTCGACAGTAACTGTTGCAGAGATGTTTAATTCGCCACAATGCGATCTCCTCGTCTATAGATTTGTGTCTCACATGGTCGAAATCATCGCCTTTCAAGATGCTTCAAGGGCGGTCGTCGGCCTGTCTGCCCAACCCAAACACAAATACCATGACCTAGTTCTCGGGTTAGACTACAGCGGTTATGCTGGCAGCACGAGCGGACCAAACCTACGGGAATAAATATCGATTAGGTGCATGCCTTGCCTTTCCTCGTCCCAATCACTCACTCAACTCACTCAATCACTCACTCTCTGTCTCTGTCTCTGTCTGTCTCTGTCTGCCTCTGTCTGTCTTTATCTGTCTCTGTCTCTGTCTCTGTTTCTGTCTTTCTCTCTCTGTCTGTCTCTGTCTCTGTCTGCCTCTGTCTGTCTCTCTCTGTCTCTCTCTGTCTCTCCATCTCTCTGTCTGTCTGTCTGTCTGTCGCTCTCTGTATCTGTCGCTGTTTCTCCGAGTCCTAAGTTATTTCAATCGTGTGGCCTTCACACCACACGAACACACATACTTGCATGCATGCATACATGCAAACATGTATACATGCATACAATTAGGGGGCCTCTACATGCTACACATATATCCGTAGCTACACAGAGACATGAAATCAAACACTACATGGTTTAATTTATTTAATTTATTTATTTCAGCAAATTTTTATATCGCCCCTTCAAGGACGCCTACTCAGAAGCGCACCCAGCCCAACCCCGTCTAACAGAACAGTCTTAAGAGTAGTGAGAAATGAAGCAGAGTGGCCAGCAGGTATCTGACGAAGCATGGTAGGGAGCCCATTTCAGGTCGAAGGGCCAGCCACGGAGAAGGCGCGACGCTGCCTGATAGCAGTCCGCGAACGAGGAACAATGAGCTCAGCCTGTGCAGCCGAGCGGAGAACGCAACGGCGCTGGACGCATGTGTTGGAGCAGCAGAGCTCCCACAAGTACAGAGGGGCTCGACCCTCAATACAGCGCCGGACCAAGACAGAGATTCGATACACAATACGCTGAGGGTAAGGAAGCCAGTGGAGCACATCCCTCTTGCATTCAGAAACCCGCCCGAACCTCGGAATGCGGCCAACAAGGCGGCCGCATTGCGCAGGACCCTATTCAGAGACCCGGCCCTGGAGGCCGGAAGTCCATCATATATGGCGCTACAATAGTCGAGCCGTGAGACTACTAGGCCTACATGTAAGCATGGGCAAGCGTCGACGCTGCGCTAGGAGACAGATAGCGGGAAATTACCTTGAGCTGTCGAAACTGATAGTAACAGCTGCGGCAGAGAAGATTTATGTGACGCGTAACTGAGTGAGTGTGAGTTCCTGGTCTATGATGGCTCCGAAGTCGCGAATTGAGGTTGAGAAGGTGAAGTGGAGGTATTTCAAGGCAGTGGAGGCTAGGTCTATTTTAGAAAGCTTCTGGGGCGTGCCATGCCTAATAAGCTGAATAAATTATTATTAATGTTTATCTTTGACGATACATATCGTGAAGACCTCGGTTTCCTTTCATGCCGCAGAGTATCTTTCGCTTGTTTACTGAGGCCAATCAAACATCAAAAGTGGACAGAACTACACGTACGACGACTGTTTCGGCTTCTTATAGAATTCATCTATTGGCTATCGACGAATAGATTCACATCGAAATTATTTTACAGATTTTACTTGACATCGACTCATGCTTTAAGAATTTTTTGGGTCTGGCACTGTCAGAAAAAAAACATTGGCGGAGTTCTATTAGTCTATTATTATTATTATTATTATTATTATTATTATTATTATTATTATTATTATTATTATTATTATTATTATTATTATTATTATTATTATTATTATTATTATTATTATTATTATTATTATTATTATTATTATTATTATTCTTATTATTATTATTATTATTATTATTATTATTATTATTATTATTATTATTATTATAATTATTATAACCAGCGGGAAACATCTTTTTTATTTCAACGCCTCTCGCTAACAATACAACGGTTTAACGCGGTGGCGTTCAGAGGCACTTTCACCAGCCAGGAAACAGACGAATAGGGCCATTCCGGATATTTTTTATAATAATAATAATAATAATAATAATAATAATAATAATTGACCGGCAATTGACCGGCAATTGACCGGTGAGGATGACCGCTAACTCCAGAACGAAAAAGCTCTTCACATAGTTTCTAAAGCCTGAGGGATCATATATACCTCGGGCAAAGAAAAAAAAATAATAATAATAATAATAATAAAATAGTGATGATGATGATGATGATGATGATGATGATGATGATGATGATGATGATGATGATGATGATGATGATGATGAATGCTTAGTAATCGTAAATCGTAATCGTAAACTCAAGATTTCTATATAAGCCTACGTACGTGCATTTGTTTCTTTCGGAAGTATGCTATTGTGGTTGCCTGTCGATCGCTCCATAATTATATGCACCGCAATAAGAGATATGCATAGACCTATAATATACCTAGTTACTGGTTCATTCCAATTATAAATATATAAAATTCATCAGATGTAGATGTATTTTACAACCTGTAGGCGCCAGCAGTAACGGCCTTCCATGCAGGTGTGCGAACTGTGCGGTCGCACAGGGTCCTCAGCTTAGGGGTGCCCGAAAATGTCACAGAAATTTGTCATTAGAAAGACACCCTAATAATAAAATAATATGGTTTCGATTAAATCTTCTCTTTTGTCAGCAAAATAAAAGTCAAATGGTACTAACAGTTTAGTTTGTTTCAAAATATATTAGTGCTATAACATTCTGTTAGAGGCGCACTTGTATAGTTAAATTTTACTTGCTGTACTTGTCAACAATCTACTAAAAAGCCGATTAGCAATGAAAAACAGGTTGACTGAAGTTGTGTCATGGGATATAACGTGCCAATACAGTATATTCTGCATCGAATATCCTAAGGCCGTCGCTGGAGCCAGAAAGTCTCTGTGTCTGGCGTGTAAGCAATTTTCTACTTTTTTCGCAGTCGCGTTATATAATTATATTACTTGTAGTGACAGATGTAGATCGACAGAGAGAGAGAGACGGACGACAGACAGACGGAGACAGGGGAGACAGATAGACAGAAGGATAGACAGACAGAGACAGACAGACAGACAGAGGCAGAGAGAGACAGAGACAGACAGCTGACAGAAACCCACAGTCTCTGTCGCATTCCTAATGAATGTGTGTTTCAGCCTTTTCCATCTTCTTCTTTTGATGAGCGATCATATATTCTCGTGCTAGACTTTCCTCCGTTTTCACCAACAGTTCTTCATGTTTAGATACCCCTTTTAACCCCCAAAACCAGCACACCCTCCTGTCCTCAAATCGTTCCACTGGCTTGAAATACATAAACGAATAGAACACAAAGTCCTGTCACTTACAACACAATTCAATCCTCCAAACCATCTTATCGTCGGTTATCAACAGTCCAACCGCTTCGCTCAGCGAGCTCCTCTTTCTCCCTAACACTTCTCCTCACTAAAATTTACAAATTGCTCCATGGCCATAGCTGTTCCGTCTCTCTGGAATAATTACGACAATTATCTGATCCATCCTTTGAACTCCATGTAACTCAGCCAGTTCTCACCTCTTTGCTATCTCTCCACAGGTCTTTCGCTCAAAACACTGTTCTTTCACAAATCCTATCCCGATTCCTCCTCTTCCCCTTACCTCCCTCGCCGTCTCAACTCCAAGCACAACCCACCTTAGCCGTCTGACTGTCTGCATGCCTGACCCTTTGGATCTTGACCTGAAACCGATTTTGACCTCTCAGCTGTCTATCGATTTTGTTCTGAATAAACTTGTTCCCGCCACTCCGCTTTTTGAGAGGCTGTACAAATCTTAAGAATATGATTACGATTACGCTTCATAATAAGATCTTGTAAACAATTTCACTTTGATACGTTGATATGGAACCAAGCCTTACAGGAAATCTGGCCAATTAGTTTGTCTAGACTTTCTGCCTATTATGCGTAGACGTTCATTCATTCATTCATTCGGGAATTTATATAGCGCCCCTTCAAGAAAACTACTCAGAGGCGCTCCCGACTCCAACGCGCCCAAAAAGAACAGTTTTTAGTTTAGTAAGGAAAGTTTCAGGCAGACTCCCAGACGTAAATTTCTTTCTTCTTCGCTACATCAACAACACAGGCAGTGCCTTCCAAAGAAACATCAATTTGTTGACTGCTCGCCACTAAGCTTTGGTGAATGATTATTTACCATCTTATTGACGAGTCACGTGGGAGTTTGTTGATATACGCGAATGTATCGCTGCGCCTAAGCCCCGGAGTCAGCTCGAGCAGGCTATAAGAAGCGGGTATTCGGATCCACAGCGCACTAAAAGAAAAGCATTTTCATCCAGGGTTGTCTTGTATTGTAGGTAATGACAGTTCTTTAATACTGACTTAAAACTGACGAGGATTTTCTGCCATCTGTCTATGCCTTCGAAGATTCCGTAGTTCACTTCGCATTGCTGGTAGTGAAGCTGCAGCGGCTTAAACTTACATTCTGACGCTGATGAGCAGGATTTATTGCAGAGGTTCCATCGTTACCCATCGCGCCTGTCGTTCAGTTGCTGTGAGCACAGTGAGCTGCATCGGGTGCAGTTAGTGTGATCACGCAAACGACCATTGACCAAAGGTTCGTCAACTTTTATCTTTTCCTTTATTCTGCGATATTTAAGCCTTTCGACATTATTTTGTTAAGTTCTTCTGCTTGATGCTTGTTTCTACATAACCTATGCAGAGAACCTTGACACCTTTATCTAATTCTATGAGTAATAATATTATTATAATCCTATTTCTTTACTCGAGTCTCTACTACATCTGTAGGTTTTCTGACATATATATATATATATATATATATATATACATATATATATAATAAAATCAGTGATGTACAAAGACTTTTTTTGAAATTTTAAATAGTAGCCCCTATTTCTATTTTAACATACATTTCTAGATTATTTGATTTAAGTTCTTAAACAAACACTTAGAAAATTAAAATACTAGTAACAAAATACTCTCTATAGATGGAGACCATAAACTGAAGCTGACCAAGTCACTTTCGATCGTTATTTCAATTATAGCATTGTCATACTATGTAATTCTGACCTAAGTTGTAACCGTAACCTTATATCACCACTGCAATGTGGATTCTAACAAATGTTTTAGCTCATTGTAAGATTTAACTTTTGTGCGTATATTTTCTTTCAAGATTTGTCTTTACTGGAAACATGTTTTTAACTGGGCTGACTTATTGCAGCAAATGTTGGCTAATTAAATTTCTTGTGCACACATTGGTTCCAGGTAAGCCTGAATTGATGTCAACCGATTTAATCTTATTTCTATTCAGTTGCAGCCTCATTGTCTCTCTGACTTACAAAAGGCTTGATTAATTGCGAAATAATCATTGTCAACTCAGCTCTAACCACAGTCAATAATACTCAACACTGCTGCCCGCCTTTTTGGTGGTATCTCGAAGTTGCTTACATATCTGCCTTCATTTGGGAAACGCTCCACTGGCTTCCTGGCTGTGCCCCCAACTCATTCAGTTCAACATTCTAACACTCATGCGCGACTTTACGGTCAGGGTAGCTCCCTCATACCTTCAGACCCTATATACCTCGATCTGTTCACTCCCTGGTCGCTCCGCTCTCCGCTTGGCCACCACAGGCATTCTGATTGTTCCCGCATGCGCGGTGCTACTGCTCAGTCCAGAAGCTTTGCTTATGTCGGCAACCATCTTCCGCAGAAAACGCGGCTTTTGCTCCTCAGCCTTCCTCTTTCCGTGTTTCGGAAACTTCTGAAGCTTATCTGATTGTTAGTGACAGCACTGACTTGGGTCGGGAGCGCTCTGAATCTCTGAGTGGCGCTTTATAAATGTTCAATTACAATTACCCAGAGTGAATCTGGTGTCAGAGGCGTAGGCCTACAGTGTAACTTTGGTCTGGAAAGCGACTGAAGTGGGGGCACCAAATTTCGCATCGTTTTCCCTTCGCGACTGCTAAATAATTATACAGACGCCGTCTATTATTATTATTTTTTAAAATGTTTTTATACCGAGGTAGATAATTATGATCCTTCAGGCGATAAAAAATTGTCCGGTGACCGCAAAATTAGCATCTGGAACGGTTACGTTCCAGATGCTTACGTTCCAACGGTTAGTATTATTATATTATTTTTTTGTTTCGCCCGAGGTAAGAAAAATCCCTCAGACTGTTAGAAACTAAATAACAAATGTGTGGTTAAGCTTGGAGTACGTGGTCCTCGTCCCCGGGGTACGGTGTGAAGGTGCCTCTAAAAGCAACGGCGTTAAAACGCTGAGTGCAAATTGATAACCTCTGGAAAAGGTAAGTTATCTCCCTTGGATCGCCAGAAACAGCGGCTCCACGGCGACCCAGCTCCACCAAGAACTCGCGGCTTGCGCGATTGATGGGGCCCAGTGTTTCGACTGCGATCGGCACGAACTCGTGAGAGGCAGGCAGCGTGGAGTACTTAGCGCATTTCCGATCCGCAGCATGTTCCGCAGCCCATCCGGGTACAGATGATGACAGGTGGATATAGGAGGCCGCACATGTGTGGATGGCTGTTAAGTCCCAGGCGATGTATTTACCTCTGGCCCATCATGCCCATGGGACGAGGGTGGCCCCGTCCGGTCTTTTACCATCCGTTCTGATCAGGCCCGGCGGCTCCTTCGAGCTGGGAATACTCGCTTTCGCGAGTGCCCTCCACACTAAGTCGTTGACCGCAAAGTGCCGGGCTGTTTATTATTATTATTATTATTATTATTATTATTATTATTATTATTATTATTATTATTATTATTATTATTATTATTATTATTATTATTATTATTATTATTATTATTATTATTATTATTATTATTATTATTATTATTATTATTATTATTATTATTATCATTATCATTATTATTATTATAATGACCCAGAAAGCAATTGATTAATTACTATCCATTATCCAAGTCCCAGAGTGATCATAGATACCTTGAAGCAAAAAATAATAGAAATGTGATTGATTTTTTCTGCAATTGGACAGATAAGGAGGCTTGCATTTTGCCCTGTTACCCAATGTTTCCGCGCAATCAAACAATAGCACAAACAGCAATGACCAATCAATTGCTGCAGTGACTCATCAGTTGCAACAGTGGTCAATCAATTGCATCAGTGTTCAATCAATCGCAACAGTGACCAATCAATTGCAACAGTGGTCAATCAATCGCAACAGTGACCAATCAATTGCAACAGTGGTCAATCAATCGCAACAGTGACCAATCAATCGCAAAAGTGACCAATCAATCGCAACAGTGACCAATCAATCGCAACTGTGACCAATCAATCGCAACAGTGACCAATCAATCGCAACAGTGACCAGTCAAATGCAACAGTGGTCAATCAATCGCAACAGTGACCAATCAATCGCAACAGTGACCAATCAAATGCAACAGTGACCAATCAATCGCAACAGTGAACAATCAATCGCAACAGTGACCAATCAATCGCAACAGTGGTCAATCAATCGCAACAGTGGTCAATCAATCGCAACACTGACCAATCAAATGCAACAGTGGTCAATCAATCGCAACAGTGACCAATCAAATGCAACTGTGACCAATCAATCGCAACAGTGGTCAATCAATCGCAACGGTGACCAATCAAATGTAACAGTGGTCAATCAATCGCAACAGTGAACAATCAATTGCAACAGTGAACAATCAATAATGCAACAGTGATCAATGAATCTCAACAGTGACCAATCAATTGCAACAGTGGTCAATCAATCACCGCGGCTATTCCTCAAAGCGATCTTTTTATTGCCATTTCGCCTATGCTGAAGTCACTTCACTTCAGTCTGTCAACTCTTTCTCTTTTATCTTAGATGGGTCCAAGGCATGGAGACCTCTAAGCCCGCTCCTTTTCTGTCTGCCACTTCAACCAGTTTTGTTGAAACTATCTTCTTTGACCCACGGCTATATTGAGCATCTCACCATCGTAGGCGAAGATAGCTTACCCAACGCTGTGATGCAAATTATGCCACTGCTGTTAATTGGGCTGATAGTCTCAAACGCTACCGGGACGAAATGGTAGCTCTTGGTGTTAGCTGTATTTTGTGCACCATCTATCCATAAATATAATAAACGTTTTCTACCTGTTGCCAACTCAACACAAATGCCGAGGCTCTTAGACATGACAGTATATGATACGGCGGAGTCGCGCAGTCTGCAGGCATTCCGATTTAATTGGTAAAGTCTGGTATATATGCAAGCCAGCATATGTCTTGGAATAACAGTTACGTCCTCCTTATGCAATCGGCTTCTTAAAACGAGGAAGGTTTAGAAGAGGAACCGAGTTAAAATAGAATCATGTCATACAAATTACTTATCTCAAGCCAGAAGGCGCCAGCAGAGACTTAACTGTAAGAAGATGCCAGGCTTTACCGAATAACACGTAACGGGGCGGGGAGATAGTTGAATTAGTGCATATTTTAACGCATTTTTACTACTGGGACAAAGTAGCCTATGCCACGACTGGGTAGTCTGGGGAGCGTCGTAAGCATTTGGATCTGGGCGTTTTAGAGCATTTCCTGCCAATTGGAGCCCTTTTAGCCACTTAATTTTACCAAAATTTGCTTTTTATTATTATACATAGCCCTAAGACCTGCCATCAAAGTAATTGATATAAATAAGTCGGTGACAGGCTGAGTGACTTTGACGCAATAGCTGTTTGGTGGGTGACTGGTTGATTCTATGTGTGGGATTTTATGTGGGTGGATGAGTGTATGAGTGGTTGAGTGGTTGAGTGAGTGGGTGGGTGGATGAGTGAGTATATCAGTGGGTGGATGAGTGAGTAGGTGGGTGGATGAGTGAGTGAGTGCATGAGTCGATAGATGAGTGTGTGGGTGGGTGAGTGGGTGAGTGAGTGAGTTGGCGAGTGAATGGATGAGTGGGTGGGTGAGTGGATGTGTGATCGGGTAAGTGAGTGAGTGGGCAAGTGAGTAGGTAAGTGAGTGCGTGGGTAGGTTGGTGGGTGAGTAAGGGAGTGCGTTTGTGAATGAGTGAGTGTGCGAGAATTTAGGAGGTAGTCGTTTGTGTTTATATGAATGATATAATATAGTTTTTTCATTTACTTTAATTACTTGTAATTCTCGACAGTCGATTTACCTAAAACAAACTAAATATAAATGTAGATAAACGCATTTTCCTATAGCGACCGTATGGCCTCGACGGTCGACCTTGCTCATTTCTAATGAATCTTGTTTAGTTGATTGGATTGAGTCCTATGCCACCGCTGCTCTTTTGATTGGTGCCACGCCTTTAAACTTTTAAGGTCGCCAAGGACAGACGGTACCAGCCAGAGATTCAAATGTCTTAAATGTAGAGCCACGATCGGTATGCTACATTCTAGCCAAACGTGAACTGTAGGTACCTGTAATGCAGCTGCATTCAGCTGCGTTTGATGTTGGTACAAAATACTGAACGTGACTTTGGACGTGTTTTTGAGAACAGTTCAATTTAGTTGAAATGAGCCTCTCTGACGAATTGTATCTGTAATTGTAATTGCAAATTTATAGAGCGCCAATTCAAGAGAGACTCATCACAGACGAGGAGATTCATTGACATGCGCGTCTAAATACTTGATGGACGACAGTATTTTGTGCATATTATATTATAATTATCTATCATGAGAATGTGTATGTTTACGCTAGTTGGACAGTGCGTTGTTTTGTGAGACGTGCACAGATAATTAATTATATCAAAGTTGTACTGGTGTGTGATTAGTCGCATGAGGCGTGCGAAAAGGTTCGCTGATGTTAGCAATTCGAAATTTGTCAGACAGACCAGAGTTATGTTGAGCGGGGAACGGACATATACCCCTGGACATATTCCCCCGGACATATTCCCCCACACTAGGACAAATTCCCCTTTTGCAAAATCGATGTGCCCACATTTCCGTAAGCCGCGGGTTTTCGGTTCAAAGCCGCGGGTTTTCGGTTCAAAGCCGCGGGTTTTCGGTTCAAAGCCGCGGGTTTTCGGTTCAAAGCCGCGGCTTTTCGGTTCAAAGCCGCGGCTTTGAACCGAAAAGCCGAAAAGCCGCGGACCGAAACTAATTTAACTTTATCGCGTCACACTAATGAATTATGAATAACGATTGACTGACTATTTTGCCGTTACTTTGCCTTGTTCTGCCTGTTTTTGTGTGGTGGGGAAATATTTGGGATAGTTGCTATGAACGACTGACAAAATATTCGCTTTAAAAGGAGACATCTTTTCTGTTGAGTATAAGTCCGCTCATGGAAAACATGGCCTTAACGGGAACACTTAAAGCTTAAATGCTGCCCTGGCTTCACGATCATGATCAGTGATTTGGCCGAGTGACACTGTCACACTATATAAAATTACAGTCTGTAAACAGTATAGCAATGCACTTTATGTCAATCTCGTGCAGCTATAATATTTCTGTTCTCGAGCTGTAATCTGCATACTCACTGACAATGGACAAGTTAAAAAAATTTGTTGTAATAATTGCTATGACTTTGTCAACTGCATGGTCATACTAGAATACCAGATAGCCCAAAGCATTACAAAACTGTTCAAACACAAACAGCATAAAATAAACCCAATAAACTTTGAACAATTTTATTCAGCAATATTAAGGTCTCATTACTCATTAGTATATGAAATTAATGCTTGCCATGCAAAATTGGCTTGAAATTTTTGTATTAGCCTGTTAGCCGTACGTAATCGTTATTACCATGTCAGAAGTCGACTTTAAGTCGGAAGTTGGTTGTTTTTCTGCCAAGTCGCATCAAATCGTTTTGGCTACAAGTCGTCGACTTCAAATCCACTTCAAGTCACTTTAGGGTCAAGTGGGGTCAGATTGGCTGACCAAAGTCACTCCCAGGTCTAGTTTTAGTAGGTGATAGACTAAGCAAAGGTTGCCGAGAATATGCACGCTTTAAGGTGAAAGAAGGATTTGGAGATCACAGTAACCATCGGGATTTGAAATTGAATGCGGGCCGCAAATGCGAAGATCGACGCGTTAGTCTCACATGGCTTAGTCAACTTGTCATTTTCATGGACGCCTGTATATAGTAGCCTATCAATTACGCAGAGGCTTAGAATGAAGTCTACATAAATCAAGGCCTAATGAAGTTGAAAATGACCTCTTAATATTGGCCTAAATAAACGTGACCTTCGAGACTGGAGCCTCTGTTCTGCAGGCGAAGTCACGGTCGTATCGACCGTCTGTTCTCGTGTCGAATGACGTCCGTGCACGGGCTTGCATTTGCCTATGTACAGATTGGGATCCAGCGCCTGTAACAGAGTAAGAGATGAGAAGATTCGTTTGTTATCTTTATATACTGTTTACCTACACCAAGGGTCGATGACAGAGTCTATTTGTCGTTCGTTGAGCCACATCTCACGTAGGTACGCTATTTCTATCTATTATAATTATCAGTGGAGGAGCGAGTTAGCAAAAGGGACCAAAATGTGGGTCTGGGATGAGGCCCGGGGTATACAGTACAGAACAAAGCTAGGGTCAGAGTTCAGAAGAGAAGTCAACTCACTCGAAGCGGAAAACATTTAGGCCTACTATCAAACCAAATTTATAATTTTTGATTACATGACAATGCTGGTTTGTGAGTGATGTTCCAGCGAGGTTTGGGGTAGCGCCCCAGTCAGAGATAAGAAGTCTTCTAATCTGTAGGTGAAAGTATTTACAGAGCAACGAAACAACCTGTCAATGTTTTGTTAATTTCAGTGTAGGCGGTTGAAACGGTAGGCCCCCTATTAAAATTTAAACCAACACTTTTAAAAATGTTCCAATTGAATAGTGGGTAAAGAATTAGACTCGTGGTAAGTGAGCATAATTAATGAAGCATTGTTCTGCAAATCATATATTGTTCAGATGATATTTACTGATGAGCCTATCTTAATTTTTTGCATTGCTCGATGTTGCGTACATTATACACTTTTTGATCTCGTTCAGTCAATGTCTGACTGGCGACCACTCATTGGCCTCTTCCTCTGAGAAAACTGACACTAGTTACCGCTGGCATGTTGAGACAGTCATGTAAACCACAGAGAACGCGCCACCTTTATCGTTCGCATTGAGCCTCGCATTATAAGTGAAAAGAAAAATATGAAAGGACTTGTCAAACTATCGAAACATAATGTTCAAATTTAGGTCATAACGTGATGTACCAAAGATTCTGGTCCTGTCAAGGCTTCTCCTCTCAGTTGTACTCTCTTGAATACCAGTAAACACTATAAATGGCATGGCATTATTAGTAACAAAACTGGGTTAAGTTTACACACAAAAAGGTTCAAATAATTACGATTGCTTGCCGTGAAATCCTGCGCACGTTAATTCTTTTGATTCAAGGTTGACTGTATGCAGTAACTTGAGATATGTATTGACCTTTCAAAATGCAACATGATCAGTGATCGTTTAATTAAAGCTGCATTTATAATGGCCAGAGATCAATACTTCAACGAAGACAATCATGCAAGTGATAGGGATTGCTAGATAGGCTACCCAGCCGAGATGTAGACTAAATATTTTGATCGGTCGGTGGTTGATCACATCGTTTACCCGATAGGGGCCTATATACATACATATATATATGTATATATATATATATATACCATCACGGCTTGTTTGCAAATATATATATATATACATACATATATATATGTATGTATGTATATATATATATATATTTGCAAACAAGCTTTGTGATGGAATATATATATATATATATATATATATATATTAGGGTGTCTCTTAAAAACGAAAGTTTAAAATTTTAATCTCTCACCCTTTCAAGTTGTTAGGTTCATGGAAAAACAATTTTACAAAACATTTGGTGAAAATTGGATGACATTTAGAGGTGGCCCTTTGATGTCAAAGTTTTAGCAATGTAGGCATATTGTTTATTAATGTGCTGCATAGTTCGAATCATTACGAGAAGGACAGATTGCCTTATCAATTAGCCAATTTCAGTCTACAGGAGAAGGAAAGAAGACTTTTACTTCTTCATCATCATCATCATCATCATCATCATCATCATCATCATCATCATCATCATCATCATCATCATCATCATCATCATCATCATCATCATCATCATCATCATCATCATCATCATCTAGCACTGCAGAAGAGAAGGAAGATTAGCCTACCATCCTTTTTGTGCTTCCGGTGATGGTCCATCCCCAAAGAGAAAACAGTTAAACATAATGACTCGCAGACTGTCTTTTGCACTCGACACAACGCCTCACCCAGAAATTCACCTTCATTGTCAGTGAAGCTGCATCCAGCCTTGGGCAGAACGTTATTAATATGAATATCGACAGGAGTACAATTAATTGCTCCAGGGCCAAACATCGTGCCACCAAGTCGAACAAGCTAAAATCACTGTAACTGCTCCTTTGACATTTGACAGCATATTGGGATGGGAAGCTAGTGGAAGGCCTAACTTCCACAGAGCATATGGACCATCTTCCAAATCTTATAGGTGCTGGTGGAGCAGCTACCTGCTGTTCCGAGACTTCCATACATCCGGAACTGCCGAGGTCTAAGATGCCGCCGTCATCATGTCTTCGGAGGAATGTCCCATTGTGGATCGTGTTGCGGCGTTGTGCTTCGACACTACAACCGCAAATACTGTCCTGCTCAAGGCCAGATGCAACTTCACTGGCAATGAAGGTGGCATTTCTGGCGCTTGCACGATTGTAGAGCAGAGACTTGGAAGAGATTTGCTCTTCCTGGCATGTCGCCCTCATATACAGCAGAGCTAGTGGTTGGAGCGGCATTCAAAGTGACAAGTGATGCATCTACTAGCCTTGAAGTTCTTCTATATAAACGAGTTAGGAGGCCTGTGGTGTTCGTTTCCAGGCAACAAGCGCCATGCATTGTGCCAGATGGATGGTCAAGGTTATATGCGATTGAGATATGGGTTTTTCGTGACCAGTTCCAGATGACTGCTTCAGTGAAGAGAGGAATTTGTGATCTGGCAACTTTTGCAGTTATCATCCACCTCAAGACCTGGATTACTGCCCCAATCGGAGTTGAAGCACCTCTGAATGACTTCTGATTCACGATTGAACTCGTAAAATACCCACGTAAAGCCATTTTCAGCACAACAAGCAAAAAGCTAGGATTTCATCTACTGTATGCATGGTACCTTTCTGAAGAGCTGGTTGGACCGGCTCTTTTTGATTACAGAGACTCTGTGGGATGAAGAGGCTGATATTAGCCGCCACGGAAGACCCAGCCCCGGATAGCCTAACCCACCTAAGAGACCTAAAGTGAAATCTGCTGCATTTTGAGCGCCGGGAGCTTGGAACACTTCTGCACGATTAACACAAAAACGACTCTTCTCCATACATGGCCTTCCTCAGACTTTCCTTGCCATGAATGCGATGAAGAGGAAACATTCCAGGAGTCCTTGAGCATCATCATTGACAGTCGTCAATGACAGGGCCAAGCGAGGCGTGGCCCTCATTCAGGAATTTAACAAGAAGTTGACTGCCCGCGAGGAGCAACTACAATTTCTCCTTCAAGTTGTCTCCGACCATCGACGTAAATTTCTTGACTGCAGGAAAAAAACTTTGATGGCAACTTGTGCCAAAGAATGAGAGTAATATTCCTGGAAATAAGTTATTAATTTTAACATAATATATACAGGTAGATAGTGGACAATCTATTAGATAAGCAATACAAATTGATTAGTACAACAAATGGTGATTAATTATACTGTGTAACGTTATACTTCCCATTGTACAAAGTATCATTAATGTTCTAAACTTCACGGCTCGAGGGCCACCTCTAAATATTATCCGATTTGAATGAATGTTTTACAGAATTTTATTTCTATGAACCTAACAATCTGGAGTGGTGAGAGGGAGAGAAACAGAACAAATATGTTTTACTATATGCTAAGAGACACCCTAATATATATATATATATATATATATATATATTTGCAAACAAGCCGTGATGGAATATTTTATGGCGGAGTAAATTAGTAGAAATTTCGGCAACGCTGCTGTACGCTAATCATCTGTAGAAGAGGTGATCTGCTTTGGACTATTAATCAACAATAAGGGATCATAGTCTAGATCAAAACTGGATAGACGCAGTTAGAACTCGAAATGAACAATGAGAACACTTGTCAGATTGCACTATGTACGTCGTGTAATTTGTACTTGCATTATTGAATCATCTGTCAGTTGGAGATCAGGCGTCTCGCGAGGTAAAAGGATAATGTTCAAAAATCTTTCTTATCAACATACAAGAGAGGAGTTAGGGCCTATCGTTTGATGGTTGTACCGTAACAAAAGTGACAGCTCATTAAAAACGCTTGAAATGCGCTTTAATTCTATAAATCCGTCAGTGCTGTTCTTATATGCTTGACGACATGTATACATGACTTTTGCTGTTTGCTGTGATCCTATAATTACAGAGACTTCGAGGAATACGGATCCCCAGTCGTCCTTCCGTAGGTTTGTGCAGACACATATCGTAGGATGGCGGACGACTCGATTGAGTGGCCAGACATTCTGATCATTGTCCTCTATTTTGTCATCGTTTTGGGAGTTGCACTCTGGGTGAGTTCAATCATGCGTCTTATTTCGTAGAATTGCATAACCTACTTAAAATACAGGCCTGTAAGGAGACACCATATATATAGCCTAGGCCTACTTTAGCAGAAACAACAATAATAATACCGTAGTTCGTTTTACTTAGCCTCACGCCGCAGGCCTAACTTTATTTAGCGCTTTTCACGAAAATTACTTAAATATTTGCAGGCTTATGAAAAAGTACTTAAAATATTCATGTAATTTAAGTTTTAGGAATCATTTTTGCTATTGTTCTCGTAGATCTAGGAGAGAGTGCCACAATACGCACCCTTTTTCTTTTATTTTCTAGTGCGCAATATCATAATTAATACCATTATAAATACACAAAATATGCAACCTGTGACCTTTTCATGTTCAAAGCACAGGCGTTCTCAAAAGGCACAAGTAGCCTATTGTATTGCAACAGCTAAATATTTTACTTTATCTAAAGTCAGAGGGGTGCATCTGGAGAACTATAGAACTATAGAAGTGAATCTTAGCATATAAACAACATATCTACACGTCTGCCATGGCCTAATCAGCGTGCCTAGTACCATGACATTTCGATATATTAAAATGTGGTACATGCTGAAACGCTATTAGAGCTTCACAGTATACGTGTTGGACCTATACCATCCAATATGGGGTAACAAATATAGAAATATAGTATTAAAACATGGCATGGATATGTCATTGCGATACCGTTATAACGTGGAACTCTAACCTGGGCCTAAACGAACTGTATCTTAGTCAGTCGCTCTCTTTCAAGTTTCTCGCTAAGAGTAACTCTGAATCTTCCTAGAAATTGGCAACCGGGTTAAAGCACATGTCCTGTAAAAGTCTCTGTAAGGATTTTGAGATACAACATTTTTTTCAAGAAAGTGGCAAGAATGCCAATACTTGAGGGCAGCTGATGTGCGCTGTTCACCCACACTATACGATCCTCGCTTGTCTTTCGCTATATTGTTTTTCCCATGATCTAACAACCAATATTTAGAATCATGTCAGACCAATGGCATTGGTCATGACTCAACTAATTTTATTTTATTTGAAAAAAAAATCGTGTTAATTACCGATATTCCATACTTGTGTATGCAAAACGCACCGGGTGTGTTTTGGGTGTTCTGGTTGTGGTGTATCTTGGCGCAAACGGGTCTCAACCCTAAAGACAATTTATTATGGATCACCATGGCATAGATGATGCCAAAATGGAGCCTGTATAGGCAATAGGCATATTGACGTTTTGCAGCTAATGAAACAGTTGAGATTTATATCGAAAGGCTATTCCCAGACTTTGCATTTACCTGGTGAAATTATAACTTGCAAAAGTCTCAAAAATGGAGTAAAGTTACTTTCCTTGCAGTAAGCGCTTTCCTCTCTGAATAAAGGAAGCCAATTATTAGTAATTACATATAGACACGTGATCTACTTATTATGTAGCAATATTCTGCTGCGTTAAGGGACGAGAAAGAGTATGGATAATAGGAGGCACGTCTTAGGATTAGGGTTAGTTTTGTGCTACTTAACCCCAATGGAGGCAACTTCACAGACCATTCAGTCAGCCTAGTTATAGAAAATAATTAGTCAACGGTAGTATATAGTGACTTTCAATTAATCAATCGAGTGAGATGAATGAGATCCTTCGCCACCGTTGCTCGTTTGTGGGCGAATCGTCCTTCAAGGTCCGTTGAGCAGTGTTCAAGCCCTGCGGAAATATACGCAGTTGCTACATAAAACCGTGTAAATCTCACATTTTAAATGTTGACTTCTGCTCGCAAGACATCAACTTCTCGTTCTTCAAAGCATCGAAGCGTGAAGTGATGCTCTAAAGGCAGATAATTGTTAGCTGATGTTCTCAATCCAACTGTTCTCATTTCGAATGATCGGTTCAAGAAAAACAGCTAGGGCTACTCAGATGCAGCCTATACGTTGAGCGAGGTTGTCGGGTTCACTCTGCATTTTGATGATCTAAAAAAGACTGACTAAATCCGTGGAAAAATTTATTCTATAGAAATATCATATGTTCTATAATCCCCTCCTCCTAACAACGTTTGTTGCAATTTGTGCTATTTAGTTTAGGCCAAAACAAAATAATGGTGTGTTTCCGGTAACGCGACCGAGTCAATTTTTTGCCGCGACTCGATAAATTTTGTAAAAAACTGTTCTCATTTTTCGAAGGATCGGTTCAAGAAATTTTTTTTTTTTTTGCTTCACATACGGTACATTAAGCTCATCCTACGCCCCTTTGCATGCCGGAGATGCAGAATCGCGACATTATAGGTGCATTCACTAAAGCAGAGACGTTCGGAAACTAGCGGTCTTTCAATGGAAATAATGGTGAACAAATTTATTATTTTGGACCAAAATAAAATTATTTCTCCTACCTACCCCTTTTTTTAACTCTGTTACCGGAAACACACCATTATTGTATTATTTGCCTTATGTCGATATGTCAAACCATGGTTTCTAACCGTGATGCTTCTCATTCTAGGCTTCTTGCACGGCAAAAAAAAGCAATGCATCAGGATACTTTTTGGCCGGAAGGAACATGCACTGGATTCCAGTAAGTCTTACTCGAGTCTCTCAACTGTTTTTCGGATTTTCGTAGTTTCAGTAAGTTTTCTTCGAATTCCGTAAGTTGAGCCCGAATGCCACAGTTTTTCTCGATAACCGCAAGTTTAGTTAATTTCTTAGTTGTTAATGGATTGTCGCAAGGTTTTGAATTTCAGTAATAGTCAGGGACGTAACTAGCGTTGGACTTGTGGGAGGGGGCCTTAATAACCAAATGAAGCTGAATCCTTTCTTAATATATCATGCCCCAGGCTCATGCTACCGCACTCGCCATGCTCAAGGTTTAAAGTCCCCACACTTATAATATTGTTGATGTCAGCTGTTGCTTTGAGGATGCTCTATAGTCTAGTGCATGTTAGCTCGCTGGACTATCCACCGAGAGGTTAGGACTCAACCCCGCCACAAGAGAAATCTGTTTCGAGATTTCTGCTCCACATGCGAATCTTAGCGAACTCAACTGTAATGAGTACACTAACCATACACCGTCAGTGGGAGATCAGACGGCGAGGGAGAGAACTGACCTCCCACTCTCATATATGCCGAGGATAATAAAAAAGGAAGTCGCTAACACTACTTACACATGGCGTGCCTCTCAGGCTAGCTGAAAAGACTTTCTTCATCGTGTTCTTGTTCTTCTTGTTCTTGTTCTTGCTCTTCTTTTTCTTTCTTCTTGTTCTTGTTCTTGTTCGTGTTCTTCTTATTCTTGCTCTTGTTCTTCGCATTCTTCTAACTGTTGTATTGTGGCTTCTCGTCTGGTACAGATCGGCGCGTCAACGTTCTCAACAAACGTCGGGGCTCCGATGTTTCTCGGTCTGGCTGGGTCAGCTGCCGCCTCAGGAATATCAGTCACGATGTTTGAGTGGCACGTACGTATACAGACAAAACGCTTTTCATGCGTAACCATGGTCTAAGCTCATGACTTGGATTGTATCGATAATCGATGACATGGCATCAAATGAAATTAAACAATGCACATACAAAAGGACTACAGGTAGGTAATAAAACATAAACTCCGCCACTGCTTGTACTCCGGCAGTGCCAATCCCAATCCTGGAAAAGGAGGAGGGCGACGCTAATAATCTCTGTTATGACGGAGTGTCATTAAACAGCAACTAACTAATAAAGCGTAGTAGCTGTGACAAATGTTAAACTAAGGTCAGCAGACTTTTAGGCCTAATCAGACTTTAATATTACCGTATGTAATATGCAACGATTGGATTCGAAGTTATTGCCTTCGCAGATTTGAATGTTGCATACAATTAGTCGCTTATGTGTTGGTAGACCATAGTCCTAGAAAGTAGACAGTAGAAACAGACTTCCTATGGTCTTCGAAGAGTTTCTAACGAAATTCTCAACGCATGACTTCAAGACTTGCTCAAGATCATGAAAGAATTACTAGAATAAGAATTGTAGCTTTTAAAGCTTTTCTACCTATATATGCCGACAATAATACCAAACGCATTAAATAATGTGTCATTGTTTGTATCTTAATGCTTTGCAGGCGATGTGGATGTTGCTGCTGCTTGGCTGGATATTTCTACCAGTCTACATTTCTTCTGGCGTAAGTCGACAGGAAAAGTAGCGAATTCTTAACAATTGAAAGTAGCCTACGGATTAGGTCAAATATTGCGTTAATTAACCAATTGTTATGCAAAAGCAACTAACAGTGTAGTTTTAAGAAGAAACAATTGTAATTTTGCCCTGTTTTCCAAATATTTTGAAAAGTTGCATATACTAGGCTATGATGAATCATATGTCATCATCATGTGATTCATTAGCCTGTGTGTCATATCAATATCAATATATGGTCTGAATAATAATTTCATCTGTTAGCATCCTGTCAAGATGTATCTCGATCAGGGCATTCAACTTTTATGGTCCTATTAGAAATGCAAACCAAAATTGCAAAAGCCATAACCGATCATGATTACCAATATGGATGTTTCTCGATCTTTCAAAGGCCTTCGACACCGCTTTCCATCAAATCCTGATTAGTTAACTGAAGAATTAACATTAAATAGTTTACTGGTTATCTAACCGACAGGAAACATTGCATTATAAACAATGATTAACAGGAAACATTGTAGGCTATCATGCACAATGATTATCCTTGAAACTTGTATTCTGTTTGTTGTGGACTTCATACATACGGGAATCTATTGTTGTTGGTGTACGTGCAATAGAGTATAATGCTTACAATTTGTGCATATAATTATATGTTATAGTGTTTTACGATGCCTCAATACCTGCAGCTTCGCTATGGCGGAAAGCGTATTCGCACCTGGCTGGCTATACTCTACATGATACTGACCGTCATCTCACAAATCTCCGTAAGTACTTCAGTGTTTCATTCTCTGCGTATCAGTGGAGCACGGTAGCCGGTTGGTTAGAGTGCCTGTCTTGCAACGCAGAAAGTATGGGTTCGAACCTCCATTGAGGCAGTTACTCATGTAGAGACCCTGAACAAGTCCTTCACTCACAGTTGCTCAACGCCAGCGATGCTCTTTCGTATGACCGTGTGTGCATGACTGAACTTAAGAGAGAAGAGGGCAGCATCATAATTATACAGCTTACTGTACTGTAGCACATGAAGAGAGGCGACGATTCGAACTACAATCTCCGACGCTGCTTATTCTGAGATTGACCTTCGTCGCCAAACATCTGTACTAATTCTTTCCGCGTTCAATTCTTTCCAACTTTCCATGTCTTCGATTCTGTTATTAAAGCCTAGGCCTATATGCAGCAGGCATATTATTTCATCGTATTAGTTCTCTGTATGTCTGACTGCTTGCCTGCCTACCTAGCTGCCTGTCTGTCTGTCTGTCTGTCTGTCTGTATCTTTCACTGGACTCTTTTTGGCTGATTTGTTTTTTCAAAATTAGGGTCAACTCTACGCTGGAGTCGTATTCGTGCAGCAGATCTTCAAGTGGAATATCTACATCTCGATCATCGCCATCCTGGCTGTAACCGGCGTTTTCACGATAATCGGCAAGTAGCCCCTACTTGACTCGAAGATACATAGGCAGATACAAACACACTCAGATACAAATACATGCAGACACAGAGACACAAATACACACTGAGGCACACTGAGAACTTTAGACAGGCACGTACACAACAAAGAAATGTGGAAATGTAACTACAGTAGCAAAGTAATCCAAAATCCTAATCGGGAAACATATTTGCAATTTTATACAAAGCACCGACAGGGCTAAGAGTCGACGACTTCTTAAGAATTAGGGTCAAATCTAGCCACCAGCATCTTCTCTACCCTGCGTTTGGTCATTTGAACGTACACCTTGTAAACGTAGACCTATAGAGACAGGCCAATATTATTTGCAGATTCAATTGTCAATAAAGAGACAATACTAATGTAGAAAAGGTGGCCCAAAGGTCAAGAATGAGAGTCGGCCTCTTCGAGGTACTTTCTGTAGGTCCTTCTTAGATCCTAAACGCGATTGGCCAAAGGGTCGCAGATGTCAGAGAAAGAAAATCTCCTTCTTATCTGTTCAAAGTTGCTATTAACCTTTGGTCATAACTAATTATAGTTGTACTTAGACCTACACAAGGCCTACTGCATTTTCGAACTGTGCGTATTAGCTCGCAGGTCATCGTTATCGACATGAGTGTCTCCTCAAATCAAAACATACACGCCGATATATCGGCTCCTCATTAAAACGAATTTAAGTAAGGCAGCTGGGCAATTGAAGTTTGTTAGAAAAATTGGTGCTACATTTAATCAATTATGAACAATTAGCTAGCCTGATCTATCGATGTATGCGTGCAAACGATAGGCCTTATTTTATTTAGGAAAACCCTCTTATGCTGCACCACTCGTTTGAGACTGATTTTTAAGTCTACGTGTCACGAAATCCGAATGATAGCACAATCAGCAACAATGCATTCTCTAACCTTTGCGAAAGTTTAAATTCTGCTCTTCTTATGTCTTACTACATCGTTGGCGAGGCTTAATTATAACTAAATCGTTGGCGAGGCGGTGAGGCAGTGGACTGGTTCATTAATAAGCCGAGACTATTGCTTTTCTCTCCTCACTGCATGGTCTCCCGCAGGTCCGGATTGAGAGACTAGAGCGCGGGCGGACCGGCTTATCGGCGGGTTTGCCAAGGCCGACCGAATATTCCACTATATGCGCGATGTAGGCTATTGCACTGGCTTCCATTCTCTCAGTGCATCTCATTCAGGATTGCGTCCCTGGTGTGGGCCTGGTGTGGCGATGTCTTTTGAGCTCTTCACCCTCTTACCTGCCACCCAGTTTCCTCTTTCACTGGCACCCGCGCGTTGCGCTCCTCGGTCCGTGATGACTTGACGGTTCCATCTGCCCGTTCTGCCACAATGCAGTCCTGATCTTCTCAGTGTTTGGTCCATCAACATGGATTGGGCTTCCGTTGGCCATTCGCCTTCTCTCAAACGTTACTCACGACTACCTTCTTCCACATGACCTCGGTTGAGAATTGAGAGCGCTTCTGAATACGGGTCTTGAAGGGGTGCTATAAGTTTAGATTGAAGCAAATGACAGCACTCAAGCTTTAGATTGATATAGGCCTAGACTAAATAACACGACAGATGTACAAGGACTGTTATTGAAATCTCAAGCGTTTCTGCATTATCTTTTCGCTATGTATGGAGATTGGAGAAGCATATTTTCTTGGATCTCTTAACTTCAGCTATGCGTATTTATAGCTGATTCAATTGTATTCCTATACACACTGGATTGCTATCAGCTCTTATCTGCGCCTGTGTTTATCATGTCAGTTGAAATGCTTTGCGTTAATAGGAGGTCTGACGGCCGTCATTTGGACAGACACCATTCAAACTATCATACTACTTGGAGGAGCGACTACAGTCGCAGTTTTTGGTAAATTCCGCATTTTATATGTGCATGTGAATACGTGTACCGGTATATTTTGTACCCGCGAGGTTTCTGTACCTGACACGTACCCGCGGGTCGGGTACGGGTCGGGTACGAATTTCACGGGTCGGGTCGGGTACGGGTAGGGTCATCACGGGTACGGGTATACCCGGTTTTACCCGTGCCGACGTGAAGTTTTGGGGTTACAATGTCACCGTTACATATAATAGAGAATGTAGGCGCACAACGTACTATTAACAGTTACCTAGTGTTCTAGCTTATAGCATATATACCTACCAAGAAGATAAAATGTACAATGCAATTGAGACAGCACAACAGTTGCATGTGACAGGTTCCATAAGTTGACTGTCTATTATCATTACTACTACTACT
This sequence comes from Aporrectodea caliginosa, assembly GCA_020284085.1. Classification (NCBI taxonomy): domain Eukaryota; kingdom Metazoa; phylum Annelida; class Clitellata; order Crassiclitellata; family Lumbricidae; genus Aporrectodea; species Aporrectodea caliginosa. Next base: position 2,300,390 of record JACEVL010001026.1, read on the forward strand.
ACAACTGCTACTGCTGCTGTTGTTGTTGTTGTTATAATTATTATTATTATTACTACTACTACTACTACTACTACTACTACTACTACTACTACTACTACTACTACTACTACTACTACTACTACTACTACTACTACTACTACCTACTACTACCACTACTACTACTACTACTACTACTACTACCACTACTACTACTACTACTACTACTACTACTACTACTACCACTACTACTACTACTACTACTACTCACTACTACCACTACTACTACTACTACTACTACTACCACTACTACTACTACTACTACTACTACTACCACTACTACTACTACTACTACTACTACTACTACTACTACTACTACTACTACTACTACTAGATTTACAACAACAACTACTACTACTAGTCTACTACTATCATCGGCATCAGCCTATTTATTATTACCACTGCATGCTGAGTTGTAAGCCTATTGGCCTGGTAGGAATAGGGACTTTGGGAAGGCGTGTTAATGACGTGACGGGTACTGTACGGGTACGGGTATACCCGCGGGTACGGCAGGGTCGGGTAGTAATTTTGAGTACGGGTCGGGTACGGGTACGGGTAACGGTTCTGTGTTACGGGTACGGGTTGGGTAGCAAAAATGCTGTACCCGCAGACCTCTAATGTGAATATGTGTACCGGTATATTGTCACTTGATATATATGGTGTATAAATGTCATTTGAAACATGGCATACAATGATGTCCAGATGTGTGATCATGTCCAATATCATATTACGACAAGGACAAGCCGAGTTATAACATTTCGCGTTGATTCTTTGCATTTGTTTGTGCATATATCAGGTTATTTATGTAGCGTCGTTTCTTCTTATTATGTTGAATTTGAATGAGCCTAATTGGAGTTATTGTTATTAAGAATTCAAAGAAAGCTTAGAATTGTCATGCCATGCAGTCCCACTTAGAGGAAAGTGAAAGATTCAAGTCTTAGCTGAGTAGTAAGTGTCATCGTTTATGCATAAAAAGTCCTATTATCGCTCAACAATGGCTTAACTTTTATCTTAGGCGTCTGTTACGCCTCATCTGAAATCAGAATACTTCACTGGTGAATGCGGAAAATACTCCCAATAGTTCAATAATTGGAAGATTCAAAATGTCACGTCGACAACATTAGCAAAACACTCAACGATATCAATAATAGCTCACATAATGAGCCTTATTATCAGCAGATCATTATAAGGGTTATAAACAATAGTCGCTGCGGTATCATTTTCATCTTGAGCCTTCAATTGTGCTTTATTGACTTTTTTAGTAGCACAGGCCTAGACCAGGAGTTGACATTCCGAAGTTGATCTCTGCTTGATTATTTATACCCTATTATGCTGATTTACACAATGATTCTGATAATATTATATATATGTATAGTTGTATATACATGTATGCATAGTTGTATGTATACATATCCGCAACCAAACACATGCACCTAACTCAAACCATTCTAGCATAGGCCCTCATAGAATCTATACAATCAAGCTATGACATCTATTACACACGAATGCGAATTCAAGAAAAATCGCTGCATCGCTGACACTTCATACCATAGCTATAGCTTTAGGGACCGCTCTACTTCTCGCTCTTGTTCTTCTTCTTGTTGTTCATCTTAAAGCGTTAAAAATGCACCTTTCTAATTAATTTTATCAGCAGCTCAACTGGTCATTTTGCAGCGTTTTCAATTCGACAGACAACCATGCGACATAACTTACTTCAGTTTCTTCGGCATCATCTGCTCAATTCTAGCTAGTAACCTCTCCTCCACCTTTGCTTTTCTCAAAACCTTTGTCTTCTCTTTGGCCTTGCGCACTGGGAGCGTCTCTGAATGGTTCGCCCTATATGAAAGGCGCTTTATAAATGTTTGAATACAATACAATACAATACAACAGCAACTGAAAACCATTTCATTGATCGTGGTCTCTTAAAAGTGTATAGGCACAAAACTAGACATAATAATTCAACAGTTTGACAACCGGGACCTTCCTTACGTGCGACTTACTTCCTCTCCAAATTTGTTGGAGTGTATTCTGAATGGTTGTATTACATGGCTGTCTGTTCTGTTAGTAGTTAAGATTTCAATTGCATAACATGTAAATGTACAGCGCAGTGCGTTTGTCAGGCGCTTAATAAAGAAAAGATTATTATTATTATTATTATTATTATTATTATTATTGTAGCTAACCAACTGACTGTTTATTTAGAAATGCATGGGTTGCTACCTCCCCTGCAGTCTGGTTTTCGGAGGAATCATTCCACCGAGACTCTATTGGTTCGCCTTCTGTCAGACTTCTATGGCGCCATGGACTGTGGTCAGATAACTCTCTTAGCACTTTTTGATGTCAGGTCAGCATTTGACAACCGGATTGTAACTATATTTGTCTGTGAATGTATATGAGAACAGCCTTGATCAGCGTGAATGGCTACGAAAGCATGAGTGAGCAGTACATGGGTGCAGCCGCCAACTACACCTATCGAGATGCCGGTCTCTATGGCAACCGGACGTGTGGCTTTCCGCCGGAAGACTCTTTCCACATCTTTCGGGCTGCGGACAGTCCCAGTTATCCATGGCCTGGAATGATCTTCGGGCTTACAGTCCTTGCACTGAACGCTTGGTGCACGGACCAGGTGAGAGGAACATCTCCATCAGTCACTTCATCTCCATCTGTAAACATGAACCATTTATAATGTGATGTAGCTGAACATTCGTTTAGAACCACTATACGTTCAGCATACATGGGACGAAATCCGCCACTGTTTGTACTCTGACAGTGCCAGTCCCAAGCCTGGATAAAGCAGGAGGGCGGCGCTAATGATCTTTGTTATCGCACAGTGTCGTTATACTGAAACTACTATAGTACACATAGGACGCTTTAGGAGCTTAGGAAGATTTTTTCTCAGATTGGAATGCAATATTGCTAGTGATCGATATCCTCACGTAGACACAAGTCAACAGCTGCATAAGTTTCGATTTGTCTGCAGTAGGGAATGCAAACCCGGGTTACCCGAATCCGGGTTACCCGGGTTATCCGGCTTTTTTCCAAACCCGAAACCCGGGTTTGAACGCGATTGAAACCCGGGTTTGAACGCGATTGAAACCCGGGTTCGACGGGTTTGAAAATCGTAACTTTCACCGTCCTTCACGGTGTGAAACTCACAAATGCAGAGTAATGGAAATATAACGATAATAGTGGTTGATAACGGGTTTACGTAATACAACTTCTAACTACTTATTTATCGGCTCATTCCATATCTTTATTGGTGACTTCGTATGAGTGTGGCTTCCCATTTCACACGACCAGTGACTAATGTTGAGTGTTTTGACACGTCGGCGTCGTAGCTTCGAATTCGTAAATAATAGCAGTAAACTGTTTTTATTTGAATTTAGTGATTTCAGACACAAATCCAAACAATGTCTAAATCAGCAAATGTAAAGGGTGGTGTTTGGGATCATTTCGTTCACGATTCTGAGGGCCAGACGGCTCAATGTCAGTTATGTAACTCGCAGCAAAAATTGCCAGCGGTGCAACAAGAAATATGCATAGGCTATTCATCTTGGGTCCAAGCATAAGATAAACCTGCTGAAACACTAGGACGTTGGTGACCCTTGTCGTTCTGACGAAGCCAATGACGGTAGGCCTCTTAGTCCAAGCACAATCACAGGCAGCGATATGTCTCCAAAGCAGCATCTACTTTAGTAAGTTCTGGCTCTACAAAATTGGGTTGCAGAGTAACGATGACTAAATTATCTTCTGAAAGCAAATGGGCAGGCACTGGAATGGCCTAAAGCTGAGATGTAGACGATTAAGCTGTCATTTGACAATTATTTTATAGGCCTATGTAATGTTTCTTTCAGACAGAACGCTCCGGAACGGCATTCCGTGAATTTTTTCAAGCTGCTAAAAATTATTTCATTTACTTACATTTTTAATAAAAAATTATTTAGTTAATTTAATTTAATTTCAGTGTGTTCAGTGTTTATTGGTATTCAAGATGTTATAAAATTAGAGGCTCAGGTTTAGGCCTTCGGAACCCTTGCAATGTCTTCCATAACTGTTCTGGAATTGTTCAGTTCCGGAACATTTTTATTGAAAAACACTGCTTAAAAAAAAAATATCGCGATTATCCTAAAGTTTTCTTTTTATGCAAAATTCTTGACTGTTGGAGAACGTTGGACTTGTAGCTGCATACGACGACGTTGTTCTTACGCAAGTGCAGCAATAATATTTATCATGTAAAATTTATTAACCCGTCCAAACCCGGGTTACCCGGGTTTTCACGGCGGTCAAACCCGAAACCCGGGTTTCGTAAAAAGACCTCGGGTTTGCATTACCTAGTCTGCAGTACTCTCATTAATCTTGATGAATCGATTCTCTCTTGGGTTAGCATCAGTACAATGCAATAAACTGTATTTGATATTGTCCTCCTTTCAAAGTGCAGTAGTGCACACGACCATACGACAGAACATGATGGCGTAGAGCAGTTGTGCGTGAAGGACTTGCTCAGGGTCCATACACAGTAATTGCTTCGGACAAGGCTCGAACCCGTACTCTCCGCGGTACAGGTCGAGCGCTCTAACCAATCGGTCACTGTGCACTGCGTGCAGGGCGTTTGTTTTATTCGACCATAATCGAAATCTCCGGATTTCTACAGTGCCCAAGAAAGCTAAGTCGCTTATTTCAAGCCAAGTACAAATCAGGTTACCCGCAGAATAATTTTCCTCATTTGCCTCAGTCTGTCTTGCTTTCATTAGTTAATTGCATAGTTTCTATAATTATATTCAACTTAACGTTTGTTGCGACTTCTTACTGGAGTCCATAAGACCAATTTTATGGCAGCAACTAGTCTATCTGGCCAGAGCCGTAATGTAGACGCCCAAATACGAAAACATCTTCCTGTATATATGGACCTTCTGCAGTGGGAATGCAACGGTTTTCGACAGGATTCACCGATTCAAGTTCACAAACCTCTCAGCTAAGTAACTAAAAAGATGCTGGGGGTCAGGTCTTGACCCCCCCGGCTGTATCTCTGTCATCAAGTACAAAAGAATATATAGCCCAGTTCCTTTACTTTTAAGTAAATTAGTTACTTATTTACTGATATGGTTTGTGACTGAGAACGGAGAACCAGTCTACAGAATTAAGGTGAAAGCCAATTTCTGTAACACGTTTATTTCCTTTTCCTCTAAGCAAATGCTATAGTTCGAGCACATGGTCGAGGCTATTTAGTGCTCAAACCAACTAAATATTCGTTGTTCGATTCCAGCTTCTCGCCAAGAACAATTTTAGAAAATGAGGTTGTTAGCGTTTGGATTTGAGAGACTGAAGCGGAAGATCAGTGAGAATGGTGACAATGAACGCGAGATAGAATTAAAAATGCCTCTAGTCCCTCTACATTCCGATAAACCCAGCGAAAGTCGAAACCATTCACAGCATATCAAAACTTTCTAACAATGGTTAAGCAGGCAGAACCTTGGGGAATTTTTTGCCAGTTTCGACAGTGAAAGGCGTTATAAAAGTGTTAACACTATTCAGGGAGCTAATGATGAGAAGATATTTAAGAGCTTAAGAAACCAGTTTTCCAATCTTTGTATGACAATTTGGAGCAGAGATTTCCATCCACTGATTTTATAGAGGCTGCTAATTCCTTAAATAAAACTGCATGGCCAAAGGACCCTCTGCAAAGGGCATTGTTTGAAGACAGACATAATTATTGCATTATTGTGCAAAGAGTTTGGAATGAGTAATTCTGACGCAGCTGAATCTATGCTTAAAAAGTGTGATGGTTTATTGCTTGGGCAAAAATTACAGACACTTATTACTTTGTTGGAAGTTCTACCTGTTTCATCTGCTGAGTGTGAAAGAGGATTCAGTCACTGAGTCAGATGAATCTATGTCACACTAGTGGAAGAAACAGGCTTCTGGTGAGTTCAGTGAATGATCAGTTGATGATTAGCATCAATGGTCCACCTCTTACTGCATGGAATTTATAACAATATGTTGTTTCTTGGCTTAAAGCTGGCAGACATGGTGCTTTGGACAAAGCCACTGGGTTACCAAAGAAAAAAGTTACAAAACATAGTTCAAAATTATTTTTTTAAACTACCGGCTATAGTGTAGGAATTCTATGCATTATGTTTTAGGGGCTGTTCACATATTATATAACGCTCAAGAGGTAGGTGGGTGGGTTCCTGTTTTGTTAGCGTTATAGGTTTATGGTGGGTGGGGTAGGTTCAAGGTTTCGTTATATAACAAACTTTTTCAGCTTATGCTATTTTGCTTGTTTGTCTGACCATTGGACTTTCACTGTAATATTTTAATAAATATTCTTCATTACTAATTGTGTTTTAGTTACTTACTCACTCAGTGCTTTGCATAATATGGGATGTGGCTAGCTGGTAGGTAGCAGCGCTCTATTTCAAACTATTCGAGGGTGGCCATATTGTTCATTTAGGACGCATTCTCAATCAAGAAATCAAGAAATTTCGTTTAATATTCAGAGTATCACACTGACAGGTCGCAACTTGTGACAAGTATAAGGTAACAAAATTGTCTTTAATAGCTCTGAGAGTTAGCCATGAATTAATTGGTTATTATACCATTGACTCAGTTCTGACAGCTACAAGTTGAAAATAAGATAATTAGAATAGTGGTGTTGTAAGTTACGGCAGCTTTAATGAGGTGATGAATGAGCGAATGAGGTGATAAACATAATCCAGTCACTATTAAAGTGCTATTAACTAACATTGTATTGTTATAAATCCTCGACAATATCAACTTGACAGTATGATAATAATAATAATGAAAGTTTCCAGTTGTGTAATACAATAAGGTCCACTGTATGTCTTTGAATGTGCTTATAGACTGGGGGGGGGGGGTAGGAAGCATATCTGTTATATAATATAGGGGTGGGGGGTCACAGCTGCTGTTATGTAACGTTATTAGGGGTGAGGGGTAGGCAAAAAATTGAGATTTTTGCGTTATATAATATGTGAACGGCCCCTTATGTTATTGAATTACCCCAGTACTTTCCAAAAACTTGGTGTTTGGTCTATGTGATCATGCATGGGCGTATTTAGGGGTGGTTTTACAGGTTTAAACCCCATCCCCGAAATAAATGAATTATGTTATTAAAAACTAAAAATGTAGAAAAATATGACCATTTCCAATGGAAAACCTCGAAAACTTAAAACGCCTCTGAAATTTTTCCTGCTTACGCCCTATGATCTAATTCGTTTGTTGTATCGCCTAGATAAATTTCAAGAAGAAACTAAGATATCTCATGAGTCGTCAGTTGTTGCATATTAACAACATTAAAATTTAATTTAGACCTGTGATCGTGTAGCCTACTTTTGGTAACCTGAAAATTTTCGACCCCCCCAGTTATTTTTTGACAACTAAAACACTGGTGGGAATGCAACGGTTTTCGACAGGATTCACCGATTCAAGTTCACAAACCTCTCGCAGTTTCTAAATAGGACTAGCATATAACCTAATTATTTATAAGGCAGCCTCTTTCGTTGCTCATTCATTCCTCCAACTCATAAGTGTTCGTAGGACATTTTTAATCAAACCTATTCATTTATAAAGCGCGGTCATCATAGTGCACACATGATGGAATCATAGCCGAAAATCGGATTCCATCGGAGAGCCAGACTGAAATATCTAATAGGCCCAGAGGCGACCTGAGGGTCGCTCTTTGTTTTTAAAATCTGTCTCAATTATTATGTATACGTTGCAGTCAATTAAAATATGAACGCTTGATGCATGCAGATGCTGAAAATGACAAACGTAATTTTTGGAATTGTCTATATTATAATGGACGCACTGAAACTTATTGGCGTAGAATTTTTCTGTTTTTCAACTAAAACCAAAAGAATTGGTGTCACCCTCCTGCTCATCAACGCTTTGGATTGGCACCACTTGAAAACGACAGTAAAGGAGCGTCCAGTTGCCAACTGCCCGCAAACCACTATTATAATAGCCACTATAACGACGAGTCTCTTTGGAAACCATATTTGGAAACCTCTGCATATAGGCGTGTATAATTAATTAGTGGCTTTGTAGTTAGATTGGCCTTCCAGGTCTGTTACTTCTCTAGACTTTTTGTTCGATTAACTTCATATCTTATCCTTTATATGCATTTCGTGAGCAATATTATATATTATAAACCTGTATGCATGCATTATATTTAGAATGGAGTCTGTATGCGCATATATTGTTTTTATAATTTTATATAGGTCTGTATCAGTTTTAAAAACGATATGGTTATTGTGAATTTCTTATTTTTATTGATTGAGAGTGCACTCTTTAACGCATACAACACATCACTTGCGCTTAGAACAAAGCCGCTAAATAAATACTGATTGGTCGTAGGGTCGTATAGACTAATTTATTACCGCATAATATCTACCTGTATATAATTATGAGCACCCTCTTCCGCATCGTAAATGCGATAGATTATATGAAATGCTGTATAGAAGCGCTGCCTTTGACTATTCTGTGTACTATAGCTGTGCGTGCAGCGCTCTCTTTCCGCCAGGAACATGTCGCATGCAAAGGCCGGAGTCGTTCTCGCCGCATACCTCAAGATCACCTCGTATCTGTTCTTTATCATCCCTGGAATGTGCAGCAGGGTCCTCTTTCCACGTAAGTTCTAACCACCAGGCTCGGCAACCTCTCGTCGTCATCACGACGCGGGCGTAATGATGACGAAGAACCAATTAACCCAACATTCGTCTAACGTTCAACATCGTCAACCTGAAGGATGGCGCCTAGCAGGCTGCCGCATTATTACTTTATTACTATCTCTTTATTATTATTACATTACAATAGTATTACTTCCTTGAACCTTTATCAACCGTTATTGTTCACCTACAGCGTTTTGCCCGCTGTTTTATGCAATAAACGAATATATACATCAAGGGAATCACACATGACTTTTAAAGGGGAAGGGAATGAGAATAATTTTCACATTCATATATTCAGCGAAATAGCATAACTTACTATAACACACTGAATGAATTATGTACGTCTCGTTAGTTAAAAGCTTTTTGTTTAATTTTTTTTTATTCTGTTATGCTTAAGTATTGTTACTTGTTAGACTGTTATGCTAATTACTCGTCATCTCAAACAGATTCGTTGCTATATAGTTGTCTCAAATAAGCTGGACTTCGGTCCTTTCCATTTGTTTTACTTAAACATAATTGCAAATTGCGTTATTTGATGTTTTATTGTGGGAACAATAAATGAAATGTGGAAATATAATAAATTGAAGCTCTGCTTATTTTGACCTATTATAGAAATATTATTTCATAAGAACTTCTGTAGCACAGTTTCAGTTGTTCCAGTGTTAAGTTAACCTTCATTAAAATTAGAGGGGCGGCCTACCAACCTAGGCTACTTGTTGATGCCATTGCATCGAAGCTTCTTTTGTTGTATGTTGCAGAGGAGGTTGCTTGTGCGGATCCTATAGAGTGCGAAAGAATATGTAACAACAAAGCTGGATGCTATGACATCGCCTATCCTCTACTCGTACTTAGGATACTGCCCACAGGTACAACACAGTTTATTATTAGGCTCAGTTGTCCCAACTTACAATCGCCTTACTAAAAGTGCGAACGTAAGTAAGTAAGTAAGTATATTCTTTATTGACCAATTGCTAATCGCACTTTGGTGTACAGACATCTTTATAAACAAAGTTAAAAAGTATAAAGTTTCCCGACAATTAACGTGTTTCGTATTAAGTAAGTTAGTGACAATATCCCTTAATAAACCAACTGCACCTTGGTGCACAATCATTATAGTCCCGCAAATATCTAAGAAGTCAGCCAATCTTGATCAGACTTTTATATATCATCCTAGTGATGAAATTTTTACGCATCAAATTATCTGCGGGAGGAATGATACGGTCATGAGCCCGGGGGCGCAGGGAATACTTAGAAGTTTTAATTGGGGGAAGCAACTCATGTAAAACATGCCCATTTTCCACCAGGATCGATGAAAAAGGCGGGAATCAGCCTTTATGCATAGTTGCTCAAAAGACAGGGAATCTCCAGGAAGATAGTGATAGCGGATCAAGCGACGCATCAAGACTTCAAACCTGTCTTTGTCACGCTGTCCCACGAAACCCCACCAGGCGGGTGAGGCATACAGCATTCTTGCCAAAGTAGTGGCTCGCACAACGTCATACAGATGTAGACCACGCAAGTCATGGGAGACCAATGTTCGCAAAGCGTAAAAAGATTGACGGGCCTGACAGCAAAGTCGTTGGATATGAGTATTAAATCTGAAGTCATCAGAAATGGTTACTCCCAAGATCACCATACTGGTAACCCTAGCTAGACCTGTGGTGGGGCCTGGGGCAGTAAGGTAACCAAGGCCCACTCTTGGGCGGTGAATTATCATTTCACTGAACGACCATCTAATCTAATCAAGCCCACCATTGTGATGTGATATGGGTGAAACAGAGAAGTTGGTTAATTGTAGAAACGGAATATTGATGTGCAATAACTACGGTACCGTTCTTTAACAGATGAAATTTAACTGACACGGAAAATAAAATCAATATTCGTGATTTTATGTAGTAGTAGGCCAGGCTAGGCTACTTGATACAAGATATCATAAGCAGCATTGAAGAGAGTGATTTACATTCTAAGAGGCAGATGCAAATGGCACTGTGCGTTGTGTAAATAAAGGGATCCATGATCTAAAGCTGGTGGACGAAGTGACCTTAGCATCTGAATAATGTTAAGCCGACAAATTCCGTGGAGGTCGCTACAATACCCAAAGTTCGCCACAGCCTAAAACCCTATTCATTATTAGTATGACTAAATTAAGTTAAGATCTTTATAATGTTATCCCCCGTATTATTTAAAAACATCTACTAAAGACATTATCTCCAATCTCGTTATCTCATTCGTTGCCCCAACTTACATTACCACTAGCCTAATTCGCTTTTAATAACTAACTGTCTGAGCTGAGACGATTTTTGCTACCGGATACTTGTTACAAGTTGCGACCTGTCAGCTTCATAACTAGAATTAACGAAATTGATTGATTGATTGATTGATTGATTGATTGTTACAGGCGCCATGAATAAGGGAAGGGTTCAACGATAGCCCTAGATGCGTTGGCCTAACTGATTACCCGAATAATTGAAACCTTAATTCTATGTTGAATGGAAGGTGTGCGTGGACTAATGATGGCCGCGTTGTTGTCTGCACTGGTCAGTTCGCTGACGTCGATCTTCAACAGTTCGAGCACCGTCTTCACGATAGACCTCTGGTCGATATGTCGACCAAAGGCCAAGGAGGCGGAGAAGATGATCGTTGGGCGCCTCTGGATCTTGGTCATGGTCATCGTTGGAACACTCTGGATCCCGGTCCTTCAGATGGTTCAGGGATCGCAGTTCTGGGCCTACTCGCAGTCCATCAGCTCCTTCCTACTACCGCCCGTCGTCATGACTTTCCTCTTCGGGATCTTCTGGAAAAGGGCAACGGAACAGGCGAGTCCATAGATTCTATTGTGCAATTCGAGCACATTCGAATACATACATGCAAGCATTCATGCATACAAGCATTCATGCATTCATGCATACATACATTACATACATACATACATACATACATACATACATACATACATACATACATACATACATACATACATACATACATACATACATACATACATACATACATACATACATACATACATACATACATACATACACTGGCACGTAGCGAGACTTAAATTCAAGAGAGTGGCAACTTCACAGATCATTGGCAAAATCCTGGTCATTGGGGTCATTAGTCAATGGAAGTTTCATTATAATAAGAAAAGCAAGAGGAGGCAACTGCCTCCTCGTGCCTCAGTGTAGCTACGCCTATGCATACATACATACACACACAGTTGGTACCACAGTCGTACATTCTATGGGCTTCCACTTTGCTAATTCCATTATTGTAGGCCACAAAGTGTATACAGGCATATAGTGGGAAGCGGAGAATTCAGGATAGGGGCCGTCCATAAAGTACGTCACGCTCCCAGGGGGGGGGTTTAAGAAAGTGTGACAGTTTGTGACAGGGGAGGGGTCAGGCCATGTGTGACGTCACACATTTATTTTTAAAATTTTATTTATAATTTATTTTAAATTTTTTTAGTAGAATTTCATAGCTTTAAAAATAATTTTCAAACATTTTCTGAAACATTTTAATTAGTTTTATGTCAAAATAGCATGAAATGCATATCTCCTGAATGTGTTTTTCACGATTCCTCTCGCTAGGAGCGCTAGTAATAATGCTGTTGCGAAGCCTTGTTTATGTATTAGCCTTGCTTTCGGAAAGTGTGACGTACTTTAGGGGGGTCCGAGTTTTGTGACAGTTTGTGACAGGGGGAGGGGGGGTAAAATGGTCAAAAATAGCGTGACGTACTTTATGGACGGCCCCATAGGGTTTGTGAAAAAGCAGTGTTTTCAGTTTTAAGTGAAAGACCTGTGGAGATATATATCGAGAGGTGGGGTTTTGGTGAGTTCGTATGATGGATCAGATATTTGTCGTAGTATACTGGCGGAAGTTTGTTCCAAAGAGGTGGAACAGCAATAGCTATAGAGAGCGATTTGCAAATTTTAGTGATTTGTTGATGGAAGGGCGGAGCAGTGCTAGGGAGGAGGAGCGGGTTGAGCGAAGTGGCTGGACCGTAAACAACTAACGGTGGCAGGAGAGCTGGGAGGATTGAAGTGTGTTGTAGGTGAGTGATATGACTTTATATATCGGGTGATATGTTCTATTCGTTCAGGTATTTTGAGCCAGTTGAATTATTTGAGGACAAGAGCGATTTGGTAGTGTTTGGCGGTTTTTGTGACAGCACGTTCTAAATAGCTTGAAGGCGGTTTATTTGTGTGATGTCTATGTTCAGAAAAAGAGCATTGCAGTATTCTAATTTAGCGTGAACTCTAGATGCGGTGATTGTAGATGCAGTTTTGAAGTCGAGCATAGGGCGGATTCTGTGAAGGTCACGGATATGCATAAAGGAAGAGACGGGTGATATGTTCGGAGAAGCTGAGGTTTTGGTCAAAATTCACACCAAGGTTGCGGACAGGAGAATTTACAGTGAATGTGTGGGTATGTGCAGAGTCAAGGTTGATGGAAATAGAGGGATCTGGGATTTTCTTGAGTTGCTCACGCAGGCCTGTATGAATTGAGTTTTAGAGGGGTTCAGGCACAGGTGATTTGATGTCATCCAGGAGGAGATTTGGGTAACCACATGGAGAAGATGATCTATGGAGATTAATAATTGGGTGTCGTCATCGTATAGGTGATGGTCAACCGAGGATGCTTTGATGAGTGAGCTGAGTGGAGTAGTGTAAAGGATAAACAATAGGGGCCCGAGAACAGAACCTTGCGGAACACCACAGGTGAGAGGGCATGATTGCGATGAGGTTTCCGATGTTTCTCGCGTGATGACCAAAATAATCGAGACCACCACTCTGCATATTAAGACTTGTGTAAACACGGGGACGTGTTGCTTCAAACGGAAGTTGGCTTTGAGCTGCATCAGCTGCTCGACCAAAAGACATCAGCATTAACTATACGTGGTGTGTTAGGTCTTCTGTCACACACACACACACACACACACACACACACACACACACACACACACACACACACACACACACACACACACACACACACACACACACACACACACACACACACACACACACACACACACACACACACACACACACACACACACACACACACACACACACACACACACACACACACACACACACACACACACACACACACACACACACACACACACACACGCTCACACGCTCACACGCAAACCCACACAATTTATTGTATGTGCATGTGTTTTATATGTTTTCAATTGATTAGGGTGCATTCTGGGGTATGATGGCAGGCCTGGCGGTTGGCGCAGTTCGCATGGGGTTGGAGTGGTCACGGGTATCGCCCCCTTGTGGCAGCACTGAACCGAACACTAGCTTTCTCGTCGTGACACAGGTCAACTATCTCCATTTTGCCATAATCCTGTCGGGCGTCTCCAGCCTCGTCATCATCGTCGTCAGCCTCCTCACCGCCCCAAGATCAGAAAACAAGGTGAACATCAACATTTAATCTTTAATATAAACTGATCTGTTTCATTTCGATCTGATCTAATTCAGTCCGATCCGATCTCTGATCCGATCTCGGATAACCCTTCTGACTAGACGCAGCGCTCGTGAATAAGCTGGTGCCCTGCGCTTGGCTTTCGAGTGGCGCTTTAGAAGTTTGGAGATTACGATTACGATTGCGATCCATTCCTCATCTATTCAAATATAATCTAACCCGAGGTTATTATGGTCTGCTGTGCCGTATACGCTATTCTCTTCGTGGCCACCAGACCAGGCAGCATCAAGTGTTCTCAGCCACAGAAATCCGAGATGAGCCAGAGCACAGCCGTCTCTGGGATGAATTGATCTTTATGGAAGCCTCACTGCAGTTGGGGCACTAGACTGTACGACGCCATATATACAGCAGCATCTGCTGCGCCAATACTTCTTATATAACCGTAGGGGTAGATAATTGTATCGTATTGTACTGTATCTATAAATTTATATAGCGCCTCTCGCAGTGCACACCGATCAGAGGCGCTCCCAGTGCGAGAGGAACAGAGAAAAGAAAGAGGACTTGAGACAACGAAAAGAGGCACTTGGTCCACCAGTTAACAAGGAGTAACGTGTCGAAGGAGAGAGCTGGTTCAATAGTGCAGGACCAATGAAGGCAAAGACTCGAGCTTCCCCATAACAGTCCTCGCTCGCGGGACAGAGAGATCTTGCCGGTCACATGAGCGTAGATAATACTAGATTATGTGGATGCCACTCGGATCTATTCCAGGCGTTTTAATTTAGTACACAATCGGACAGGATGGGAGGTAGGCATCGAAGAGCGGTGCCAGAAAAGACGCAGCTCTCCGACAATAATATCTTTTAGCAGAAGATGGTGAACTATTACAAAACATGTAAGTCTGTAGGTGATCAAATCACAAATTTTACTTCATTGTGCAAAAACAGGCATTGTACTTTCGCCTGGCCTGAATGCTATTGCCTAAGTAAGTATAAGCCTTGAGTTTGTTTGGGCCTGATTTTAAGACGCACCTTTATAGATCTGTTTATTAGGCGAGTTTCGGGCTTTCAGCGCCTCTATTATGTTCTTAAAAGGCGCTATAGAAGTGTTCAGATGCATACACATGTTCTGCTGAGTAGGCTATGTGATGGAATTTATTTTGTATCGATTCCGTTAAGAACTTAAAGTAGCCATACAAACCAAACATTTTGGTATTTTTTCATTCAAAGAGAACATAGACCTACATATATAATTATATACATACAGAGCGAAATGCAATTAACGCACGCCAACTAATTACTATAATAATAATGACAATTATGATAATGATTAAACTTGTTATAATAACGACTTGAAGACGATGGTTATGACAATCATGATATTATGTTATCAGCTTCGGCGTGTCACTTGGTGGACGAGAGATGTGAAGGAATTTCCAGACGCGTCGGATGATGAGGAGGAAGTGGATATCAAATTGAATCGATCGAATGATGAAAAATCGTCGGACTTTGGGTCTTCAAAGGATGACTACCCGGGTAGGCCCTAAGTCTCATGGAGAAACACTGTCTTTAATGATTAATCCATTCACAATCTTAGGCTTCCTATCGGGCAGAGGCGTGGCTAGGGTATTTTGTGCCCGGGTAGGCCTACTAACTATGAAATTGGCACCTCCTCCCTGTTTAATTATTTCACATTTTCCAATTACATCGAATGGTAATTGAATTTTAATGAAATAAAGTATTAAAAATACAGACTAACAGTTAAGTATAATTACGTTCTGTAAATTAAATCTTATAAATTTATCTGGGATAAATTAATTAAAATTGGATCAAAATAAAGAGTAAAATTATTAATTTTAACCATCACATTTCAGAGGATTTTAATTTTAACCCTCATTTTGGCGCCCCTTCCTTTCGCGCCCGGGGCCACATGTCCCCTCTGCCTTCCTATTTCCATATGCATCATCTTATCTACTGTATCCCTGGCTGAAACTTCAACTTGTAAAGCATAATTTTAACATAGACGACAGCTCATGATTGCTTCGGGGTTCAAAAACCAACTACACATAAGCCTATATATAGGGCCTATAATTATATGCCCACATGCATGGCATTGCATGTGCATATTATATGCACATTAAACAGATCCGCAGGCATTAAAGTATAAAGCATGAGCTAATGATGATGAATTTGAATGTGTGTGTGGCTATGACACAACTTCCTACTCACATGTGCAAAGTTGTCATTTGTTTTTCCAGATAATTCTTCTCCGGTGAAGAACTTCTTCCTGAAGTGGTTCTGCGGCCTGGATAAGAACGAGGATAAGGTGAAGCTGACGGTGGAGGAGAGGAGGCAACTGGCACTGGAAGTGACTAACATCGCAGAGGATCCCTTCTGGAAGAAGTTCATGGACGTCAATGGAATCATCTGCGCCGTGGCATGCTTCTTCCTTCACGGATTCTGGGCTTAAGTGACCTTTCCACTTGACCTTAGCACCAGACAACGCCTTCTTGGGTACTTGATCTTCGTACCATCGCTTATGGGTCTATACGGCGGCAGAGATACAGAGAGTATACAGTGTTTTGTATGCAGCTTTAGATATTATTTTTTCGCTAAAACTAGGCTAATCAACTTCAAGACGGGGCATTTGCTCCTGAGTAGTACCTTTAATGGGGCGATATATAAATCTTCGTAATGAATTAGGCCAATCGATTACTAACGAATTGACTAGTTAGGAGGTTTTCCACATTTAGGAGTCAAAATATTGTGCTAGGAGCTGTTATGAGTGTCTGGAAAATCAGGCCTCATCCTCCGCGGCATCAGTGAATTTGCCTCGAAATGTAATTATTATAATTATAAACATAATTATAATTATAATTAAATTTTTACATTTCTCTACTATAGCGCTTATCTGTCGCCATCCAACGCTTCAGCGCAGTCGCTTTTCACAGCACTTTTGACACTCAGCACGACATGAACGAAGACAAGCCATCCCCGAATAATGCCATCCTTAGTTTTTTAAACACCTGATTGATCACATGTTACTCGGGTAAAATTAATTATTATTATTATTATTATTATTATTATTATTATTATTATTATTATTATTATTATTATTATTATTATTATTATTATTATTATCATCATCATCATCATCATTATCATCATCATCAGCAGCAGCAGCATCAGCATCATCAGCATCATCATCATCATTAACCATGAAGGGAAAATGAGAAGGGGAATAGGCTACCACCGAAGACTTGGCCGGAGACCCTGAGAGACGACTTGAGGTGTTTGGGCATGTCGTGGGACGTGAACGGAAGATGGACAAAGACGAACTGAGAGGCTGCGTAGCCCGATAATAATTATGCAGACCTGCACGGGAAGGATTAATTACCAATAATTATACTAAGTACTGGGTAAGATTATTATTGTTATTATTTTCATCATCAGCATGACATCATCGTCATAACGAAATTCTATGCGCTGTCACATAGAAATGCGAATCTAAGTGAGTCGCCTGGTGAAAAGCGGACAGATATCGAGATGCCTGAAAGCCAGTGAAAATTTGTGATTTAATTTAGCCAGTGAAAATGTGTTATTTAATTTAGCCAGTGGAATTTAGCCAGTGAAAATTTGTGATTTAATTTAGCCAGTGAAAATCTGTGATTTAATTGAACTGATAATTATGATCGATTAATTTGGACTGATCTTCGGACGGCAGCATTCAGCAACAGTCCAGTTGACCCCGTTTACTGTACTGTTAACTACTGAAGCACCATACATCATATATAAGCATTATACATTGGCCATAAATAAGGTCCCTGCTTCACGCTTAATGTGCCTTATTTTATTAGTGCTTACACAGAACCGCCTTAAGTTAATTCAAGTTGTAGTTGTGCATGTTATTACCTCTACAGTGATTTACGTCCACTGATTTTTATATTAATTTATACGTATTCGTCGATATTGTATTAACTTAATTAAATTATGACCCGATTTAAAGACGATAGGCCATAATGAAGGAAGTGGTGGTGATGATACATCGCAAGAATAGCCGTATACTTCCCAACTTACTCTGATACCAAATACTACTGTATGGTGATAGAGGCATCAGTGAACGAACAACTTGCTCAGCGTTGTGACACAGAATCCTCCAACAGGTTCAGAACTGCAATCATTGGATCGCAAACCACCGAATAGACTAATGAATCGCAATGGATTAAACCTGACTAAATTCTGGACAAGCCCATCCTCAAATGTGCCATTGAGTCTATTTTTATACACTTTTAAATGAAGTCTGTTAATAAATGAATTTGGCCAAATAGGTATATAGTTGATTAAGTTGCTCTGAATTACAAACAATTTGTCGAAAGTACCTCAGAATCGCGTATTCTTGTAATCGAATAATTCTACATATCAGGAAGCTTTCTTAGTTATCATCTCAGCTGCCTGTAAAGTTACATTTCAGAAGTGATAAACAGTAATTAAGTGACACTTTAAGAGTTGGCTTAATTCGCTTCAGTTCAATATATAGGACTATTGCTATTCTCATAATAATTGCATCACAATCTTTAAAATATTCTGCTCATCAGTGGCGTAACCAGGTCTTCCATAAAATTACGCAGTTTTGAAGAACTCTGAGGGGAGGGGTCTGGGGAGGGGGCTGTGCCCTCTCCCCAGGGTAAGAAAAATTTTCATTTAGGGGTTTGTAATGGTGCATTTTGGAGACCAACTTTTGATTCAAAGTAATAACATTTTACATAAGTTCTTTGGAAAATTATAATTATAATTTCATAATCTGATTTTTAAAATGGGTTCAGCTGCAAAGTCCCAGCAACCAACGTAGACTAGAAACAGACAGACTCATCAAAGCAATTAACTAAAGCATAAGAAAATAAATTTATTTGTTGGTTTGTAATGGTCCATTTTGGAGACAATCTTTTTGGTTAAAAGTAATAACATTTTACATCAGCTCTTTGGCAAATTATGATTCATTCATTCATTACAGAGATTTACATAGCGCCCCTTCAAGATTATCTACTTAGGAGCGCACCCGACCCAACTCCGAAGTCCGAACAGTCTTGAAGTTAGAATAGAACGTGATCTGAAGGGCTGTCGGCATTAGTCGTAGTGCCAAAGGAAGCCCATTCCAGATTGCAGGCCAGCAACAGAAAAAGCACGGCGCTGCAGAATAGAAGTCCGCGACCGGGAGACAAGAACCTCAGCCTGCCTAGAAGAGCGAGGAGAACCACGGTGCTGGATGCTGAGGGTGGTGCTCCTGTAGATAAACAGAGACCACATCAGCGCCAGACCAAGGAAGAGATCCGGTAAGCGATCCACTGTGGGAAAGGAAGCCAATGCAAGACATCCCGCATATAGCCAGTAACATGGCGGTATCTTGGGATGCAACCAATATAGCGTGCCGCCGAGCGTAAGACCCGAACCAAGCACCCAACCCGAGTCGCCGGAAAACCCACGCAGAGGGCGCTCCAATAATCAAGACGGGAAACAACAAAGAAGTGGATAAGCATTAAGGCAGCATTAAAGGTTAAGGAACGGAAGACCTCTCTAAGCTGACGCAGCTGCCAGCTGGTATACACAATCGCGGCATAGCAGGCTGATATGCCGCGTGAACGTTAGTTCTTGGTCTAATGTGACACCAAGGTCCCGGACAAAGGATGAGAAAAGCAATGGCGTACGGAGCTGAAATGCCGCCCGGGGCGACGGCCCAAAAATTAATGCTGCCTTTGGCCACTTAATTTTGGATATGTTATTTTGTCTAAGAGATTGCAGTTTTCATGACCATCGTCGATCTCATTAGGCTACATACACGCCTATAATTTTATTTTATAAAGTTGATAGCCTGCCTGGATTTATCAATTAATTAATTTCTTTGCCACTGTGAGAAAGTAATCTGCGGGAACTCCTGGGCAAGGGCCTCCAAATCAATTTTGGCGAGCTGCTGGCGCGTGCCAATCCAAATCAACTGGGTCTTAGATGAGTTTAGCCGCAGGCGATTGGAGGACATCCAGGCCTCGAGAGCCTCCATTGCCCGGTTCATGGCCCGGGCTTCGGTAATGGCTGCTGACGCAGGACAGTGCAAAAACGCCTGCAGGGCACCCGCATAAGATTGGTTCAGCACAGAGCAAGGCTCAGCAAGAGGCCAGGAGAGGACCAGTATCAGCATTATAAATAATATAATTAGAGAAGAGGGCCCAGCACAGATTCCTGAGGCAGGCCAAACGGGACAGGAACACATGGAGTCCTTGTAGACACGTAGACCGCAGAGAAGGAACGGTGATGGAGGTGGGAAACACTCCAGTCAAGAGAGTTACCAGAAAGGCCAAACGAGGTAGATAGGCGCCTAAGAATGATATCGTGATCGACGGTGTTAAACGCCGTGCTGACAGCAAATAATGCTAAGAGGATGACCTGTGACCTATCAATAGCCCCATAGATATCAGAGAGGAGGCGAACTAACAGGGTCTCCGTGGAGTGGCCCTTACGAAAACCAGACTGAAAAGTCGGCAGTAAATTGCCCTTATCAAGATACCTTAACATAATATACAGAAACCAACTTCATAAAGCTGCTGCTTTACGAGTGTCGCAATAGTTTCGCCAGTGGTGTCAAGCGTTGAGAAAACTTGGGATGACAGATAGGCCCTATAAATTGTTCTTTGGCCACATGCTGAGAACCGGGTTGTTCACGCTATCAACATATCGTATAAGCTGACCGATATCTGTTCTGTGCTCGCATCAAACAATAAAGTGTACAACCTAGCCGCACGACATTCTGCCACAATAATGTCTCGAACTCACAGGCCACACAGGTGGATCAGCTGATTTTTGAATCAACGGACTTATGTACTGCGTTTTGCGTGGACCAGATGACATTAGCTTACGATGATTTAATCTATAGTGTCGGTCTGTGATCGAAATTTCAGAAGTGCCACGAAATTTGCAGAGTCTTCACTATGTCGGCGAAGGGAAATGTTTTACTGACTGTACAGTAATAAAGTCTGCACATTAGAAATTCAACGAATAATAGTAATCTAGAATGTCAAAAAGTAATCTAAACGGTTAAAAAATTTGAGAGCTGCTAAAATCTTTACGCAGTTGCGTAATTGCGTAATGCTAGTTACGCGCCTGCTGCTCATGCTTGTAAACAGTGTTCGCACATAATAATAATAATAATAATAATAATAGTCTTTGTTTACTGATTCAAACTGACATGTACTCAGTATGATTTCAATTCATAGCATGAACGGATGATCACAAGTTATTTCAGGAGTTGAATTTAACTGTATGGCAGCCATGCAAAGCACCCATCACGTCCTACTGCTCATTTTACCAACACCATCTGGTGAATGAAAGGCTGAGTCGACCTTTGGGAGGGTAGCGGGAATCGATCCCGCGTCCATGCTGATCTTCTGCTCTTCGTGCCGGAGTGCTAACCAGTTATCTAAACCCCCTCCCATAGAGACCTAAGCTTATTCGTTATCACACAAGACATAATAATTATTACATACCTTACTTACTTGGTCCTTGTGCCCAGTAGCGTAGCCAGGAAACAATTTCAGGGGGTTTCCATTGGACATGGTCGAAAAAGTTATTTCACACATAGAAGCATATAAAAAATTCGGCAATTTATTTGGGGGATGAACCCGTAAACCCCCCTCAATACGCACATTATTGTGCCAGAACATTACTCCGTATCATTTTCATGTAGACACTCAAATAGACCTACCATTTTAAAATACTTAATTGTAGGCCTACTGCTGTATAAATATTCACTGTTGTGTTTATAGTTTAACCTGGTTCTGAAGAAACTTGAATCAGATTAAATTGCTAAAGGCCACAACCTAAAACCGCCATAGGCTACATTTCACCGTCATTGATTATTATTACCGTATTATAAATTCAGCACAGTCAACAGAATCCAGTCTAGTTGTCATTTTGTTCCTAAATTTCAAGGGCACAAACCCAAAATATTAATGAACCCAACTCATTAAATATGCAACCTAATTAGAATTGATTCTGGTAATTACGTTACGCGGTCTAATAGCGTGATGGATTGTCAATCGAGGTTAGAGTTCAAATCCCGCCAAGGCAGAATGGTTATTTGAGAATTTTACCCCATTAATTGCGACCATAGAGAACCAAGCTATAAAATGAGTGATCTGTGGTGAGATGCTCAAACGGAAAGGGAGAGGACTGGCCACCTGACCTTAAATGCCGAGGCAAAGAAAAATGAAGTCGCTATAACACTGTATACTACTTAGCCAGGTTGCTTCTTCTGGATTATTCTACATCTAGCTGAAAACAGCTGGCTCTGGTGTTCTAGTCGCATGGAGTCCGCTGAAGATGTTTGAACAGCGTCTTCGACCCAAAAGTCCTCGGCTTGACCTCCCCGAATTTTGTCCTGGCACCGGAACGAACAGAGGAGTTTGGCTGTTGATGACTTGATTTGATATAGCGCCGGTGAATAAGCTGGTCTCCCTGACGTGGCTGTTGTGGGCGCTGAGAAATTATCGAAAATTGACAGTTAGGGCCTACATTACAATAATTCTGTCACACGTGCAGAAATGGGACGAAGACACCGTATAACCCAAGCTCGCTAACTTTCAGATTTGCATGATCTCGAGACGTCTCGAGATAGGTTTTTTGATATCTCGGTGTTGGAACCTGTAGTGTCTCGGTCTCGGTCCCGCGTTCATTTCCCGGTCATTTCTTGACTTTCTGGAAACTGTCTTGAAGCGAAAGTTTTGTTCTCTTGTATACTATAGAAGCGGTTCCCATAGTTCTCGGGCAAACTGTCTTAGTTCTAAACTTCTGACAGTATCGCGCTATGAAATAGTCCTGTGCCGAACGTAGAACTATAGTTAATCGGCAGTGCTTTAACACACCGGAAGTTTAGAAAAGCGGTGTTTCTGGTATAAAAGATGCCGAAAAGAGCAGCTTTAAGTGTGTACTTTATTACTTTATTTCAATTTTCTAATTTATATCTTAAAATGTCTCATACAGAACCTGAAATAGAAAAATTTGCACTCACGCAATTTTAAATAAATTAAAAACAAAATAAAATAATGGCATGCCGTTTGCCTCCGGTGTACATGGAACGTAAGCGAAAACCTTGCAACAACATCTAGTTTCTCAATGTGAGTGATGTGACTTATGTCGCTAATATACGGAATGTTGCTGGTTTAACTTTTAGATTCATTTAGAAGGTTTCAGAAAGACTGAAATATTTTTTTAATTTCTTTATGGTTTATACTATTCAGGTGATCGGCTGATTTCAGTGACTTGTCCTTGGTATTAAACTTCAAAAGTTGAGAGAAAACTTTTTCGGGATTTGGGTCCAATGTGCATTTCACATGTCTTGAACTGTCTTGAGCTGTGCCTGTCTCGGACCTTGTGTCTCGGTCTCGGACCCCACTGTTTCGATCGGTCTCGATCTTGGACCTCACTGTCTCGGTCTCGAAGTTTGATGTCTCGTTTACAAGTATGTTTTCTATCAGTGCAAAAATCATAAATTGTCTCATAAGGAACCTGAAACAGTCAACTTTGCTTTGAATTTGAAGCCATGGACAAACATAAGAAATGGCCTGCGGTTTGCCGCTGGTGTAAAGCCACCATAAGCGAAACGATTAAAACAGCATCAATTAAGTTTATGAAGGTGAGTTATGTCATAAATTTATGGAATATTATTCGTTTTGAATTTAGATTCGTTTATAGAAGATATCAGTATGCCTGAAATATTAAATAATTCTTTTATAAATTGGTATAGCCTTTAATACTCCAATAGCAAACGCACAATGGGACATCGAAATTGAATAGATAATAAAACACAGAAGTAGTAATAAGGTATAGTAATAATAAGGGCTCCGCTAGACGTACGCTCTTACGCACGTGCGTACAGCGCTGAAAGGCTAAGAAACGAAAAATTGCAAATGAAAAAGTGAAATATTAAATAATATATTATTATTAAGACTTAGTGACAAAATTATAATAACTTAGGTACTAAGTCTTAGTTTTAATATTAGGTAAACTAACAGTCTAACACCATATAGCAGTGGCGTAACCAGAGCTTCCCAAAAATTACGCAGATTCCAACCTCTCTGAGGGGAGGGATCTGGGAACAGGCTGTATAGGCCTAATTAAGGAACTTTTATTTGGGTGTGTAACACTGTGTATAATGGTGCATTTTGGATGCCATCTTTTTGGTTAAAAGTAATAACAATTTACATCAGTTCTTTGGGAAATTAAATAATTTCATACTTTTAATTATAATATCTTGTGAGGCGAAAACCTTCCTCATTCGTGTGCCTGAACAGTGAACACCCTTGCAATCCTATTACTATTTACCAAGACCAAAAAACATACAAAGATAATTAGGCTAATTATATACGAGACGAAGATACAGCCGATTTGCCTCTAGTCTACGGGTCGGAATGTTGGCCAGTGCGAAAGCAAGACAAAAACAGAATTATTACAGTAGAAATTAGTTTTCTGCGTAAGATCGCAGGGATTTCAAGACTTCAGAAAATAAGAAACGCTGGCATTAGACAGCATATGGATCGAAAAAACTCTGCTAGACAAAGTCGTTCAACGAAGACTCCGATGGTGTCGACATAATAGAGAGAATGCAAGTTGACCGAAAACCACACGCTGCACTACATGCAAGATTAGAAAGAAAAGACACTGAGGCAGAACCAGACAATGCTGGATAAACCATATAAATGAGGATGAAACATAACTTTGACACTAAGGGAAAAAATGAACTTGAGAAATGACCGAGTAAAACCACAGAATAGATAAAGCTACGCTTTATCTATTCTGTGGTAAAACGGAGATCATTTATTCGTACGCATCGCCGCCAAATGGCTGGCGTCAAAAATTGATGATGGTGGTGGTGATGATGATGATGACTCAATGCAGATACATGGCGATAGGCTCATGACAATTTCAGTATGATGTACAAACATAATTATCAAACAATAAAATAGCAAAAATTACAGTCAAATCTCAGGAAAATACTTACAAGGTATTTCACACATTTGATGATTTCGCATGGATTGACTTTCACTTCCTCCTTACCCTCCATTTGCTCCTCCTCCCTTTCCTCCATTCGCACCTCCTCCCTTTCCTCCAATTCGCACCTCCTCCCTTTCCTCCATTCGCTCCTCCTCCCTTTCCTCCATTCGCACCTCCTCCCTTTCCTCCATTCGCTCCTCCTCCCTTTCCTCCATTCGCTCCTCCTCCCTTTCCTCCATTCGCACCTCCTCCCTTTCCTCCATTCTCACCTCCTCCCTTTCCTCCATTCGCTCCTCCTCCCTTTCCTCCATTCGCACCTCCTCCCTTTCCTCCATTCGCACCTCCTCCCTTTCCTTCATTCGCTCCTCCTCCCTTTCCTCCATTCGCACCTCCTCCCTTTCCTCCATTCCTCCATTCGCACCTCCTCCCTTTCCTCCATTCGCTCCTCCTCCCTTTTCTCCATTCGCTCCTCCTCCCTTTCCTCCATTGGCACCTCCTCCCTTTCCTCCATTCGCTCCTCCTCCCTTTCCTCCATTCGCTCCTCCTCCCTTTCCTCCATTCGCACCCTCCCTTTCCTCCATTCGCACCTCCTCCCTTTCCTGCATTCTCACCTCCTCCCTTTCCTCCATTCTCACCTCCTCCCTTTCCTCCATTCGCACCTCCTCCCTTTCCTCCATTCTCACCTCCTCCCTTTCCTCCATTCGCACCTCCTCCCTTTCCTCCATTCTAACCTCCTCCCTTTCCTCCATTCGCACCTCCTCCCTTTCCTCCATTCGCGCCTCCTCCCTTTTCTCCATTCGCTCCTCCTCCCTTTCCTCCATTCGCACCTCCTCCCTTTCCTCCATTCTCACCTCCTCCCTTTCCTCCATTCGCACCTCCTCCCTTTCCTCCATTCGCACTCCCTTTCCTCCATTCGCTCCTCCTCCCTTTCCTCCATTCGCACCTCCTCCCTTTCCTCCATTCGCTCCTCCTCCCTTTCCTTCATTCGCTCCTCCTCCCTTTCCTCCATTCGCTCCTCCTCCCTTTCCTCCATTCTCACCTCCTCCCTTTCCTCCATTCGCACCTCCTCCCTTTCCTCCATTCGCGCCTCCTCCCTTTTCTCCATTCGCTCCTCCTCCCTTTCCTCCATTCGCACCTCCTCCCTTTCCTCCATTCTCACCTCCTCTCTTTCCTCCATTCGCTCCTCCTCCCTTTCCACCATTAGCACCTCCTCCCTTTCCTCCATTCGCTCCTCCTCCCTTTCCTCCATTCGCTCCTCCCTTTCCTCCATTCGCACCTCCTCCCTTTCCTCCATTCTCACCTCCTCCCTTTCCTCCATTCGCACCTCCTCCCTTTCCTCCATTCTCACCTCCTCCCTTTCCTCCATTCTCACCTCCTCCCTTTCCTCCATTCGCACCTCCTCCCTTTCCTCCATTCGCTCCTCCTCCTCCCTTTCCTCCATTCGCTCCTCCTCCCTTTCCTCCATTCGCTCCTCCTCCCTTTCCTCCATTCGCTCCTCCTCCCTTTCCTCCATTCGCACCTCCTCCCTTTCCTCCATTCGCACCTCCTCCCTTTCCTCCATTCGCTCCTCCTCCCTTTCCTCCATTCGCTCCTCCTCCCTTTCCTCCATTCGCACCTCCTCCCTTTCCTCCATTCGCTCCATTCGCACTCCTTTCCTCCATTCGCTCCTCCTCCCTTTCCTCCATTCACCTCCTCCATTCGCACCTCCTCCCTTTCCTCCATTCGCTCCTCCTCCCTTTCTCCATTCGCACCTCCTCCCTTTCCTCCATTCCTCCTCCCTTTCCTCCATTCGCTCCTCCTCCCTTTCCTCCATTCGCTCCTCCTCCCTTTCCTCCATTCTCACCTCCTTTCCTCCATTCGCTCCTCCTCCTTTCCTCCATTCTCACCTCCTCCCTTTCCTCCATTCGCTCCTCCTCCCTTTCCTCCATTCGCTCCTCCTCCCTTTCCTCCATTCGCTCCTCCTCCCTTTCCTCCATTCTCACCTCCTCCCTTTCCTCCATTCGCACCTCCTCCCTTTCCTCCATTCGCTCCTCCTCCCTTTCCTCCATTCGCTCCTCCTCCCTTTCCTCCATTCTCTCCTCCTCCCTTTCCTCCATTCGCTCCTCCTCCCTTTCCTCCATTCTCACCTCCTCTCCTTTCCTCCATTCGCTCCTCCTCCCTTTCCTCCATTCGCTCCTCCTCTCTTTCCTCCATTCGCTCCTCCTCCCTTTCCTCCATTCTCACCTCCTCCCTTTCCTCCATTCGCTCCTCCTCCCTTTCCTCCATTCGCTCCTCCCTTTTCCCTTTCCTCCACTTTCTCCATTCGCTCCTCCTCCCTTTCCTCCATTCGCTCCTCCTCCCTTTCCTCCATTCTCACCTCCTCTCTTTCCTCCATTCGCTCCTCCTCCCTTTCCTCCATTCGCTCCTCCCCCCTTTCCTCCATTCGCACCTCCTCCCTTTCCTCCATTCGCTCCTCCTCCCTTTCCTCCTCCATTCTTTCCTCCTCCTCCCTTTCCTCCATTCGCACCTCCTCCCTTTCCTCCATTCGCACCTCCTCCCTTTCCTCCATTCGCACCTCCTCCCTTTCCTCCATTCGCTCCTCCTCACTTTCCTCCATTCGCTCCTCCTCCCTTTCCTCCATTCGCTCCTCCTCTCTTTCCTCCATTCCTCCTCCCTTTCCTCCATTCTCACCTCCTCCCTTTCCTCCATTCGCTCCTCCTCCCTTTCCTCCATTCTCACCTCCTCCCTTTCCTCCATTCGCTCCTCCTTCCTTTCCTCCATTCGCTCCTCCTCCCTTTCCTCCATTCGCTCCTCCTCCCTTTCCTCCATTCGCACCTCCTCCCTTTCCTCCATTCGCTCCTCCTCCCTTTCCTCCATTCGCTCCTCCTCCCTTTCCTCCATTCGCTCCTCCTCCCTTTCCTCCATTCTCACCTCCTCCCTTTCCTCCATTCGCACCTCCTCCCTTTCCTCCATTCTCACCTCCTCCCTTTCCCTCCATTCGCACCTCCTCCTTCCTTTCCTCCATTCGCTCCTCCTCCCTTTCCTCCATTCGCTCCTCCTCCCTTTCCTCCATTCTCACCTCCTCCCTTTCCTCCATTCGCTCCTCCTCCCTTTCCTCCATTCTCACCTCCTCCCTTTCCTCCATTCGCACCTCCTCCCTTTCCTCCATTCTCACCTCCTCCCTTTCCTCCATTCGCTCCTCCTCACTTTCCTCCATTCGCTCCTCCTCCCTTTCCTCCATTCGCACCTCCTCCCTTTCCTCCATTCGCTCCTCCTCCCTTTCCTCCATTCGCTCCTCCTCCCTTTCCTCCATTCGCACCTTCCTCCCTTTCCTCCATTCGCTCCTCCTCCCTTTCCTCCATTCGCTCCTCCTCCCTTTCCTCCATTCGCTCCTCCTCCCTTTCCTCCATTCTCACCTCCTCCCTTTCCTCCATTCGCACCTCCTCCCTTTCCTCCATTCTCACCTCCTCCCTTTTCTCCATTCGCTCCTCCTCACTTTCCTCCATTCGCTCCTCCTCCCTTTCCTCCATTCTCACCTCCTCCCTTTCCTCCATTCTCACCTCCTCTCTTTCCTCCATTCGCTCCTCCTCCCTTTCCTCCATTCGCTCCTCCTCCCTTTCCTCCATTCGCTCCTCCTTCCTTTCCTCCATTCGCACCTCCTCCCTTTCCTCCATTCTCTCCTCCTCCCTTTCCTCCATTCGCACCTCCTCCCTTTCCTCCATTCGCTCCTCCTCCCTTTCCTCCATTCGCTCCTCCCTTTCCTCCATTCGCACCTCCTCCCTTTCCTCCATTCGCTCCTCCTCCCTTTCCTCCATTCGCTCCTCCTCCCTTTCCTCCATTCGCACCTCCTCTCTTTCCTCCATTCTCACCTCCTCCCTTTTCCTCCATTCGCACCTCCTCTCTTTCCTCCATTCGCTCCTCCTCCCTTTCCTCCATTCGCTCCTCCTCCCTTTCCTCCATTCTCACCTCCTCCCTTTCCTTCATTCGCTCCTCCTCCCTTTCCTCCATTCGCTCCTCCTCCCTTTCCTCCATTCGCTCCTCCTCCCTTTCCTCCATTCGCTCCTCCTCCCTATCCTCCATTCGCTCCTCCTCCCTTTCCTCCATTCGCTCCTCCTCCTTTTCCTCCATTCGCTCCTCCTCCCTTTCCTCCATTCGCACCTCCTCCCTTTCCTCCATTCTCACCTCCTCCCTTTCCTCCATTCGCTCCTCCTCCCTTTCCTCCATTTGCTCCTCCTCCCTTTCCTCCATTTGCCCCTCCTCCCTTTCCTCCATTCTCACCTCCTCCTTTTCCTCCATTCGCACCTCCTCCCTTTCCTCCATTTCGTCCTCTTCCTCCCTTTCCTCCATTTCGCTCTCTACCTTCCTTTCCTCCATTTCGCTCTCTTCCTCCCTTTCCTCCATTTCGTTCTCTTTCTCCCTATCCTCCATTTCGCTCTCTTCCTCCCTTTCCTCCATTTCGTCCTCTTCCTCCCTTTCCTCCATTTCGCTCTCTCTACCTTCCTTTCCTCCATTTCGCTCTCTTCCTCCCTTTCCTCCATTTCGTTCTCTTCCTCCCTACCCTCCATTTCGCTCTCTTCCTCCCTTTGCTCCATATCGCTCTCTTCCTCCTTTCCTCCATTTCGCTCTCTACCTTCCTTTCCTCCATTTCGCTCTCTTCCTCCCTTTTCCTCCATTTCGGTCTTCTTCCTCCCTACCCTTCATTTCGCTCTCTTCCTACCTTTCCTCCATTTCGTTCTCTTCCTCCCTACCCTCCATTTCGCTCTCTCCTTTCTTTCCTCCATTTCGTTCTCTTCCTCCCTACCCTTCATTTCGCTCTCTTCCTCCCTTTGCTCCATTTCGCTCTCTACCTCGATTTCCTCCACTCCTTATCCACCATTTCGCTCTCTTCCTCCCTTGCCTCCATTTCGTTCTCTGCCTCCCTTTCCTCCATATCGCTCTCTACCTTTCCTCCGTTTCGCTCTCTTCCTCCCCTTTCCTCCATTTGCTCTCTTCTACCCTTTCTTTCATTTCGCTCTCTTCCTTCCCTTCCTCCAATTTGCGCTCTTCCTCCCTACCCTCCATTTCGCTCTCTTCCTCCTACCCTCCATTTAGCTCTCTTCCTCCCTACTCTCCACTTGCTCTCTTCCT